>CM033647.1:54549480-54960061 GCA_019512145.1 Engystomops pustulosus | reverse complement strand
GTCTATAGGGTTGTGTATATAGGGTTGTTGTATAGTAGTTGTGATCCTGGCTGTTACTGCGGTATTCTAGCTATTGCTTAATGCTGGGATCCCATGGTGACTGCAAAGGCATAGCTTCTGAGCCCGGGCAATCATCATAACGTAACTCTACATCAATGCGCAGGAAGTACCCGCATCCTATAACAAAGATTTACGTCAAGGTGCGGAAAGTGGTAATATTTTCAAATCATTTATCCCCAACGCTAAAAAATTATGGAATTCATGTAGTTCTTCAAGATGTCCTGTCCATAGTAAACAGATATCATCTATATATCGCCACCACGTTTGCATAAGTGGGGGCAATGTTGGCCCCCATGTTCACCCCATTTAATTGGATGTAAAAATCTCTACTGGATATAAAATAGTTATGTAAGACTTGTCTTAACAAGAACAAAATTAACTCAATTTTCTGTGTATTGTTATTTGATTCTCTTAGACATCTATGTATGGCCTTTGAACCCATCTCATGTTCAATCGAGGTGTATAGAGAAAAAAATGTCAAATGACACCAGAATTTGCACAACACCTCAATTTGCACAGAAAATCACATGTATCCTGAATATAGGATTTACTATTGATCGCAAAGTCTCTCAGAATCTAATCAAGATAAATAGTTATGTGAGAAAATATAGAGTAATCGCCAGAAACGATTGGTCTACCTGGTGGACAATGAAGATTTTTGTGGATCTTAAGAAGAACGTATATGACCGATGTAACCGAATTTTCAATCATCAGATATGTGCAAATCCTCACTAATGGTATCAGCTTGTAGCGCTATATCCAGGATATGTTTAATCCTGCGATTCAAAGAAAATTTGGGGTCTTGTGACACACGTTTATATGTAGATAAATCATTTAATTGACAATAGGTCTCTGCTATATATGCATCAGTCATTGTAAAACTGCTGGTAACATTATTATGCAACCAGTATTTCAACTTGATATTAAGACAATCTAAAGAGATCTAGTGCAATATCAAACCAACTGGTTTGTGACCAAGGGAAAAAAGATAAACCATTCTGTAATACATTAAACCCAACATCAGTACTTCTTTAGGAGATATATGGTCATTTCTCTGTATATATAATAAGAAATATATATATTTATACATATAAATATATACTGTATATATACATATACACTCACTGGCCACTTTATTAGGTACACCATGCTAGTAATAGGTTGGACCCCTTTTGCCTTCAGAACTGCCTCAATTCTTCGTGGCATAGATACAACAAGGTGCTGGAAGCATTCCTCAGAGATTTTAATCCATATTGACATGATGGCATCACACAGTTGCCGCAGATTTGTCGGCTGCACATCGACTCATTATCATGTTCAAGAAACCAGTCTGAGATGATTCCAGCTTTATGACATGGTGCATTATCCTGCTGAAAGTAGCCATCAGATGTTGGGTACATGGTGGTCATAAAGGGATGGACATGGTCAGCAACAATACTCAGGTAGGCTGTGGCGTTGCAACGATGCTCAATTGGTACCAAGGGGCCCAAAGAGTGCCAAGAAAATATTCCCCACACCATGACACCACCACCACCAGCCAGAACCGTTGATACAAGGCAGGATGGATCCATGCTTTCATGTAGTTGACGCCAAATTCTGACCCTACCATCCGAATGTCGCAGCAGAAATCGAGACTCATCAGACCAGGCAATGTTTTTCCAATCTTCTACTGTCCAATTTCGATGAGCTTGTGCAAATTGTAGCCTCAGTTTCCTGTTCTTAGCTGAAAGGAGTGGCACCCGGTGTGGTCTTCTGCTGCTGTAGCCCATCTGCCTCAAAGTTCGACGTACTGTGCGTTCAGAGATGCTCTTCTGCCTCCCTAGGTTGTAACGGGTGGCGATTTGAGTCACTGTTGCCTTTCTATCAGCACAAACCAGTCTGCCCATTCTCCTCTGACCTCTGGCATCAACAAGGCATTTCCGCCCACAGAACTGCCGCTCACTGGATGTTTTTTCTTTTTCGGACCATTCTCTGTAAACCCTAGAGATGGTTGTTCGTGAAAATCCCAGTAGATCAGCAGTTTCTGAAATACTCAGACCAGCCCTTCTGGCACCAACAACCATGCCACGTTCAAAGGCACTCAAATCACCTTTCTTCCCCATACTGATGCTCGGTTTGAACTGCAGGAGATTGTCTTGACCATGTCTACATGCCTAAATGCACTGAGTTGCCACCATGTGATTGGCTGATTAGAAATTAAGTGTTAACGAGCAGTTGGACAGGTGTACCTAATAAAGTGGCCGGTGAGTGTATATACATATATATATACACAGACTGTAAGCTCTTGTGAGCAGGGCCTCACTCCTATTGCTCCATATGACTGTTTGTTCTTTGTAATGTATTATAGCTGTATACGTCCCCTATGATTTGTAAAGCGCTACAGAATTTGATGGCGCTATATAAATAAAGATTATTAGTATTATTATTTGTAAGAGGAAAAGTGGTGAGATTGTTGATGACAGGAATGAGTCACCAAGGTACCTGGCCTTGGTGATGTAAAAACCCAGTAGCTGTCGCCAGTAATGTTATGTTACTGAGAAGTTTTTCCTGCTGTAGTTCGGGTCCGGGTTTTTATGGAGCAACCAAAGAGTCTGGGTGGGGAGGTCGCTCCCTGCTCCAGCCCAGGTTTTGCCACTTATCAAAAGGCAGCAGTGGCTGGTCAGGTGAGAGGAGCTGTGTATGTGTGAGAAGAAGCTGGTGTCCTCCATGTGATGTGGGAGGAAAGCTGCCTCAGAGTTCCTGGGAGTGCCATACTGCTGCCCTGGTGAGATTGTTCCATTTGTATTTGTAATACCTGAAGAAAGGACTGTTTAAGTTTCTGTTTATAAGCTGAAGAAAGCGTGTTTATTTTGCTTGAAGCTTAAAGAGACAATAAATCTCATTTTACTTTTGCACCTACAACTGTGATGTACTTGTTACTTGATATCTATTTGCAAATTCTTAAAACATAGCTAACCCACAGCTTACTTTCTAGACCTTTCCTGGGACTGTTATGATCCTAGGAGCCTTGTCAATAGCATGTTGGCTGGTCTTTGCCCTCTTAGCTCTGTGAGCCAGAACCAGGAATAAATTCCCATAAAGTAGCAGGCATCAGGCAGTAGAAAGATGATGAAATGGGATTGGGCTCCGCAGTGTGAATGAGAGACCCAGGGAGGAAGGATAATGGTTGGCTAGACAAATGCATCTGCAGTATAGAAAACAAACTTGGGAGTTTGCTATATAATGTGCCCACGTCATTACAGGAAGGTTGAAAATGCTGTGTGCTGAATCATATCTGTATAATGTACTGTGAGGGTTCTACAGCTGGGGTGGGGCGGACTCACCTGTTTACCTGTGAGGCATGACACCTTGCAACAAGATGATATGTTCTTGTTGATGACTTTAATGAGTGAAGGTCAAACATTAGCATACCCTACATTGTGTAAGGTAATGTAAGATAAGAAAAGCTATAAGAGAACAAAGTTCTGGAGCCAATTCTCATTGATCCAGGATTAGCTACCGATCCTTTAATATGTTATAGGCAGAATTGGCTGTATAGATGATCCCCGATTAGTGACTTTATCTGTTTAGGAAACATTTGTAGGATCTTTAGTGCATGGAGAAAAAATTTGAAAACATCTGTCTTCCATAGCAAGACCAACAACAAAAATGATGAAAAAAATATTTGACTCAGTTTTTGTGAAGGATATGAAGAAAGTTGACGGATAATACTGTAACAAGAACAGAAGCTCAAAAAAAACAATTGTAACAAGACTCTTAGGAACAAAATGGCTCAACAAGAGTCTGGACATATTACAGCAGATTCTGCTTTATACCTTCTTGTAGTTCCTGTGAGTACAGAAAAAACAGGAATGTTTTTCTGCTCAGCTTTCAGGTTCCTGAAAAGTTTTCTTTTATGCCCAGCTCCTTGTAGACTTAAACATGGTATATTAGAGTAATATTGAAGGGGTTTGTATGAAGTAAAGCATTGACTAGTTAACGGTCACTGACGAGAAAACTAAAGGGAATCTAACATCCTAACCCACACTGTACCCCTTGTAGTTCTTTACTTTCACCACTGAACATCTATTAATCCCCTAAACCCCCAACATTTTTCATTCATTAAAGTACAATAACTTAGGGAAAACAGTGGTAGGTGGGAAACGCACATTCAATTTGCTTTCCTGCCTTTTCATACACGCTGTCTGAATGTACCTGGACGGAGGCCGAGTTTCACCTTTATGGGCTCTGTCTGCTTTTACCTTTATATATGTGCAGTACTTCATCATCCCTTTATAAATGATCTAATTGTACCTGTAGATATACCCTGTGCCTGATCATTTCTTATGTACATGTGAGAAATGAAGAACATGCGTGAAGTATTAAGGACTGCAGCAGTTCTAATTATAGTCTTGTGTAAAGTATAAAGAGCATAGTGTTTTGCAGCACAAAATTATATGGCTAGCTACCTTATTTTTTAAGGATTCTTTTTTACTATACAAGTAACGGAGGTTTCTACCAAAGCACCCAGTGCATGGGTTCATGCATGTGTAATAAAGGCATGTTCTACACTCATTCTGTTCTACTTATGGGTCATATGACTAGATCTATTAGGATCATATGAATATATGTTGCTAGTTTAGATCATTTGTAAGATTTTTGTTCACCACACTACTGCCTACTAACAATGGTACTATGTAGCGATGTGGTTTATTAATTTTAACTACAGAGCTAATCTCTAAAAGGTTCCCCTCTCCCCAGAATTCTTTAAAATATATATGATACACCCCTTAAAAATGAAATATGACATGAACACCTCCCCCTATAACATAATAAAATACCATATTTCCCCAAAACTAATTTCAGCATTTAGTGACACACTCTAATTAAATGATATACAGTACCCCTCAAATTATAATATAATACCTCCCTTGAATAATAATAAAAGTTTACAACATAAATACAGCACCAGAACCAAGCTCAGAAGAGTATTACAGCATGTTAACGGAGCTTAGTGGAAAAATACAGCAGTTAAACGAAATTTTGTACAGAAATGCAAATTCTTGAAATTTAAAACACACATATAGCAAAACCCATTGACCCTATACTTTTGTCTAAAGGCTGGCTCCTTCATGTAGTTTAGGTGGAAAATTTTGCCCCACACGCTGCTCAGTGTATCTCTTCAAAGTATGTATACTAACGAAGCCTCCTTTCTTCCTGAGGTGTGAGGTTCCTTGAAGTCGATTGTGTGTAAGTAAATGCAATCGGGTGAAGCTTTATATGAGATGATGTGGACCACAATCAGTAAAAAAAGAAAATTAAAAAAAATCTTGAACTTGTGTAATATTACACCTACCTACATGTTATTTTTGTTCAATCATCTGGATTATCATGCCTGCTGGACATGCTATATACATTGAGACTATGATTGGGATTTTTTCTTCATACAACAATTTCTTAGATTTACTGCAGGGATAATTTCTCAGCTACCATCTTAAATACAAGTCATGTAGATATATGGAGCTACATCTGGTTCTTCTATCTATAGACACAATCCTCTCGTGATCACATTCATGTAAAATTATTTTGCTTCAGGGCAAAGTTACTTGAAGGGAATATTAAGGG
Source organism: Engystomops pustulosus (assembly GCA_019512145.1). Lineage (NCBI taxonomy): Eukaryota > Metazoa > Chordata > Amphibia > Anura > Leptodactylidae > Engystomops > Engystomops pustulosus. The sequence goes on along the minus strand of CM033647.1, from coordinate 54,954,397 downwards.
AACTACAAATGCACTCAGTAGTTGTAAGCATTTCTTGAAATATTCAGATCTGTGTTGATTTATTCATTATAATGAAGTAAAAATGGCCATTATCACAAATCCACATTGTCAAATATGGGTTTAACCCCTTAGTCTGATACAAATTCACATCTAACTCTTCCCTAAGCACTAAATAAGAATATACCCTCTTTAAAGGAAACCTACCACCACAGAGCTACCTACTAAAGTAGATTCAGTGGTAGGGTGCCTCTATGGCACGTGAGGATACCCATTTTAAGGGCTAATCCTCACGTCCCCTGTATCTTTTTATAACTTGTATTTTCCTAATATGCTAATTTTCTAAAGAGGCTGCTGGGGTGTGTAGTAGCCGGAGCTGAGGCTACACGTTGCAGCTACTCCACACCCTAGACACAACCCTAGAAGCCATTTGATCCTCCACCCACCATAGCTTGGCACGCAGTCTGTTTCTGAGGCCTAATGTCTTGGTGAGATTTCTCTTGTGTTAAATGTGCCCTTTGCCTATAGTCTAACATTGCTCTCTGGTGTGGAAGATATAACTTATTTTTAAAAAAGTTGCACTTTTTTGTGCAAAAAAGTTCTCACAGTCGACTGTACGCTAAAATATCTACCCCTTTTCTTTATATAAGCTTATGCTTATATGCTTATGCATTTGCAGCCAAAGAAAGCAGTTCGCTGGCAATTGACATATAAAAATGTCTTTCCAAAAAAAAAAAGGAATTGTAATCAGCAGTGTTTTGTCCATTTGTCAAAATTTGCACACCTTAATTAAATATTTTAGATCAATATGTGTATATCATTTAATATATAATATATATATATAATAAGTATTTTTTAATGCATTTTTACATTTAATGAATGTAAATGTACTTTTAAATTTTTTTGTTTAACCTGAATATTTTTCATCGGTGGGTGGGGGTCCCAGTGTTGGTGAATACATTTACTAGTCTAAAACAGTGTGGATTTTAAAGATGAATACATCAAATCTATTGAAATAGTGCACCACGACGCTTGTGGTACAAGTCACAAAAAAGTGGTGTAAACAAGTCTCTGTGCAAAATGTGCGATTTTTTTTGTTCTAACATTTAGAACAAGAATCAAAACTAAAAACCTTAACTGGTTAGTGTTGTCGATTATTTAAAACAAGTTGGCCTTTTATCCAAAAATAGCCACCCCATTCATAGGTTATGTCTGACATTGTAAATCCCTGTTGTATTGCAGTTCAGATGAAATAGCTTTCTAAACATGTGCACCAGAATTGTAGTATTTTCTGTCAGAACTCTCTAAATTGCCTCCTCTGTAGCTGCGTGCTCCTTGGTGTTTGTGAAGAGGGTTCTGCAGGATCAGTACTCCTGGCTTGGAAACTTACCCAAGTATGATAATCTGCAGGAGGGTGCTTGAGAGGACAGATTCAGCAGCCTTTGAGCTCCATTTATACCTGGAGTTTAATAGACCGTGCCTGTTATTGACTTGATCTTCTGGCTCCCCTTGATTTTCTGCTATATTTTGCATTGAAACTGTACCTTTACTACTTTTCTGCACTACAACTTTTACCTTGTTTTTTTTACCTATTAGCCATAGCTTTGTTTTCTGTCTTGTGTCTATTTGTTATCTTTATACAATGCACTTACCCAGGGTAGAGACTGCCACCCAGGCATGAAATACTTTAAGGAAACCTACCACTTCGATAGGGCTATAAGCAGGAACTGCCGTGCACCAGCTCTGGGTGAAGCTGGTGCGGCGCTTATCTTCCTTATGTTTTTAAACAGTTTTTAAAGCAATTTAATCACTTATAATGTTTATTAATCGGAACTTAGCTCCCCGAACCCGAAAGGTCGCCTGCTCCGGTGGCACCATGGTGCGAGACCGTGTGTGGCGCCTGAAATAGGCAAAGTGGTAGAAGCTCTGGGTGCCCACGAGCGCGGACCCGATGTATGGGGGAGCCTATGTTAGTTTTTGCTATCTAGTTCAGTGGATCCGACAGTAAGGTAACCAACGCTGTTGATTGATTTTTATAATTGTGTTGTGTAACAAATTTGTACAATTACAAATCGACCCGGTTCAGAGAAAATTCGATTCAAACTTAATCAAATCGAATCACAGCATGTGACTTAATTGTAAGTCACATGCTGGGTGTGGGTGCATGGAAAGGGCTCACGGGCTAGCACTAGTATACTCGTACCGGCTCGTTGCTCAGACGAGTATCTCGCCGGCTCGAGATCCAGCATTAAATAAATAAAAGACAGTGAAGAACAGTGTTAACAGTGAAGAATAACACATCCCACATGTTTACAGATGTTTTCCTTGTAAGAACACATTGAAATAACTAGTAGCCGGAGCTGAGGCTACACGTTGCAGCTACTCCACACCCTAGTAGCCGATTTGATCCTCCTACCCCCATAGCTTCGGCACGCAGTCTAGTTTCTGAGCCTGATTGGTCTTTGGTGGATTCTCCTTGTGTTAAATTGCACCTTTGCCTTATAGTCTAACATTGCTCTCTGGTGTGGAAGATATAACTTATTTTTAAAAAAGTTGCACTTTTTTGTGCAAAAAAAGTCTGACAGTCGACTGTACGATAAATCTACCCCTTTCTTTATATAATGCTTATGCTTATATGCTTATGCATATTGCAGCCAAAGAAAGCAGTTAGCTGGCATTTGACATAAAAATGTCTTTCCAAAAAAAAAAAAAGGAATTGTAATCAGCAGTTTTGTCCATTTGTCAAAATTTGCACACCTTAATTAAATATTTTAGATCAAATATGTGTATATATATATATATATATATATATATATATATAATAAGTTTTTTTAATGCATTTTACATTTAATGGAATGTTAAATGTACTTTTAAATTTTTTTTCAAGGTGGGGGGGTCCCAGTTGGTGAATACATCTTACTAGTCTAAACAGCTGGATTTTAAAGATGAATACATCAAATCCATTGAAAAATAGTGCACCACGAGTTGTGGTAAAGTCACAAAAAAGTGTGTAAACAAGTCTCTGTGCAAAAATGTGCGACTTTTTTGTTCTAACATTTAGAACAAGAATCAAAACTAAAAACCTTAACTGGTTAGTGTTCGATTATTTAAAACAAGTTGGCTTTTATCCAAAAATAGCCACATTCCCATTCATAGGTTATGTCTGACATTGTAAATCCACTGTTGTATGCAGTTCAGATGAAATAGCTTTCTAAACAATGGTGCCACCAAATTGTAGTAGTTTTCTGTCAGACTCTCTAAATTGCCTCCTCTGTAGCTGCTCCTTGGTGTTTGCTGAAGAAGGGTTCTGCAGATCAGTACTCCTGGCTTGGAAACTTACCCAAGTATGATAATCTGCAGGAGGCTGCTTGAGAGACAGATCAGCAGCCTCTTTGAGCTCCATTTATACCTGGTAGTTTAATAGACCCGTGCCTGTTATTGACTTGATCTTCTGGCTCCCTTGATTTTCTGCTATATTTTGCATTGAAACTGTACCTTTACTACTTTTCTGCACTACAACTTTATACCTTGTTTTTTTTACCTATTTAGCCATAGCTTTGTTTTCTGTCTTGTGTCTATTTGTTTATCTTTATGTACAATGCACTTACCCAGGGTAGAGACTGCCACCCAGGCAATGAAATACTTTAAGGAAACCTACCACTTCGGATAGGGCTTATAAGCAGGACATGCCGTGCACCAGCTCTGGGTGAGCTGGTGCCGGCGCTTATCTTCCTTATGTTTTTAAACAGTTTTAAAGCATTTAATCACTTTATTAATGTTTATATCGGAACTAGCTTCCCCGCACCGAAGTCCGTGCTCGGTGCACCATGTGCGCGACCGTGTGTGCGCCTGAATAGGAAGTGGTAGAGCTCATGGTGCACCGAGCGCGGACCCCGATGCGGGGAAGCTAGTTCCGATATAAACATTAATAAAGTGATTAAATGCTTTAAAACTGTTTAAAAACATAAGGAAGATAAGTGCCGGCACCAGCTCACCCATAGCTTTAATTTATTTAAAGCTATCACTGTGCAGGCCAAACGGCACATCCCATTTTTTGGGGGGTCAGTATGATAAACGCGTACTAATTTAAATTTATTTAACAACTAGATATATAATTTTTTTATTTTTGTTTCCCCTTTCTAAAAAATATCTGTATTGCCATATTCTAGTGCTAATAACTGATATCAGCACTGATTGCGGGTGTCAATGACAGGTGTCTGCTGTGTGTGCAGGTACTTGCCAAGCATGGAGAGGGCTCTACCCTTGAGGGTTCTTCATTTACCATTAATGAAAGTGCATAATAAGAAACACCAACAGCTCCAAAAATGTTTCATCAATAAAAAAAGTACTTCTGAAGAATCCAAAATATTTCTACCAATTATAACACTATGGTTAATTATCAGAATTTGCTGCGAGTGAACTTTTTTGTTCTTTTCATTTTTGCAAATTGCAGTTCTTAACTAATATTTTTGTTTATGTATTACTATTTTAGATGTTTTTTGAAGCAGAAAAAGATTGTTGATTTTTATAATTGTGTTGTGTAACAAATTTGTACAATTACAAATTGACCCGGTTCAGAGAAAATTCGATTCAAACTTAATCAAATCGAATCACAGCATGTGACTTAATTGTAAGTCACATGCTGGGTGTGGGTGCATGGAAAGGGCTCACGGGCTAGCACTAGTATACTCGTACCGGCTCGTTGCTCAGACGAGTATCTCGCCGGCTCGAGATCCAGCATTAAATAAATAAAAGACAGTAAAGAACAGTGTTAACAGTGAGGAATAACACATCACACATGTTTACAGATGTTTTCCTTGTAAGAACACATTGAAAGAACACTATTCTTCATTTTGCAGGTGTTCGCGCGTGTCTTCCGCTAAGTTAGGAGATGTGCGCGAACATCTGGAATAAGAAGAATAGTGTTCTTTCAATGTGTTCTGCACTTAAATGATCCTGTGTTCACTGTTTTCACTGTTTTAAATTTATTCTTCACTTTGCAGATGTGCGCGCACATCTCCGAACTTATCGGAAGACAAGCGCGTACACCTGCAATGTGAAGAATATTGTAGTATTTCAATGGTGTTCTTACAGGAAACATCTGTAAACATCTGTAAGTGTTATTCTGCACTGCTCGGGTCCCCATTGACTTTGATTGGGGTCGTTATTGCGATAACGAGGCACTCCGAGCATTTCGGAGCAAAAGTTCGTAGTCGATAACGCAGTCACCCCGTCATTTTAGTGCTCGCATCCTCTCTGAGCTGACCACCAATTGGGGTTTGAATAAAACCATGGATTTTTGCCTCCCCGTGGCTTTTCTTCTCTGCTTGCCAGATCTGTGGATTGTGGCCATTTGGCAATGAACGGAGAATAAAATATAATATAAAAAAATCAGCGAATTGCGATCCACTAATCACTGGTAAAGCTTCGTATTTTGTGACAAATCACAATTTTTCCCTGAAAGTTCAATAGCGATGTTAGAATGCGTTAGAAGTTGAACGCCTCATCTCTGAAAACAATATTGTAGTCATAAGAAGTTTAGAGGATCTAGACTATTGTATCTGCATCTTTAATATAGCAACGTGGGTAATTTTTTCTTTCTTTCATGTAATAAGTCATTTTGATCTATGTCCCTTAGCGATCCAAACTGAACATAACAAGCTATAGAAACAAGTTGATTGAATGTCTAGAAATGATGGCAAACAATTTTCTCAACTGTGCTGAGAATTGCTCCTATATACTTGTTTTATACATATACTGGGAAATGTTTGACAAAAATAGATTTACATTGACAGCCTGTGCTAAATTTATTTACAATCCCCCAGTGAAATAAATGTGATCAAAATTCAAAAATATCAGAGTCGGGAAAAAAAAAGTCCAACTTAAAAGGAGAGATGTCATAGTGTGTAGCCTTTCTTATACTAATATATTTAAATACTTTGTGACCCATACAGAGCAGATCAAACACATAATTAAATTAATTGCACTATTTCCGTCAGCTCTGGTTTGAGGTTCTCTTTCTATCAAATTTTTTTTCTCCCCTTTATGCATTTCTGGCATTTTTAATAAAAAGCAAGGACAACTTCAAAAAGTGACCCAAACATGTGTGAGATTTGATATGTAAATGATGTCTTTGTTCCTTTAATTCAAGATTAATAAAATAGTAGCTGGGAATAGATCATTTTGTTTGAATCTCTCTCTGCTCAAATCTGACATAAGATAACCTCACAAATCCATCTTCATCTGCCCCAGCGCGTTTCTCAACTTCAAAAATCTTTAATCTGGTTGTTAATCTCATAATTGAAATGCTGGAGTTTTACTGCCCCAATGATATTCTGGCTTTAAGATGACAACTTTCATTCCAAAGTTTTGTACATTACAAAGGGTACTGGTCTTTTTTAGCAAGAAAAGAGAACTATCAGAAAGGGCAGATCCTACTACAATTGCAAAATTTTAAACATGTTCTATACGATTGCTCATTTACATATGTCTGCAAGTAGTTACCTACTGCAGTAGTTTACAGATGTAGCCACCTTTTTTTTTTCACTGTACCTCCATTATAAAATAATTATTGTTGCTAACAAGTGCTGTAGTTTGAGGAGTTGGTCAGTGAGTGTGGAGGGCAGAATATCTATTAAAATTTTGCTTGGTTTTCTTGATAAGTAAAGTGAAGCCTCCTGTCTTTTACCTCTTCAGCCAGACATTTCTGTCCATAATGGATTGTCATGTGATCTATAATTGCCTATGAACAATCACCCTGCCAGGACCTTGATCTTATATTCATGAATACTATCATAAGGACATTTTATGGACAGAAATGTCTGGTTGAGGAGGTAAAAGACAGGAGGTTTCACTTTGCATATCAAGAAAGTGGTACAGAAAATTTAATAGATGTATATTGAAAAATTACCCAACATCTACCCCACACACACACACACACACACACACTTACTCACATTAAAAAATGCATGAGGAAAACATATGTCTTGAAATGTTGACTTTTAGGCTCCATACCTAACCTTACACAGCTTTGAATAGCTTTAAGCCGACCATCATTTTATACACAATAATTTGTCTATATCATACAAAAATTTGACTAAGCATATGTCTAGTTATGGATATTTCTTTCATGTAACTGCATTAGACAAGTCTGGAATGGTGACCCGAAAAAATGAAAAAGCCTTGACTTCAATCTCATCATAAAAAGTGATAGCAAAAAAGGTACAAAAAGTGAACAGGAGGATTTGGAGCGATGAGCAAAAGTCAATAGACTGGCCTCTAGGTTCATATGGGTCTGGAAGAATCAAGGGAAAAGAGGGCTTATGGATTGAGAAATTGAATGAACTGGAAAATTCAATGGAGGCGGCCTGATGATATAGGGTTTTTCACAGCTGTAAGCATTGGTTGATTGAACAGTGGTTTCCTTACAGAAATATTTGTGATTTTACTAAATGTAAGAAAAGGACAACATAGCCTTTCAGCATGACAATTACCTTGCGATTGTCAAAGAGATGTTTCAATGAAAACAATGTAAAGTTTCTGGCTTGGCTCCCACAGGACCCATACTGAACACTGGAGGGTAGAGTTAAAAGGAAACAGTATCAATATATGAGTGTGTCAACCAGTATTCACCAGCATTTGGAATGTATAGCAGCAACCTGGGATCAGATTTTGGTTAAGAAACATTTGAATCTGAACAAGAGAATGGCAAAAAGGATTCAGGCAGTGCTGAAAGCCAAAGGAGGATTTACAGATAACTAACAAAACAGTACAGGTACATGATAGGAATCTGCATAAATAAGCATATGCTAAATAGTTTCAAGTGGAATTCATGCATGAAATAGACAAGGTTTACAAAAGTGATGGTCATCTCATATTCAAAGCTGGAAGACGGTGAGATATGGAGCCTGAAAATGAAAAGTTCAAGTTCTTATATTCATGTGTGCTATTCATTTGTGAAAACTTGTTTTACCACTGGGGGTAGGCTTCAAACAGCCAAAGGAAAGGTCAGAAATGACACAGCTTTCTAATAATTAATATTTATTATAGATCAAATAGGAGATCATTAATTTAGCTGGAAAGTGTGAAAACAAAGGAGTTCACTGATCCTTTAGAAGAGCAGGGTTTTGGAGCAGTGTAAAATAAGCAAATGTGTTCAGAATAGTGCCAAATATATTAAGAGATTATTGAAAACAGGTTTGCTTGTTACAGGGACAATACATTTTGCAGTAATTACATTCCCCAGCCATAAAGTGAATTGGAAATCATGCAGCAAAATAGAAAAGTTACATAGATCTTTCCTCTCGAATACACTTGGCAGCTTCTCCATGACCCTTTAACATTCCTATTCCAAAACTTACTTTCTATAATTATCTTATGAAACTGGTTAGCACAATCTTGTGAGGCTACATGGCTGCCTTAAGGCATGAATATCCAGTGTCCAAACACTAGATGTAAATGTCTGACTGTATGTAGGGAAGGTTGAGAAAACTGAAGGCTCAGAGCAGCCAATAGCATAAAGGTCTTTCCTTCATATATCATTAGTAGAACCACTACGAAACAAATCGCCTTGTCAAGTTTAATGGAAATATTAGCACGGCTACATCTGTATGTGTTTAATGCTTTGTTAATTTAATTTAAATGAATGGATTTGTAAGCCTGAATAAGTAATAAAGTGTATAGACATCAAATGACAAATTGCTCAATACATTATGCTGGGTATAAAGAGCCCTTTATACATTTACTGCAGCGGGGAGATTAATCACTTTAGATCCATCTAAAAACATTAGCCCATTGTCTGTTATAAATGTGATCTCTAATGGTCGCAGCTCAGCCCAATCTTATAAAAGTGCATACTTTGTAAAATAATTTGATAAAAAACTGTATGTGGAGACCTACAGAAATACAAAAATGTAACCAAAACTTCAGACATAAGTTCAGGTTCAGGCTCACCCCCATTGGTAACACCGGCAATAGTTTTTGCTGTTAAATGCTGGTTTTAATCCCTTGAATGCATTAAACCGGTATTAACCCCTTAAATGCCAACAGTGTGCAGACGCATGTGCCACCAGCATTCAAATGCCATTCATGGTATTTGAAGGGTTAAGGGGTTTGAAGGGGTTTGTGTAGATTTGGTTTGCTCACTCAAACAAAACCTTTTTTCATGGTTTGACTGTAACAGAAGCCAATTGGATATGTTCATCCAGAGAAAACACAGATGCCACACCAGAATCCATTGAATCCTTTCCATGATGCTTGTGATCATTTGCAACTTTTTTTGCGCCTTAGACAGTCTAACTTTGAAATTTGCCATTGTTTAGTTTTCTGCAGGGTTTCCTGTTCAGATGAAAAAGTTTTGGTGCAAATCTGCGTGACCAGGCATAGAAATGAATGATTGCAACTTTTGGAAACTTTTTGCGACTTTTGTTTTAAAAAGTCACAAATATACTAAAGATAAACGCCATGTGTATCAATAAGGACCATCAGAAAAGCCAAAAAAAGTCCCCCCAAAAAAGATCGACAAAGCCAGACTTGTGATACTTGTGCCCCATTCAGCAAATAAATTATAATAATGATTTAGAAGAAGCCTTCTGAAATGATGGTCCTGGGTCTTTTATACATATTTCCCATCATGCACTTGAGTTTTTCAATATTTGACATAACCCAAAGCCCTCAGTAACCCATAAACAAGTGTGTGTGTGTGTGTGTGTGTACAGTATATCTCTTGCTTGCCAAAAAATTAGGAATGTGCAGGTATATCTATGGTAGGTACATTAGGGTTTTTATTATTGTGTAGGATGATATTGGGGTAGAAACATTAAAGTGAACCCTTTTCATTTGGAGAAACCATTATTTTACAGCATTGATTGCCATATTTCCTGCAGTTCTGAAGAGCTTGTAGCCAGGAATAGCTTGGATACTTTTGTGTAGCTTCTACATTCACACTTTCTGAACCATATATAATGTACTGTGAGTACATGTTACATCAACCATGGCAGCTACAACTAACCATAGGTACATTATGTTGCAGGGTGAAAACTTCTGCTAAAAACTAGCACACCAAAGGGTCATTAATACATTAGGAGACAATGAAACAATAGAACATTCTAATAGGTTTAATTACTTTCTGACATATTGTTGTATTGACTGAAAATTTGGGGTTTGTAGAATAAGATTTCATTTTACATTTTTTTTTAAATAAATTGTATAAATTGAAGTTAAAGGGTTAAGCAAATGTCGATGTGATACACTGATTTTCCATCTGGCAAATAAGACCAGCTCAGTGGCAAATCCAATTAATCAATACTCCTTTAATTCTTTGTGGTATAGTTACACCGGATGGAGTCAGAGAACATTCCCAATGTCATTTCTGGCAACATAGCAGGGACAAGATTTACGGAAACTGACACTAATGAGCAAAACCCATAAGTTTAATATAAATAATAGACTTCTACAGGATTACAACATACTATAGGTGTACGGACACATCCTGGGATAACAGATAATTAGCCCTCTGGGGAGTATCCTGCTTTATGTGTGAACTTTCATCAGTTCTGTTGTAAGTTAATAAAGAATTTATTACTTTAAATTCAGAATAATTACTCATATTGATCAGAAAAATAGTTCAACAATATTCAAGTAGTACTGCAGCAACTGGAAAAAAGCAGTTGTATAGGTATAGAAATAAAGTACCATAGAAAAGTATTTATCCTCTTTTATATTTTACTGATATATATGTCTCAATGAATAGTTGATGATTGAAGTTCCATGTACTGGATGAAATTTTGATGAATCCATGGCAAATCAACAGCAAACACTTTTCCGTCATTTGCATTGAAAATTTGTAGTGTGCTGATGTGTATTACCTCAGGGATCTTTGATACATGAGAGGAAAGTCAGCCGATCCATATGGTAGGGTCTTTTGTGTATTTGGTCTAATGACACCCCACAAAAGCTATCAATGGCAGGTCATCATATGAGTGGCCATATTGGGCTTGAAGGGGAATTCACATCTGGACATTGACATTACATTTAATTAATCTGCCATATATAAAGATTTCTTCATTTGGAGATTATTTTAAAAAATTAGAAATTAGAAATGAGATTGTTGTCCTTGAATATGACCAACATGTAGTTTTGTAAATAAAATGAGCAGGATTTACAGCATGTCTCACAGCTGTCCTGTGGTAATAATCACTTAATCAAGGTGGGTAGGCAGTTCTCAATAGCACATATCTGGCCACCAGTGCCATGGTGGTCATATCCAAGGACAGCTATCTCATTTCTTAGGGACAAATTGGCTACTTTTAAAAGAATTTATCTTCACACTGGTAATTTTTTAAAAAAATAACATCCAATTAAAGGAATGTTTATACACTCACCGGCCACTTTATTAGGTACACCTGTCCAACTGCTCGTTAACACTTAATTTCTAATCAGCAAATCACATAGGGGCAACTCAGTGCATTTAGGCATGTAGACATGGTCAAGACAATCTCCTGCAGTTCAAACCGAGCATCAGTATGGGGAAGAAAGGTGATTTGAGTGCCTTTGAACGTTGCATGGTTGTTGGTATTTCAGAAACTGCTGATCTACTGGGATTTTCACGCACAACCATCTCTAGGGTTTACAGAGAATGGTCCGAAAAAGAAAAAACATCCAGTGAGCGGCAGTTCTGTGGGCGTAAATGCCTTGTTGATGCCAGAGGCCAGAGGAGAATGGGCAGACTGGTTCGAGCTGATAGAAAGGCAACAGTGACTCAAATCGCCACCCGTTACAACCAAGGTAGGCAGGAGAGCATCTCTCAACGCACAGTACGTCAAACTTTGAGGCAGATGGGCTACAGCAGCAGAAGACCACATCGGGTGCCACTCCTTTCAGCTAAGAACAGGAAACTGATGCTACAATTTGCACAATCTCTTAGAATATTGGACAGTAAGAAGATGGAAAAATGTTTCCTGGGTCTGCTGAGTCTCGATTTCCTTCTTCGACAATACACGGATGGTAGGGTCAGAATTTGGCGTCAACAACATGAAAGCATGGATCCATCCTGCCTTGTATCAACGGTTCAGGCTGGTGGTGGTGGTGTCATGGTGTGGGGAATATTTTCTTGGCACTCTTTGGGCCCATTGGTACCAATTGAGTATCGTTGCAACACCACAGCCTACCTGAGTATTGTTGCTGACCATGTCCATCCCTTTATGACCACAATGTACCCAACATCTGATGGCTACTTTCAGCAGGATAATGCGCCACATCATAAAGCTGGAATCATCTCAGACTGGTTTCTTGAACATGACAATGAGTTCACTGTACTCAAATGGCCTCCACAGTCACCAGATCTCAATCCAATAGAGCATCTTTGGGATGAGTTGGAACGGGAGATTCGCATCATGGATGTGCAGCCGGCAAATCTGCGGCAACTGTGTGATGCCATTATGTCAATATGGACCAAAATCTCTGAGAAATGCTTCCAGCATCTTGTTGATTCTATGCCAGGAAGAATTGAGGCAGTTCTGACGGCAAAAGGGGGTCCAACCTGTTACTAGCATGGTGTACCTAATAAAGTGTCTGGTGAGTGTATATGGCAGATGATTTAAACTAGATGTGAAAGCCAAAAAGGAAATATCCCTTTAAGTTTCCCTAAGGACCAAGGGACACCCAAACTCCTGTACACTCAAATTACTTTTAACAATAGGCTATTATTACGTAGCACAGTGCCACTGATTGATAAAAAAGGATGGTGTATATGCACTTTGGCAGATTAGGGATAATATGCCTGATTTTTTGGCCTAAAATAAAAAATAGGACACTGAAAGAAGTCTCTGATTGCTGTTCATCCATGGTGGTAAGTTTTCTTCAAGATCAGTCTTCATAAAGTGATTTTTTTTTTAAGAAACATTTTTTTACAGCAGCTCTACATGTTAATAGAGTCTAGATTGCAGTAATGAACACAACTGATAAAGAAAGTCAGATACTGTACAGCACGGAAGCTTCTGACACGGACGAACAATGTGCATTGATTATGCAAATATGTTTGTTCCAGCTCCTTTTAATTATAGGGCAATAAAACCCCTAGAAGGGGAGGTGTAAGGTGAAGCACAAAACTGCTCTCATTATAGGAAAAAGAAAAAAGAAAATGGGGAGTCATTTCTTAGGTCAGAATGTCACCAATATATTTATGTACTACAGACAATTGGACATTTCACCTTTGTATGAGGTTACTGCGGTGGTTTAGTGGTGGTAATAGAGTAACAAATCTGTCATTCTAATTACACTGACCTTCAACCTCTCTTTTTCCAAACTCCAAGGTCAAAACGCAGACCAACAACACGGAATGTATTAAGCTATGTGGTTTGACAACTCAGGAAAGAAAAAAAAATGAACATCCAGTCTTTTATCCAGGAACACTAGGGGACTGCTAATAAAATTTGACCTCTGCAAAGGAAGTGTGAAAATACACAATATATTGTGATGTCCCATAATGCTTTCATATGATACATGCCTCCAACTTAAAGTGCTTTCCATTGTAAATGATTTTTGTCCCTTCCAACATAATTTCATTATTTATTATGGACAAGCAAAAGGGTTACAATGTTTTAACTTTTTATTTTAGGATCTCACCATCTTACCATCGAACACATCTGAATGTGTCATTTTTCTAGAAAATCATCTTGTCTATTTCATACCAGGGACAATTCAGCATATACTTAGTTATGCAGATTATTGTCATGTAACTGCATTGTTCTGGTTTTTTATCTAAGATGGTGGCTGCCTGTACACTAGCTCCTGCAAATTCCCCCTTCTCCTGATTGGAGGCCTGACTGTCGGCGGTGGCCTTCTCCAGTCTGCGTCACAGCAGGAAACTGCGGCCACCTGCATAACTGTGGCCTGTGTCAGAACTTTTATGCCTGAACATGCAGATATGGACTTCATCCCATCGAATACTATCTACTCCATGCCGGGCATCCCCTGTTCCCCCATTCTCAACCCATGTCCACTCCTGTTGGAGCACCTGCCCAGGCAGAATGGGACACTTGATTGGGATCAACAGAGCTCTGGATCCCTGGCAGCCAAAAGTGAATCCAGGCCCTGAAATTTAGGTGAACCAACGGCAATGCAGCAATCAGGTGGAATGTTGGAATGCTGTATAGCTTTTGTGGCTCCCATTAGCAGGTTGCTAATAGCCTCTGCCAATGGCACCAATAGAGCGGCATGCAGCATTCACCCGATCCAATCTGCAACCAGTCACTCCATCACTTTACTTTAATCCAACAACTCAACTACATTGTCAATTAACCATTTTTTATGCAGATCTCGATGCAAGTTGTGGCTCGTTGTCATGTCTTGTCATGTCAAGTATCCAATGTCTCTGGTTGTGAAACAACCCCATATTATCAAGCTTTGCCACTCAACATGATAGCTCCTTCAACTTCTTGATCTGTTATCCCCCTTTTTCCATGAATCTTTCAAAACCATTTGCACCCTTTAGAGCCAAGTCTATTGACTTTTGACTCATTGCTCCAAGTTGCTTCTTATTACAATATTGCAATCATGGCATCTTAATGCCTTTATTCCAGGCTTGTGTGATATGCATAGAATTGTGTTTTTTATGTTCGTCTGTGATCTAATTATTATAAGGTGTACCAGCCACTTCCACTGATCTATTTGCTGTGCTAGTAAATGGACAGACCTTGTGTTGAGCCTTAACTCTTGCACTTTGCCTGGATATCCACCTCTTTACTTTTGAATGGAAGGACAGACTTCATCTCATTTTCTTCCAACTGTCATGACAATCACATTATGCCATCTGTATAATCTGTATAACTAAGCATATATTGAATAGCTTTATTTATCTAAGGGATATCCAAGATGATTGTCTATAAAATGGATCAAAGCTGTAGTGGATGATGTGATACAGAACCTGAAAGCCCAAGGTCAAAATATTGTTACCCTACTCATCCGTAGAGATGAGTGGACTTGAACCATAATGGGGGGCCTGAAACCGGATTTCAGCCACAAGTTTGAGTTTGGGCTCACCCAATAACTGCACTCAATGCAGTTAACCATTTAAATGTAGGGGTTCAAAGCTGCTTGCAGAATTTAAATGCCATTGCACACATACCGCCACCGGCTATAAAGCATTAACAACCACGATCGGTGTAAGCACAAACCACAGGTTTTGGGTAACCTCCCCCCAAAAAAGCAAAAAAAAAACCCACATAATTTTTCTCTTTATTCTTTTTCACATAGATATGGAGGGAGTATCTTTATCTATTCCATTTACTTCCATTTACTAACTATAGCTATTCTTCCATAAAGCATCATTTTTTTCCCTGCCATTATTATGGCTGTTAAATTAACTTCTACATTACAGATTCCTAATAAAGTTATTTTAATGTTATTAACACTTTACCTCTAGAAAAAGTGCCTATATGTTAGGTAAATAATACAATTGATCTATAATAAACATCTGGATAACTCTTTGTGATTTGTTATTTGTTAATGTTTGATATATTTTAAAATCTCTATCTTTTCCACCATGTTCATTCTGCCCACTTCCCTTTCCCATTTCTGGTCCCACTTACTGTAAATATTATTTTGCTTAACTTATTTTGAAGATGTGATTTATAAAAGTGTTTACTTCTACCTTCAATACGTTATTCCATTTTTTATATAAAATATCTGTATTTTCATCAACCCCAAAAACATTACACCCATATTTTAATATTGAATCGTTAATTTAAAAATATAAAAAGATCTTATTGTCTTTTACTCCATAAATTCCTTTAGTTCTTCAAAAGTTTTGATTTTATTATTAACTAGCATATGGGATATCAAAAATATACCCTTTACTACCCTCTTCTAAAATGGGATATAAGCTATCATTTTAAAGTTATTATTACTCAGTAAAGGTGTGGACTTTAATAGCCTTCTTACCCCCACTATTTTTTAATGTGCTCCCACATACCATCTTACATGTGAAATGTATACCAGCTTTTTTTTTTTTTAAATGCACCGGATTCCATTATACTGGATCTTTAATAATATAAGGGAATGTACCAACACCTATTAACTTCTGTATAGTAGTGACAAAGGGCCATTTCTCCCAGTTTATTAAATATTTTACATATATTTAGTAATATGACCTAATGTCTGGGATTGCTAAACCCCCTTCCTCCCATGACCTCATAAGATTTTCTTATTTGATCTTAGGTTGTTTACATTCCCACACTAAGGGCTCACTCGTGCAGCATGCTGAGTTTCATCTGTGTGACATGCTGCACGATCCACAAAATAGACCTGATGAAGCACTTTGTATTGTGCAAAACATGTTGTCAACTGAATAAAGAAACTCTTTTTATCGAGTATCTGTGCCCCACGAACGTCTCTGTTTTTACCAGGGGGTTACAGCTTGCAATGTACCCTTCCTATCCATTGCTACACTCCCTCGGTACCCAACCCTTGCGTGAGGGTGAAGAAGAGGCAGCGGCCACTCACCACATATGTCTATACCAGTGTTGTGCCTGTAATCAGCACAACCATAAAAGGCGAGTAAAAAACCTCACCTATATACACACCCCCAACCTTCCAAGTATAATCTTGTGCAAGGTAGTGCTATTTCTCTCTGTATTTCACCCTTTGTATCTCCCCAATACCTTTAGTAATGTGTATGTAGATTATGAGGGTCAGTCCCAGGATTCACTATAAATAATAAAGATGATTTAAATGCTCTGGGGGGGGGGGGGGGGGTTGAACGAGATGGAGCACTAAGCAACATGTGTCACCTGTGTTTCTGCCTCTACCCCCACCAACTCTCCAAGGGGAGGGGGAATGGTTCTGTTCTCCCTGTATGTCAGTCTGTCTGTTTTTCTTATTCTTAAAACCACAGATAACTGGTCATAGACATTGCAGCATCAGGTATGAAATGCATTTAAGGCAAGTATAGATCTCTCGGCTGTAATGGATGGTACTATCTGCAAATTAACAAATAATCTCCTAATGTTCTCTGTTGTGAAAGAACTGAGAATAAAGCTGTATTGATCACCATGAAGTATGTTACCGATACAAACTTTAAGTATTTTTGCCAAGATTTTGACCAATAATTTGTTATCAATATTGATGAGTGCTATAGACCTGTAAGAATCCACCTTTATTCATCTATTCCCAGCTTTAATATCAAAGTATTAAGATCTTCCCTCATAGAGGATGACAAAGCTCCTTTATGCTGCATTCCATACATCTAACAATCTATTGAAATACCCCCATATTGTAAGTAAAATTTACATGGTATGCCATCCCATCCAGTTGATTGACCCTTGGGAACCACCTTCAAAACTTTTCTTGCTTGGTGTTTCCAATGCTTTCCTGTTCACCTTTGTTAATCTGGGTGTTTTAATTGCATCCAAATTATCCATAATCTGAGTGGCTCCTGCTTCAGCATGCCTCCTATATACCCTATATAATATTTAAAGACTATATCTTATCTTATCCTGGTCCCTATACTGAATTCCATCTGTCCCCAGTGTACTTGAGATCTTATTTTTGTGTCTTTGCTTAGCCACAATTCTTGACAGCATTTTACCTGACTTGTTAGCCTCTATGTATCTTTGCCGATCCTGTATTTTACCCACTGCTTGGAATTAAAGACTATCCCTTTAACAGTATTGTACATTTTCCCACTCCTGGCTTGTTTGATCACTAGGTTTTTTAATATAGTCAATTTCTTTCTGATTTCCAATTCAAGCTAATCTTTTGACATTTTTTATATTTGCTCATCTATGCTTTATTTATTCCTCTGATAAAAGTTTTTGCTGTATCCCATATTCTTTCTGTAGTGGATGCCTATAACTTGACCCGAAAAATTTCCCAAAGAGTCCATTCATTCTCTACCTTCTCAGGGTGTAATGACAGGGTGTGATGTTAGGGTAACACACCAACTACCATTTCCCTAAAGGGTATACTCACCCACATCATCCATTCTCCCAGATGTGATGAAGTACTGATATGTTAATATGATTATCTGATAAGACTAGAGATGAGCGAGCCTACTCGACGAGTATTTCGCCTGCTCGAGAACAAGAGTTCACTTAAGGAAACACAGTGAACACAGGATCATTTAAGTGAAGAACACAGTGAATAACATATTGCAGATGTTTCCGTACATTTGCTAACTTACCAGAACACATTAGTGCAGAACGGTGTTCTTCACAATAGTATGTGAAGAACAACATGTGTGAAGAACACATTGCAGATGTTTAACACGGGTCATTCTCCTTTTTGAAGTTCCACAAATATTCCATTGAATAAAAAAAACGAAGAAACAGGACTGACTTCCTAAGTTCTCAATAAAATGACACATTTTATTGGTCCCCTTAGTCCCCTTGAAAAAAGCTCGAGTCTCCCATTGACTTCAATGGGGTTGGTTATTCGAAACGAGCACTCGAGCATCGGAAAAAGTTCGACTCGAGTAACGAGCACTCAAGCATTTTAGTGCTGGCTCATCTCTAGATAAGACCTACCCTTTTTCATATATCTTTTCATCTACATATCTGCTTGATTTGGTGGACACCATAGGTGAATAAGTACTGCACTACTTAGACAGTCCTCTGTCATCAATGTATGGTAGAGGTAGCACTATATGTATTGTAATATACATTCATGGGTCTGTGTGTGGGTAAAGATTTTAAATGATCATGGATAAAAGTATGTTTTAAACTGTTCTAGAATGACAGCAAGCAGAGGTCCAGAAAACCACGAGGAATTGATACAGAAAATATTTTGGAAAATTTTTCATTTTACATTATCAGTTGTTTGTTTAAAGTGGACAACCCCTTTAAAGTTGGTCATGTCCACCAGTGCTACATCTGGTGTTTAAGACTAGATCAAGAATAAGTAAGAACAAACATTCTACAAACTTCAGAATTGAAGTTGAAACCTGGTTTTGTAAACAAGTCATTAAAGGTGATTTTTGTGTCTCTATTACCAGTCCCTCTTTGTATCTCCTTTTCTCTGTATCACTTTCTGTTCCTCTGACATTTCCTATGGGAACTACAAGAACACTTTCCTCTCCTCTCCTGATGAAATCTAAACCTTGATTTCCCTCTCACACTTGATCTTGTTTACTAGGAACACTTTTCACCTAACACTTCTCCAGCCGCGTGATAGTCTTCAAGCATAATATACATTGCTGTAAGAACACTGTGCATTATGCCTACAGCTCATATCCCAAAAATAGAAAACACCTTAAGGAAATCTGCAGAGTTATGATACACTGCACTTGATTGATTGCACGGTACGTGTTTATTCAAATGCGGTGCATCCGGCTGCCATAAAATATAAAGCAGAATTTAGGAATACTAGGACACACTACACTATTTACAGCTTTGCCTCTTTTTGAAAAGTCTCAATATAAGCTTAAAAGCTTTAACATGATATTTTTGTTTCCTTTGTAGCATTCAGTGATGAGAAAAAAAAAGTCAACCTGATTTGAATTCTATGGTGGAGATTTATCAGAAGTGCCTGAGATAAAACTGTTCTAGTTGTCTATGTTAACCAATCAGAGTTCAGCTTCACTTCTATAAAAGGCTATGGGAAAATGAAAGAGGAGCTCTGATTGGTTACCATGGGTAACTGTAACAGTTTAGCTCTCAGACACATTCGATAAATCTCCCTTTATGGCTTCATGTAACAGGATAAACTCAAAAACCTCAGATCCTTATAATGTCTTAAAGGGGTTTTCCCATGTAAGGAAATTCTCACATCTCAATCCCCTAGTGATGTTAACACAATAAAGATAACCCCTCACTTCACAATTTTACTCAGTTGTATTGCTGTTTTAACTCCTATCATTCCCTCAGCTGCTCAGTGTAAAATCCCAGGGTGTTGACGAGGCCTCTCTAAGCAGTCACAATATAATCCATCTAGTCTTGTGGGGTGACAATTTGGTTAGATCATCAGGGTAGAGGTGTATATACACTGTCATCTGGCTTCTGACATTGTACTAACACCCTGACACATAGCGAAAGGGATGAGACAGATCAGTGATGATGAGATGCATAAGAAGCATGAGATTACACAGAGGCTGACGGACAGAGGCTGCAGACTTTTACACTGTTACACTGTGAGCTCTGCTACATCTCACAGATATGTGTCTGCATCCCCCTTCCCCTGGATCGCTTATCTCTTATTGTAGTTTTTAGCCTCTCTTTATAGGCTGCAGACAAACAACAGAGAGAGAAAGACATCTGATTTGTATGATCTCACACATAAATCCAAGATGCCGGCCTGATCCAAAGTCAGACGTTACAGAATCGTGTCTAGGGGGAACTGAAATTGTGTACAGTGATTGTGTACAGTGAGACAGATAGAGACAGTTTGGAATTATATCTGTGAAAATCTGTATGTGAATTAGGTAGCATGGTGGCTCAGTGGTTGGTGCTACAGCCTTGCAGCACTGGGGTCCTGGATTCAAGTTCTCTGTGTTTGTGTGGGTTTCCTCCGACACTCCAAAACATACTGGTAGGCTGATTAGATTGTTAGCCTCATTGGGGACAGGGACTGATTTGGCTAGCTCTGTGTGCGCTATATAAATAAATAAATAAATAAATTTATTATTATTAGTAAGGTATTGTTTTATATTGTGTATAATGTTTCATGCTGTACAGTACTCATCAGGCACATGCATCTATTCTACAATCTATACTGTATGATGACAATATCTTGTTATATAGTCCAGCAACAAAAAGCAATTAAGCCCCTAATCACATAGTGTGTACACCGGTCAAGTTTGCGGGCTCTCCACACCGCAGTCAAACAATCTGTACAAAAAATACTCGAACCGACCATGTAATCCAATCTAATACTTTCTATAAATCTTTTGGATGACAAATATAGACATGAGGCATATATATATATACTTCACCAGTTTCTGGCTCAATATGCTGAAGTCCACAATTAAAAGTCCACGCTATGTCAACCTGGTTCACTGAGACGCTGAACGCCCGGTGTGTCCAATGATGTTTCGGAGGTAACCCCTCCTTCCTCAGGCATGTGTAGTACCGGTCAAGTGAGGGTTTAAATACATGCGGAGCGTTATTCCAATACAACATTTATACAACCCTATAACAAGAATAATACAGCAATAACATATATTATACAATAAACACTACGTGAAAAATATGAAAAAGGCACTAAGAATCTTTTACAAAAATGCACTGAAACAACATTGTTCGTTCAACCCATGGGGTTGCAATGTATCTAACTTGGTAATCCAAAATACCTCTCGTAGGAGTTTTTTATTTAAACCCCAGTCATTATCTAGTGCGACTTCTTCTAAAATTAACCACCACAGATCGCTTACTTGGTGTTTGTTTTCTCGGAAATGCCTAGCAACGGCCGTTTCCTGTTTAACCCTTTCATTACTGACCATTAATTCTTCCACTGTTTTGTTGAGATACTGTCTAATGAGAGATTTGTGTTCATTGAGTCTAACACGAATGGCTCTACTAGTTTGGCCCACATAAGCAAGTCCACATGGGCACTTTAACATGTACACTACCGCTTTGGTATTGCAGGTGAAAAACCCTTTTAGATAAATTTGGGATTACCAAGTTAGATACATTGCAACCCCGTGGGTTGAACGAACAATGTTGTTTCAGTGCATTTTTGTAAAAGATTCTTATTGCATTTTTATATTTTTCACGTAGTGTTTATTGTATAATATATGTTATTGCTGTATTATTGTTGTTATAGGGTTGTATAAATGTTGTATTGGAATAACGCTCCGCATGTATTTAAACCCTCACTTGACCGGTACTACGCATGTCTGAGGAAGGAGGGGTTACCTCCGAAACGTCATTGGACACACCAGGCGTTCAGCGTCTCAGTGAACAAGGTTGACATAGCGTGGACTTTTAATTGTGGACTTCAGCATATTGAGCCAGAAACTGGTGAAGTATATATATGCCTCATGTCTATATTTGTCATCCAAAAGATTTATATAAAGTATTAGATTGGATTACATGGTCGGTTCGAGTATTTTTTGTACAGAATATCTTGTTATATTCCAATCATCCTGCTTTATTTCCTTTGGATGAATGTTTTATGATGAAGATTTTAAAACCTATAAAAGGTTTCATGTAGTTGCGTCTTTGTGTTGCAACAGCTCGTATCTGGAATATAAAGGAGCAGGATAGTGGAGCAGAGTGTATCTTCATGCTTTGATATTCTGCCTGGAATAACACTGTTCTTGCAGTTTTTTTTATCCTTTCTGCTTTGTCTTGTAGTTTCTCAGATAACAGGCACAATTAGGTATTTTTTTTATTTTTGTATCTATTAATCTCAGGGAAAATAATTGAATTCATGCTTTAGGCAAACCATTTTCTTTTTTTTATGCAAGAAGAATGGGAATTCATTGATGCTTCATTTATCACAAAATATAAAGATACAGAACGAAACTCTATTTCTCATAGTTGTTCCAATAAAAATAATTATTTATATGGGTTTACCAGTTTTTAACACCTATTTTAAAGTTCTCCATATGGGTTCATTAACACAAAATATTTTGTATCAATCTCAGCCAATAACTAACTGGGAGGAGATCTACCGCAGCCAGTGATTGGCTAAACAAGAATCTCAGAGTGTCTTCTATTTGTTGGACAAAATGCAGTAAGGACTTGAATAACTTCTAAAAATGTATATAAATATATATTACCAAGTGGTTAAGGAACAACTAGCGGCAACTATAACACCCAGTATTTTGACTGTTGATTGATGTCATATAAACCAAATTTCAGTAACATTCAGTGCATTCAGTGGTAGATAATAGTTTATACTGTACTCATTCATATATACAGTACTATAAAATACAATATTGTGCAAAACTTTTAAGTACGTGTGGAAAAATGCATAGTATAAAAGTGTACATGTCTGATTCCAACTTGTAAAACTAACAGAACAATGCTTATATATTGGCACTTACCTCCCCCCCTCACCTCAGAGTTAGAGTATTTTTTAATATGATGAAGCTATTTCTCAGAGTCTTGCTGAGCAGCACAGAAGTGCCTGGGAAATAACTTTTTCCTTTATGTACTATAGAAATGTCTGTATGTGCCCTACTTTCCCATGATGCTTTATTATCTTTCATAGAGAATATAAATGCTGCCCCAATTAGAACATAACAAGCTATTCCACTGAACTCAGCATAATCTATACATACAGGACCTATATAATAAAGTAGCCTAGCATCTGTTATCATGTGAAAGAAGCAAGAGCATTTTCACAGCATGGAGTAGATGCCAAAAGTGAAACAGTTACACAAACTATAGTAATCTGTGTTCTGTGTAATGGTAAACAGCTTTTCTTGTGTGTAGATAGTGGGGCAGATTTACGTACCCGGTCGTGTCATGATCCCGCGGTGCGTTGTCCGACGAGGATTATGCGCCCGAGTTCCTGCATCCGTCGCTTCCACGCCGAGGTCCGCCGGAGTTCACCTGCTTCTTCCCGGTGCTTGTAAGTGCGTGCCTTGCGACACAATTCTAAATGTTAGATCTTGCACGTTGTCCAAATCCGTCGGGTTGTCCGACGACCCTGCCCCCGATTTCTGTCACGTGCAAGCCAGCGCTGATGCACCAAAATCCCTTCGCATGCGCCAAAATCCCGGGGCAATTCGGCGCAAAGCGGAAATTGTCAGGAAACCCGATGAAAATGCACTCCGCGGACCCTTAGTAAATGAGTCCCAATGTGTATGGAGTGCAGGTGTCACTGTCCTGCAGTTTTAGGTGCAAAGGGAGATACAGAAAACATACAGGAAAGGGGAGATTGTTAGGGAACATGCTAGCTCTTCTGCCATGCCTGTCCTTTGAAAGAGACTTTTTCATTCACAGAGCTGCTCAGACACAAAGTACTCCAGCTAGCTACATTTTCTCCCCTCCCTAAGCAGTGAGCAGAGAAAAGCGCTGTTATCCCTTAACTTCAGTGCCATAGATAAAGAAGCATATGCTACATACATTCAGGTTTTTGAAGTCACATATATATGGCATGTTTCTCCCTACTTGCCTAGCCTACATTAGGCGGTAGATAAAAAAACAGTCAATGTGGGGGCGTGGCCTGTCTGCCTGTCTGCACGGACGCATGAGGTGCTAGCTCCGACACAGAGCTAATCTCCCAGCGACTTTACACGGCACAGACCCGACTCAGCAAACATGCAATCTGCTACTAAGAGCAAGAATACTAATAAGAAGAGGGGCACAGAGCAAAAACCCCATAAATTAATGGATTTTTTCCTTAATCCAGCTCCGGAGCTGGGACAAGATGGCGCCGACCGCCCGCGCACGAGGTCAGTGAAAGTACCGCACGGCTCGGAGGGAGCCAACAATCGGTCTCCGCAGACTAGCAGAAGATCGAGCTCTGCTCCGGCATCACCAGCGCGGAGAGCGACAGCATGCATGACAGGTGAGCTAACGGATAGGGAGTCAGACTCACAGGAACTCCCGGACCCCACAACATGGCCGCCACTGTCATCCTCCACAGGCCAGAGCCCTGCGAAACAGCGGCCTAGATTGACAGCTGAACAAGGTGTAGCTGAAAACATCCCCCGGCCTTGGGGAAGCCCTTCACCCGGCTCACAAGACGCCTTAGAGGCATATCCTGCCTCCGATAAGATAATCACGGAGTGCTCCATGAAAACCATGCTAGGAGTGTTGAGACATTCCTTTCAAGAGGACATTCACAAATTACTAACCCCCATACAAGCTGAAATATCCTCGATGGGAAACAGAGTACACCACATAGAGGACAAAATGGGAGAAGTGGTTAAATCACATAACGAACTTATTGATGACCATTACAAACTAGAAGAGGAAGTGAATCAGATTCAATCCAAACTCGCAGATCTGGAAGACCGGTCACGCCGGAATAATATTAAATTTAGGGGTATCTCAGAAATGATTACCCAAAGTGAGCTCGTCCCATACTTACAAAGAATGATGAAATCCATTCTCCCTGATTGCACAACCTCAGAGATTGCCATAGACCGAGCACACAGACTCCCACGGCCTAAACATCTAAGTGAGGAGATTCCAAGAGATGTCCTAGCCCGAATCCATTTTTACACGATGAAAGAGAAACTAATGATAACCACCAGAAAAATGGGAACACTTCCACATCCTTTTCAAGATATCACGCTCTATTCTGACTTATCAGCAGCAACATTGAAACTCAGAAGAAATCTAACATCCATCACTTCTGCCCTCAGAGAAAACCAGATTGTCTACAAATGGGGGTTTCCCACAAAACTGCTAATATCAAGAAATGGAGTAACATCGGTAGTGAGAACAACAGATGAAGGAACAAGTCTACTCAAAAGATGGGGAATTGTCATCGCAGAAAATTCAAACAAATCTAAAAACCCTCCATCAGCCATAGAGGAAGAATGGCATAAAGTCGGGTCCAAGAACAGAAACCGCACCTGATACCCAGTGTGGAGCTGACATCTGGCTTCATCTTCTATACCTCCTGGACTGGTAACGTTTCTACCCGAACTCCTTTACACACCCCAATCTGAGCAGCTTTTACGCTGCAATTGTTCACTTAAGTTATGTGCGTGCCTTTTATGCTCGCCAAAATTTGTCTTAAGTTTGTTATATGTTATGTTCTTTCAGGCTCAAAATATATAGGTATAAATAACTGCAATTTAATTCATATGGGTAATTTTTTCCCTTCACAGGATATAGTTGATAATTATCATAAGGGGTGGGACAAAGCTCAACTTCCAGACAAGCTATGGGTATAAAAATTTTCTCACTAAATGTCAAGGGTCTTAACAACCCTTTCAAAAGAGCACAGATATGGAAAGACGCACGGAAACAATCTGCGGACATATTATATCTACAGGAAACACATTTATTAGTACAGGATGCACACAGATTACGTAATCCTGGATACAGTCACGTGTTTCAATCACATTATCGTACAAAAAGCAGAGGAGTGGCAATAGCTATTAAAAATTCTGTGGCTTTCCAGGAGGTTGAGCTTGTCCAAGACCCAATGGGAAGATTCATTATACTGGTGTGCTTAATCAATAATGAAATGTATACCTTGGTAAATGTTTATGCACCTAACAAACGCCAAATCCATTGCTTTCGCAAAATCTTACGACTCACACAGAAACACGCTAAGGGTGAGATAATAATGGGAGGAGACTTTAATATGATACCAGACCCATCATTAGATAGCACATCAACCCCCACCAGGAAACCCCAATGTCTTAATCAAGCTATATATAAAACAGAACTGTACGACATATGGAGAGCCCAACACAGTTCCGAAAGGGATTATACATTCCACTCAAGAGTACACAACTCATACACCAGGATTGACCTCTTCTTAATAAGCAGACATCTGATTAATAGGATAGAGGAGTCCACCATTGACGTTATTACATGGTCAGACCATGCTCCCATAACAATAACTCTATCAGAAACCCAAGACCAAACACCCACATTTATCTGGAAGTGCAATGAATACTTACTGAAACAACCCCACTATAAAACCATCTTTGAGAGGGATTTGAAAGAATATTTCAGATTTAATACTCCATCAGTATCTGACCCCATATTATTATGGAACGCACACAAAGTATATATAAGGGGAACGTTTATCAAATTGGGAATCCAAGACAAAGCACGCAGGGCAAGGGACACAGAAGATATCACGACAGGAAATACAAAAACTAGAAATAAAAAATAAAAGCAACCCAAATCCGATCACAGCGACAGAAATTCAAAATAAAAGAGAACAACTAAGGCTACTCCTAATTCATGTATATGACAAACAACTCCAAAAATCAGGAGCTAAATACTACGCCCAGGGGAATAAAGCGGGGAAAATATTAGCTAACAGATTTAAAAGTAAACAACTTAAAGCAAAGATACCCTATTTACACACAGCTGACAAAAAAGGTAAACTTTTAACCCCAAGAGATATAGCCAACAGATTTAAAGAGTATTATGAATCATTATATAATTTACATAATGACCCTTTCACATACCAACCAACCCAGCAAGAAATAGATAGGTTTTTGGGAAAGTTACATCTTAAATCCATTTCAGAAACCCAACAAATTCAGTTGAATCAACCTCTCTCGCTAGAAGAAGTTGAACAAGCTATTAAAGAGACCCCCACACACAAGGCCCCGGGACCAGACGGTGTAATCGGAGAATATTACAAGATATACACGGACATAATAGCTTCATACATGACCAAAGCTTTTAACGCTATGATAACAATGGGTACCTTCCCCAAAGAAAACCAGGAGGCTTTGATAGTCACCATCCCTAAACCCGGGAAAACACCCGATTGTCCTCAAAACTTCAGACCAATTTCACTATTAAATATAGACACAAAGATATATGCAAAAATATTAGCATCCCGCCTCATGAAATTCTTACCAGATTTGATTAGTGAGAACCAAACTGGTTTTATAAAGAATAGACAAGCCTCAGACAACACGAGGAAAGTTATAGATCTGGTCAACTTCATAGAAATTAAGAAAACACCTTCCATACTACTAGCTTTAGATGCCGAAAAGGCATTTGACCGCATTCATTGGAGCTACGCCTTCTCGGTCCTAGCGCAAATGGGGTTTGGAGGGGACTTTATTAAAGCAATAGGAAATCTATACTCAGCACCATCAGCAAGAGTCTATTCAAATAACACCCTATCGGACCCATTTGATATATCAAATGGCACTCGCCAGGGGTGTCCACTATCCCCGTTAATCTTTGACCTATCCCTAGAACCTCTATCCTACGCCATACAGCATTCCCCCTCAATACACGGCGTGCAGGTGGGAGACAATGAACATGTCATATCACTATATGCTGACGACATCATTTTATCAATCACAAAACCAGAGGACTCATTGGAGTCAGTAATGTCCATGATACAGGCCTTCGGAAACATTTCATACTACAAACTCAACACCACAAAAACACAAGCTCTTCCTTTATTTGTAGACTCCGAACCTCTATTCTTTCTACAACAGAAATACCCGTTTGATTGGAGAACAAGCTCTATCCAATATTTGGGAATACATGTCACACACCCTTCCTCTAAACTCTACTCAGAAAACTATGAAAAATTATTGTACTCTATTGAAAAAGAAGCTAAATCGATGCTAAATAAAGAAGTGTCTTGGCTAGGAAGAGTTGCAGCTTATAAAATGCTATTATTGCCTAGACTACTTTACTTATTCCGTACACTGCCCATGACTCTCCCGAAAAGATTTTTTACCAAAGCTCATAACATAATGTCATCATATATATGGAAAGGAAACAAGCCTCGTATCACACATAAAATCCTATCTAAGCACAAACTCGTCGGTGGCCTAGGAGTACCTGATATTAGGGGATACTATTCGGCAACTATTCTCCAACAGGCTACTCAATGGCTTAATGCTAAATCACCATCCCCCTGGATGAAAATAGAAAAAGTAATGGCAACAAACTTCAATATAGACACACTACTGAATGCCTCACTTTGGAACATACCACAAGCTAAATCCTTACTTCCCTTAACTCGAAATCTTATAGAAGTGTGGCTCAAAGCCCATAAAGAATCAACAGCCCAACTCGCCAACTTACAGCTTAACAATATGACAATTGAAACTATAGAGTATGCTTTACCGGATCTTAATCTGCAAGTATGGAAAAAAGCTGGGATCCACACAATTAGTCAGATTCATGAAGAAAACGGCATTTTATCATTCCACGACATCCAAAAACAATTTTCCCTACCTAATAATGCACTATTTTCGTACCTCAGAGTCAAGCACTTTATTACCAAATTAAGAGATCTGAACCTTAAATTTGACTCCCGCTTAAACGCATTAGTGCATTACCCTACTAGGGGACTACAACCCACGTACTCACATCTAACTTCACATTTAAAATTCCAGAACAACTATACATACAGACTATGGGAAAGAGATCTCGGATATAAAATATCTGGGGATGAATGGGAGAAAGCAATCTCTACTCTACACAAAGCGCTCAAATGTACTACCCACATAGAAAATGCTGTAAAGCTCCACATGAGATGGTATTATACCCCAGATCGAATCCACCAAGCATACCCAAACTCATCGCCGATGTGTTGGAGAGGATGTGGAATTAGGGGCACATTAATACACACTTTTTGGGAATGTACAGTAATAATTCCATACTGGACTAAAGTATATGAATTGCTTCATAGAATGATAGGCCAACCAATTGGGAAAAACCCAGCAACGGCCCTACTAGGCTTAGGTCTTCAAAATTTACCTTGGAAAGGGAAAATACTAAGTTGCAAAATATTAGCCATAGCCAGAATTATATTAGCGAGACATTGGAAGACCCCCACCTGCCCCCCGGTAGCTGAATTTGTTGCAAACGTAAACACTACATACGAATATGAAAAGCATTTAGCACATGGATTACTTAATAAACAACCGATTGAGGATATTTGGTCACCATGGCTTAGATCTAGACCATTGTAAATAAAATAAATCATCTTACCGTGATATGACAGGAAAGAAAATTGTGATACTAAGAGATAGTCTTTCGGGAGACTTTTTCAGACCATGAGTAGAGGCACTCATTATGTAAGGGAAATCCCATATGTAACACTAGCCTGTATACCTAATCAAATTGTCCTACTTTGTTCTTGTATTAATTGAGCCTATGTTCTTTTAATGTTGGTTTTACATTCCTCTTCACGTTTTATTTCATTCGTTATTCAAATTTCAATAAGCTGAAAATACTGATACATGCAAACTAAAAGCATCTTTAAGATATATGCAAAACAGTGTACTTTTAATTGATATTTTATGAGCAAGGTGGCATCATAACTTAAAGGTAACCAATAATTGCATGTAACAATGATGTATATTTTATGTTTTATTGGAAAAGCTCAATAAAAAAGATTTAAACAAAAAAACAGTCAATGTTCCTTAGCTGTGCAAAAGTTAAAACAGAGAGATAAAGACAATACAGAGAGGAATAGTCAACAAATATGATCCAAAACCAAAAAGACAACACAACACCAATCACTAGGCAAATGTATAGCCAAGAAAACAGGCAAAATGTCAAAGATACCAGAATATTGAAGACAGAATAATGACAGTTCACTAGGTACAATACTATAGAAGCAAAGAGAACTGATTTGCAAGACATTACAGTATATGAGAATCCATAGCCTCAGTCTTAAGAAGATTGAACAATTGCTCTGACATAAGACAGGATGGCAATAGAAATGGAGATCTATTCTGTCAATCACAGCAGGTTAACTATTAGTAAACCAATGTAGAGTTTGCAGGAGACAAACAGGTGAGCTGCAAATGAAACAAGGTTGTCAGAAGTTAATGGAAAAGTGCCTGGCCGGACGATTCTCACCCAGCCCAATACCCACCCCTCCACACCCTACCCTGCATGCTTGATGTAAAGGTACCAAAAATACAATTCCTGTCCATGACTTGCACACCAGAAAACTGCCATACAAGACATGATAAATTTACTCCACTAAATTTTAAGCCACCTACAAAGAAGGTTTTGTTTCCGGTACTTTATCATACATATGAAAATGTTGACAATTATCACCTTTTGGGTATAATTTTGTTTGTTATACATATAGGATTGTTGGATTCTAGAGCACTCTTCCCCCCACGATGATGTCACGGTGGCATCACAATGGCAATGATCTGGCATGCATGTACTGCTGGCATTTAAATTCATGTAGCAAACACCCAACGTGTATAAAGAGGGCTCAGTCCCTCTTCATACACCTGCTGCTGTATCATAACATTGGAGAACATGATGCTGCAGCAAGGGAGGAGATTGCGTTGGTTGTTCTGTACAAAAGATACTAAAAAACCTTTGGCCCCTGTGTCTGTTTACGATAAGGCTCTATCAGCATTTGGTATTCAAATAAAAAGAAAATTTAAAAAGAAAAATACACACTTTTTTTAGTTAATGTTTACTTGTTAATTAATATTTTGGATTTTTGTTTTCCACAAAAAAGTAGGTGCTTAAAAGGATACCCCCTTCTTATGTTCTTCAAGAAAAATACCTTCACTGAAAACAGTAGAGGTTAAAAGCTGATCACCTGATTAGCAAAATATAATTTATAAAACACATTTCCAGCTGAGACTGCATAGCAACCCCATGAAAAGGTTAACTAGTATGTTTCAGGAATTTCCAGTTAAAAGTCACCTTAAAGTATTTTGCATAGCGAGAAAAAGCAAACAATCAATCTTACAGGCATGCAGAATCTCAATATAATATAAATTATACCAACAGACCCGCTGGGATTAGCAAAGGAGATTTTGTGGGAAAACATATTCTGTGTGGGTGACAATGCCTCCCCCACTTCATCTTGTGTTATACTTACTGCACTGACATGTGAAAAATGGATCTAACCTACCAATAATGACACTTTGCTTCCACAATGCCCGCATTTAAATGCACTGTTTGAGAGGAATTACATATTTACGGGGAAAAATAGAAGCGAGAGATGCAATAAAAGTGAACGTGTTTTCATTCTGTTGTAACAATCTGTAATCAGCATTTTGACTGCCCTCCGCATCTACTGGTGGTGCATGCAGATTATTATAATCAGGTGCCTAATGGAAGAGGGATTCTTAGCAAACTAACAAGTCATTTCTGGGGGAGTGGGGATACAGAGGTGTAAAGAGTTTATTATTGGAGCTCCATGGTAACCTGCTCTATACTCTGTACTATATTACACTCTGATATAGGATTAGGTAGTAGTTATTCCAGTACACTAGTTGATTGACCTTTATAATAGACTGTTTGCTACATAATTCTACTGGGTGTCAAAATTTCCTATTTCTTATAATCCAGAATTCACATATGTTGCTTTGTATCAGTATGGTAATAATTGCTCTTTTATATTAATATTACTTGTTAATTAATAATATTTAACAATTAATTATTATTAATTAGGTACAAATAGTTGTTACACCTAGGCCAGTTATGGCAAACCTTTTAGAGACTGAGTGCCCAAGCTACAACCAAAATACACTTATTTACCATGAAGTGCCAACATGGCATTTTAAGAAGTAATGTATTGCTCCCTGTTCTTCCACATCTTTAAATCGTATCGGCCCCCTGAGGACACCAATACAGTTGAAAGAAAGAGTTAAAATTCAGCCTCTCATTGTAGCTTCTCTTCAGGGTCTCTCTGTATCATAAAAAGCATCAGTAATATTTGGAATGCTATAGAATTTGATATACTTATAGGAGGAAACTAGGATAATCCTATCACAGTGGTCCTGTGGTTTTTGTTCAGAAGAAGATCTCTATGTTGATCTCGCCAAGCTGGTGAGTTGAGGTTTGACCATGCCTCTTTAAATCCAATGTCTCACAAATTATATCTTTTAACAGTCGTTTAACAGGATCTTTTTTTCATCTTCACCAAATGACCCATGCTGCCATGACAAACCACTCATGAGAGTGGGACACTTTTAATTCCTTCCTTCTGCAGTCTAATTTAATCCCGACTGCAAAATTAAGTCAAAACTAAACCCGAACTACTAAATTCTAACCCTAGATCAGACACCTTATCTTTTTTTTTAGAACACATCCTTTATAGCAACAAAAAATCATTTAAATTCTAGACCCCTAAAAAAAAATGAATACTTCAAACTAAGGTCATGTAGTTAAAGCTCTCCTCATGGAGACTTTGCCAATTAGTCGGCTTGCAGATGTGAGGAGGCTTACAGCTTTTGATCTTCCACTAGGGGATTTGGAAATATGCAAATACATATTCCAGGATAGGGAATAAGGATAACAATACCTCTTAGCTACCTTGTAAGGCATCCTGAAAACCATATTTGCATATTCCCAGAATCCCCTAGTAGAACATTAATGGTGATAAGCCTCCACACACCTACAAAGGGGCCTGAATTTGTAAAGTCTCCATAAGGAGAACTCTTACTTCCCAACCCTAGTCACAAGCCTCTTATGCAGCTAAACTAGTTCCTTACACTGTACTAAAGAGATGCAACAATTGGGAATCTACCGCCGAATGTGCATGAGAATTCTTTTATTTAAAGATTTTTTACTTAAGGCCTTTTTAATTCCTATCATTGTGAGTATAAAAATTAAAGATTACTGTCTTCAATCAAAGCTGTGCTACACTATTGCTTTGTATTTCGTTCTATATACACGTTTCTGGATCGAGGTGGAACGAAAAAGAGCGGTCGCTCGGTTTCTGAGCCGGAAGTTTTTCTGTTCACCCCTCAGGCGGCAACTATATACACCGCTCCATTTATTTTGGATTGACTGTTGATTCGATGTCATATAAACCAAATTTCATCGTAACATCAGTCATTCAGTGGTAGATACAGTTTATTACTGTGACTCATTCATAGATTCTACAGACTATAAAATACCAATATGTGCAAAATTTAAGTACGTGTGAAAAATCGGCATAGTATAAAAGTGTACATGTCTGATTTCCAATTGTAAACTAACAGAAAGCTTATTATATTCGTGTCACTTACCCCTCCGCCCCTCAATCAGAGTCTAAGTATTTTTTAATATGATGAAGCTATTTCTCAGAGTCTTGCTGAGCGCACAGAAGTGCTGGGAAAATAACTTTTCCTTTTATGTACTATAGAAAGTTGTATGTGCCCTACTTTCCCAGATGCTTATTATCTTGTCATAGCAGAATATAAAATGCTGCCACCAATTAAACATAACAGCTATTCCACTGACATCCAGGCCCATTTTTTAAAACATCACATAAAGGACTATATAATAAAGTAGCCTAGAATCTGTTTCAGTTTGAAAGAGCAAGAGCTCTTTCACAGCTGGAGTAGGATTCCAAAAGTGGAAAAGTTACACAAATACTATAGTAATCTGCGTCTTGTAATGGTAAACAGCTTTTTTTTCTTGTGTTGAGATAAGTGGGGGCAGAATTACGTACCCCGATCGTGTCCAGGATCCCGCGGTGCGTTTTACGTTCCGACGAGGATGTATGCGCCCGTATTCCTGCATCCGTCGCTTCCACGCTCGTTCGCGGAGTTCATGCTTTGCTTCTTCCCGGTGCGTTGTAAGTGTCGGCCTTGCGTACCACAATTACTAATGTTAGATCTATGCACGTTGTTTCCAAATCCGTGGTGTTGTCCGACGACCCTGCCCCCCGATCTGTCACGTGCAGCCAGCGCTGAGCACCCAATCCCGTCGGCAGCTCCAAAATCCCGGGGCAATTCGGCGGCAAAAGCGAATTGCTGCAGGAAACCCGATGAAAATGCATCCGCGGACCCGTAGTAAATGAGTCCCCAATGTGTAGGAGTGAAGCGGTGAGCATTTCGTGGCAGTTGGTTAGGTGCAAAGGGAGATGACATAGAAGCATACAGGATGGGGAGATTGTTCGGGAACAGCTACTCTTCTGCCATGCCTGTCCTTTGAGAGACTTTGTTCATATCACATAGCTGCTCAGACCAAGACTCCAGCTAGCTACATTTTTCTTTCTCCACTCCCTAATCAGTGAGCAGAAACAGCCGCTGATAGTCCTTAATTCAGGCCATAGATAAAGAAGATATGGCTACATACATTCCAGTTTTGAAGTCACATAGTATATAGCATGTTTCTCCTACTTGCTAGCCTACATTAGGCGGTAGATAAAAAAACAGTCATGTGGGGGCGTGGCACTGTCTGCCTGCCTTAGCCACGGACGCATGAGGTGCTAGCCTCTCGACACAGAGTTATCTCCGCGACATTTAACGGCACAGGACCCGACTCAGCAAACCTGCAATCTGCTACTAAGAGCAAGAAGACTAATAGAAGAGGGGCACCAGAGCAAAAACCCCATAAATTAATGTGATTTTTCCTTAATCCAGCTCCGGAGCTGGGTACAAGATGGCGCCGACCGCCCCGCGCACGAGGTCAGTGAAGATAACCGCCGGTCGGAGGGAGCCAAACAATCGGTCTCTCGCAGACTAGCAGAAGATCGGTCTCTGCTCCGGCTCACACAGCGCGGAGAGCGACAGCATGCATGACAGTGAGCTGAAGGATAGGAGAGTCAGACTCAAGGAACCCCGACCCCACAACATGCCTGCCCCCCCCATCCACTTGTCATCCTCCACAGGCCTAGCTTGAAACACGGGCTAGACTTGACAGTGAAAATGGTGTAGCTGAAAACATCCCCCGGCCTGGGGGAAGCCCTTCACCCGCTCACAGAGCCTTAGGGTATCTCTGCTCCGATAGATAATCAACGGAGTCTCATGAAAACCATGCTCAGGGAGTGTGAAGACATTCCTTCAAGAGGACTTCACAAGAATTCTAACACCCCCCCCATAAAGCTGAAATACCTCGATGGGAACAGAGTACACCACATAAGAGGAAAAATGGGAAGTGGTTAAAATTCACATAACGAACTTATTGATGACCATTACACACTAGAAGAGAGTCTTTAAGGAATCATATTCATCCAAACTCGCAGATCTGGAATAGACCGGCTTCACGCCGGAATATATTAATTAGGGGTATCGCAAGAATGATTACCAAGTGGCTCGTCCCAGATTACAAAGAATGATGAAATCCATTCTCCCTGATTGTTACACCTCAGAAGATTGCCATAGACTGAGCACACAGACTCCCTCGGCCTAAACATACGTGAGGAGATTCCAAGAGAGTACTAAACCCGAATCCATTTTTTAACAAAAACGATGAAAGAGAAACTATGATAACCACCAGAAAAATGGGAACACTTCCATCCTTTTCAAAGATATCTCGCTCTATTACTGACTTATCAGTCAGTGCAAACATTGAACTCGAAGAAATCTAACATCCATCACTTCTGCCCTACAGAGAAAACCGATTGTCTACAAATGGTGGGGTTCCAACAAAAGCTAATATCAAGAAATGGAGTAAACCATCGGTAGTGCGAACAACAGATTGAAGAACAAGTCTAACTCAAAGAATGGGGACATTGTCATCGCAGAAAATTCAACAAAATCTAAAAAAACCCTCCATCAGCCATTAGAGGAGAATGCCTAAAGTCGGGCCAAGAACAGAAACCGCACCGGATACCCAGTGTGGAGGACCTTCTGGCTTCATCTTCTATACCTCCATGGATGGTACTTTCTACCCGAACTCCTTGTACACCCACAACCATCGAGCAGCTTTTAACGCTGGCAATGTTCACTAGTACTGCGTGCCTTTTATGCTCGCCAAATTTGTCTCTTAAGTGTGTTATCTGTTTGTTCTTTCAGCTAAATATATAGGTTAATACTCAATTTATTAATCAGATGGGTAATTTTTTTCCTTCACAGGATATAGTTTGATAATTATATAAGGGGTGGGCAAAGCTCAACTTCGGACAAGTAGTGGTATAAAAATTTTTCTCACTAAATGTAAGGGTCTTAACACCTTTCAAAAGAGCACAGATATGTGAAAAAGACCCACGGAAACAATCTGTGGAATATATAATCTACAGGAAACACATTTTAATTAGGACAGGAGGACACACAGATTACGTACATCCTGGATACAGTCAGCGTGCTTTCAATCACATTATCGTACAACAGCAGAGGATGGCAATAGTCTATTAAAAATTCTGTGGCTTTCCAGGAGGTTTGAGCTTTCCAAGACCCAATGGGAAGATTCATTATAACTGGTGTGGGCTTAATCAATAATTAAATGTATCCTTGGTAAATGTTTATGCAACCTACAACGCCAAATCCATGCTTTCGCAAAATCTTACGATCACAAAAGAAACACGCTAAGGGTGAGATAAATAATGGGAGGATACTTTTAATGATACCAGACCCCATCATTAGATAGGCAACATCAACCCCCACCAGGAAACCCCTAATGTCTTAATCAAGCATATATATAAAAATCTGACGATATGGAGAGCCAACCACACAGTTCCGGAAAGGGATTATACATTCCTCAAGGTACACAACCTTCACGCAGGATTGACCGTCTCTTATAGGCAGACATCTGTTAATAGGGAAGAGGAGTCCACCATTGACGTTTATTACATGGTCAAGACCATTCTCCCATAACATAACTCTATCAGAAACCCAGACAAACACCCACTTTATCTGTAGTGACATGAATACTTAACTGAATAAACAACCCCACTATAAAACATCTTTGAGAGTTATTTGAAAGAATATTTCAGATAATACTCCCATCAGTATACTGACCCCATATTATTATGGAACGCACCACACAATTATATAAGTGGAACGTTAATACAAATTGGGAATCAAGACAAAGCACGCAGGGCAAGGGAACAGAAGATTTATCACTACAGGAATGACAAAAAAACTAGAAATAAAAAAATAAGGAAACCCAAATCCGATCACAGCGAGCAGAAAATTCAAAAAAAAGAAAAACACTAAGGCTACTCCTAATTCAGTATATGACAAACAACTCCAAAATCGGAGCTAAATAACTAAGCCCAGGGGAATAAGTCGGGGAAAAATATTAGTTAACAGATTAAAAGTAACAATATAAAGGCAAAGATACCTATTTACACACAGCTGAAAAAAGGTAAACTTTTAACCCAAGAAGAGATATAGCAACAATTTAAAGAGTATTATGAATCTTATATAATTTACAAACTGACCCTTTCACATACCAACCACCCACGCAAGAAATAGATAGTTTTTGGGAAAGTTGACATCTTAAATCCATTCAGAAACCCAACAAATTCAGTTGACTCAACCTCTCTCGCTAGAAGAAGTTGAACACGCTATTAAAAGGACCACCCACACACAAGGCCCCGGGACCCGACGGTTTGGAACGGAGAATATTACAGATATACAACGGACATAATAGCTTCATACATGACCAAGCTTTTTAATACGCTATGGTAACAATGGGTACCTTCCCAAAGAAAAACCAGGAGAGGCTTTGATAGTCACCCTCCCAACCCAACCGCGGGAAAACACCCGTATTGTCCTCAAAAACTTTCAGTACACATTCCACTATTAAATATAGACACACAAGATATATGCAAAATTATATGCATCGCTCAACTCCGCCTCATTAAATTCTTACCAGATTTGATTAGTGAGAACCAAACTGGTTTTATAAAGAATAGACAGCCTCCAGACACGACAGGAAAGTATAGATTTGGTCAACTTCATAGAAAATTAAGAAAACACCGTTCCTACTAATAGCTTAGAGCCGAAAAGGCATTTGCCCGCATTATTGAGAGCTTAACGCTTCTCGGGTCCTAGCGCAAATGGGGGTTTGGAGGGACTTTATTAAAGCAATAGGAATCTTACCAGCACCATCAGCAAGAGTCTCTTCAAATAACACCTCGATCGGACCCATTGATATATCAAATGACTCCGCCAGGGTGTCCACTATCCCGCTTAATCTTTGACCTATCCCTTAGAACCTCTATCCTACGCACATACAGCCAGTCACCCTCAATACACGGCGTGCAGGTGGCGAGGACAAGAACTGTCATAAACACTATATGCTGACGATTCATTTTATTCAATCACAAACCAGAGGACTCATTGGAGTCAGTAATGTCCTGAACAGGCCTTCGGAAACATTATCATACTACAATCAACACCACAAAAACACAAGCTCTCTTTTGTGAGACAACTCCGAACCTCTATTCTTTCTCAACAGAAATAACCGTTTTGATGGGAGAACAAGCCTATCCAATATTTGGGAATAATTGTCACACACCCTTCCTCTCAAAACTCACTCAGAGAACTATGAAAAAATTATTGTACTCTATTGAAAAAGAAGTCAAATCGATGCTAAATAAAGAAGTGTCGTTGGCTAGGGAAGAGTTGCGCTTATAAAATGCTATTCTTGCCGAGACACGTACTTTACTTATTTCGTACACTGCCCATGACTCTCCGCAAAAGATTTTTTACCAAAGTCATAACATAAGGTAATCATAATATGGAAGGAACAAGCACTCGTATCACACATAAAATTCGATCTAAGGCACAACTCGTGGTGCCTAGGAGTACTGATATTGGGGATACTATTCTTCAAACTATTCTCCAAACAGGCTACTCAATGCTTAATGCAAATCACTCTCAACGCATCCCCCGGATGAAAAATAGAAAAGTCATGGCACAACACTTCATATAAGACACACTATGATGCCTACTTTGGAAATACCACACAGCTAATCTTGACTTCCCTGCAACTCGAAAAATCCTTATAGAAGTGTGGCTCAAAGCCCTAAAGACATCAACAGCCCAACTCGCAATTTACCGCTTAACAATATGACAATTGAAAATAAGAGTATAGCTTTACAGGCTCTAATCGGCAAGTATGGAAAAAGCTTGATCACACAATTAGTCAGATTCATGAAGAAAACGGCATTTTATCATTCCGACATCCAAAAACAATATTTTTTCCCTACCCTAATAGCACTATTTCGTTACCTCAGCGTCAAGCGATTTGTTTACCAGATTAAGAATCTGAACCGTAAATTTGCTCTCGCTCTAACCTGCATTAGTGCTACCACTACTAGGGGACTACAACCCACGTACTCACATCTAACCTTCACATTTAAAATTCGCATGAACAACTATACGTACAGACTATGGGAAAGAGATCTCGGATATAAAATATCGGGGATGAATGGGAAAGAAAGCAATCTTAACTCTAACAAAGCTCTCAAGATGACTACCACACATAGAAATGCTGTAAGCTCCCTCAGATGGTTATTATACCCGATCGAATCCATCCAATGCATACCCAAATTCATCGCCGATGTGTTGGAGCGTTGTGGAATTAGGCACATTATACACACTTTTTGGGAATGTAACAGTTTAAGTTTCAAAATTCCATACTGGTAGCTAAAGTAGATGAATTGCCTTCATAGAAATGTTAGGGCACAACCAATTGGGAAAAACCCGGCAACGGCCCTACTGGCTTAGGTCTCAAAATTTACCTTGGAAAAAGGGAAAATACTAAGTTGCAAAATATTAGCATAGCCAGAATTAATTAGCGAGACATTGGAAACCCCCACCTACCCCCCTGCCCTTAGCTGAATTTGTTGCAAACGTAAACACGACATACGAATATGAAAGCATTTAGGCACATGGATTACTATAAAAACCGACCGATTGAGGATATTTGGTACCATGGCTTAGATCTAGACGGCAAGAAATATAAATAAATCATTCTTACCGTGATAATGCAGAAGAAATTGTATGGATACTCAAGAGGAGATAGTCTTTTCGGGAGACTTTTTCAGCCCAGAGTAGAGGCATTCATTATGTAAGGGAAATCCATATGTAAACACTAGCGCTGTATACCCTATCAAATTGTTCCTACTTTGTTTGTATTAATTGAGCCTATGTTCTTTTAAGTTGGTTGTTACTCTCTCTCACGTTTTTTCATTCGTTTATTCAATTTCAAAAGCTGAAAATAACTGATACATGGCAACTAAAGCATCTTTAAGATATTATGCAAAACTGTGTACTTTTAATTTATATTATGAGCAAGGTGGCATCATAATAAAGGTAACCATAATTGCTGTAACAATGATGTATATTTATGTTTTATTGGAAAAGTATACATAAAAGATTATTTAAAAAAAACGTCAATGTTCCTTAGCTGTGCAAAAGTTTAAACAGACCGAGAATAAAGACAATACAGAGAGAACTGTCAACAAATATGAATCCACAAACCAAAAGGACAACACAACACCAATCACTAGGCAAATGTAAGTCAGAAAACAGGCAAAAATGTCAAAGATACAGAATAATGAAGAGAGAATAATGACAGTTCACTAGTGACAATACATAGAGCCAAAGAGAACTGATTTGCACGACATCACAGTATAGAGAATCCATAGCCCAGTCCTTAAGAAGATTGAAACAATTGCTCTGACATAAGACGGATGGCAATAGGAATGGAGATCTATTCTGTCAATCACCGACAGTACTATTAGTCAAACCAATGTAGAGTTTGCAGGAGAAAACAGGTGTGAGCTGCAAGTGAAAAAGGTTGGTCAGAAGTTAATGGAAAACGTGGCCTGGCGGACGAATTCTCACTCACACCCAGACCAATACCCACCCCCCCTCCAACCCTACCGCTGATTTGAGTAAGGTACCAAAATACCAATTCCTGTCCATGACTTGCAACAGGAAAACTGCCCATACAAACAATGATAATTCACTCCACTAAATTTTAAGCCACCTACAAAGCGGTTTTTTTCGGTACTGATCGCGCGTTTCATAATATGAAAGTGACATTATCCCCTTTGGGTTATAATTTTGTTTGTTATACATAGTAGGATTGTTGGATTCTAGAGCACTCTTCCCCCCACGGTGATGTCCACGGTGGCGGATCCACAATGGCAATTAATTGGCATGCATTAACTGCTGGCAATTTAAATTCATGTAGCAACACACCCCGTGTAAAAGAGGGATCTAGTCCCTCTTATACCTTGCTGCGGTATCAAAACATGGAGAACATGATGCTGCAGCAAAGGGAGGAGATTGCGTGTGGTTGTTCTGTACAAAAGATACTAAAACAAACCTTTGGCCCCGTGTGTTGTTTACGATAGGCTCTATCAGCATTTGTATTCAAATAAATGTTTACTTGTAAATTAGTATTTGTTGATTTTGTTTTCCACAAAAAAGTAGGGTGCTTAACAGGATAACCCCCTTCTTATGTCTTCAAGAAAAATACCTTCCCGAAACATAGAGGTTAAAAGCTGATCACCTGATTAGCAAATATCAATTTTAAACGCATTTCCAGGCTGAGACTGCATAGCAACCCCATGAGAAGGTTTAAACTAGTATGTTTCAGGAATGTTCGCAGTTAAAAGTCAACCTTAAAGTATGTTGCATAGCGAGGCGAGAAAAAGCAAACATCAACTCTACAGGCATTGTCAGAATCTCAATATAATAAATTATACCAACGGACCCGCTGGGATTAGGCAAAGGAGATGTTGTAGGAAAACATTTCTGTGTGGTGACAATGCCTCCCCACTTCATCTGTGTTATACTTACACTGACACTGTGAAAAATGGATCCCCTACCAATAATGACACTTTACTCCTCACAATCCCGCATTAATGGCACGTTTTGAGAGGATTACATATTTAGGGGAGGAAGGAAAAAGAGAAGCGAGAGATGGCAATAAAAGTGAACGTGTTTTCATTCTTGTGTAACAATTGTAATAGTCAGCATTTTGAACTGCCCGCCGCACTACTCGTGGTGCATGCGATTATTATCATCAGGTTGCCAATGGATGATGGGATTTAGCAACAACAACAAATTCTCTGGGGGAGTGGGGATACAGAGGTTGGTAAAGAGTTTATTATCGGTGAGTCTACATGGTAACTGCTTCTATACTTGTACTATAATAACACTCTTAAATCGGATTAGTAGTAGTATTCTCAGTACACTAGTTGATTGACCTTTATAATAGATTTTGCTACATAATTCTACTGGGGTGTTCCAAAATTTCCTATTCTTATATGCGCAAATTAACAGAGTGTTGCTTTGTATCAGTATGTAATAATTGCTCTTTTATACATATTACTTGTTAATAATAATATTACAATTAATTATTATTTCTTAGCAGAAGCTCAAGGTCCAAATAGTTGTTACACCTAGGGCCGTTATGGCAACACTTTTAGAGACTGAGGCCAAGCTACAAACAACCAAATACACTTAGTTTAACCATGAAGTGCCAACACTGGCAATTTGTAAAGAAGTCAATGTATTGCTCCCGTTCTTCACAGTCTAAATCGTAATCGCCATCGGCCCCCTAGACACCAATACGTGGAAAGAAAGAGTAAAATTCAGCCTCCATTGTAGCTTCTCTTCAGGTGTCTTCTATCATAAAAAGGTCAGTAATATTTGGAATGCTATAGACATTGAATATAGCTATAGGAGGAAACTAGATAATTCCTATCACAGTGGACCTGTGGTTTTCTGTTCGAGACAGACTCTATGTTGATCTCGCCAAGCTGGTGAGTTGAGGTTTGACCAGTCCTCTTTTAATCCAATGTCTCAACAAATTATATCTTTTAACAGTCGTTTAACAGAGCTTTTTTTCATCTTCACCAAATGACCCATGCTGCCATGACAAACCACTCATGAGAGGGGGACACTTTTAATTCCTTCCTTCTGCAGTCAT
This sequence comes from Engystomops pustulosus, assembly GCA_019512145.1. Classification (NCBI taxonomy): domain Eukaryota; kingdom Metazoa; phylum Chordata; class Amphibia; order Anura; family Leptodactylidae; genus Engystomops; species Engystomops pustulosus. The sequence goes on along the minus strand of CM033647.1, from coordinate 54,911,240 downwards.
CCTGAGCTTCTACAGCAATAAAAAAACAAGTTCATACCCTTGAACTAACGTAATCCTGACTGCAAAATTAAGTCAAAACCAAACCCGAACTACTAAATTCTAACCCTAGATCAGACACTTTAATCTTTTTTTTAGAACACTCCTTTATAGCAACAAAAATCATTTAAATTCTAGACCCCTAAAAAAATGATACTTCAAACTAAGGTCATATAGTTAAAGCTTCTCTCATTGAAGACTTTGCCAATTAGTCGGCTTGCAGATGTGAGGAGCTTACAGCTTTTTGATCTTCCACGAGGGGATTCTGAAATATGCAAATACATTTTCCAGATGGATAAGGATAACAATACCTCTTAGTCCCTTGTAGGCATCCTGAAAACCATATTTGCATATTCCCAGAATCCCTAGTAACATTAATGGTGAATAAGCCTCCACACACCTACAAAGGGGCCTGAATTGTAAAGTCTCCATAAGGAGAACTCTTACTTCCCAACCCTAGTCACAAGCCTCTTATGCAGCTAAACTAGTTCCTTACACTGTACTAAAGAGATGCAACAATTGGGAATCTGTTCCTTTCAGGCTTCTCGGCCTTTTGGCTAAGATCAAGTGTAGTATCTTCTGAGCTGCCTGGTCTTGGTCGGAGGTGCCCCGGGTACCCTGTCCTCGGCCTGGGGGGATCGTCGCCAGTCGTGGCTATTATTAGTTGGCTGGCGGCTTCACCCTCCTGCTGCTATAGGGGCGCAGGCTTAGTCCCGGGGCAACGAGAAGCGATCATACTGGCCCTTGTATTATAGGTGCTGCAGTTGGGTCCGGTTGCTACCTTGTAGAAGCGTGATGGAGGAAAGATGGCGACAATCTGTTCCTTTCAGGCAGATCCTTCCCTTTCAACTGAGACGTGCCCTGGTACTATGGCCAGGCCGTCCACTTTGTGAGGGACCACAAACTAGAGGAACCTGATTTATGAAAGCCAAAGGCTGTGTACAAGCTCCTCCGAACCAAAGATTTGTTGGAATGTCTTCCAGGAGTTACCCAAGGACATGGCCAAGTGTGTTTGGGCCAATGTGTTTTGGGGAAGAATGATCAACTGGCACAAGAACTTATCGTGGAAGGTCAGTCGGGGGGGTGCCCTTTCATGTAAAAAATTGTCAGCAAGCAGAGATACAGAAAAACGTGAGGAATTCATACATAAATTATATTGGAAAATTGTGTTATTTTTTATTATACAATAATAACAATTTGCTGAAGTGGGAATAACCCTTTAATCATGATTGATGTTAATGGGGCTTTATTACCACTGGGGGGGATTTTATCATTACAATTCGTAGTTGACTTGGTTGTCTATTTTCAATTCCATTTTTGTTTAATATGAATTCATCAAGTGAATCTATGTACCGTATATAAGCCGAGTTTTTCAGCACAAAAAATGTGCTGAAAAACGTCTCCTCGGCTTATACACGAGTCAATACTTGTAAAAAAATAATTAAAAATGGACAAAAAAAAACAACTTTGTGCTTCTTCCCCCGGGCGGCGCCTAGTATGACGTCAGCAGTGGCGCGTCATACTAGGCGCCGCACGGGAGAGAACAAGGGCGGCGCCCAGCACGATGTTAAAGAAGACAGAAGACAGGCACTGAAGCAAGAAGAGGAGCTGAGAAGCCAGAAGAGGAGCCGCAATGACATCGGGGGAGCAGCGCTGCGCATCAGGGCCACCGGAGGGTGAGTATGTAAGTTTTTTTTTTTTTTTTTCATTCTGGGCTGACTGTATCTACTGGGGCCCGCTGTATACTACTGGGGCCGCTGTATACTACTGGGGGCACTATATACTACTGGGGGCAGGCTGGGTGGCTGTATACTAACTTGGGGGCAGGCTAGGGTGGCTGGTATACTACTGGGGGCAGGCAGGGTGGCTGTATACTAACTGGGGGCGGCTGGGTGGACTGTATACTACTGGCAGGCTGGGGTGACTGTATATACTGGGCACTGGGGCATGCTGGGGTGACTGTATACTACTGGGGGCAGGCTGGGCTGATGTATACTATACTACTGGGGGCAGGCTGGGGCAGGCTGTATACTACTGGGGGCGGCTGTATACTACTGGGGGCGTTGTATACTACTGTGGGGGCAAGCTGTATCTTATAGGGGGCTGGCTGGCTATATACTGGGGGGTCTGTGACCAATGCATTTCCCACCCTCGGCTTATAGTCGAGTCAATAGGTTTTCCCAGTTTTTGGTGGTAAAATTAGGGGTCTCGGCTTATACTCGGGTCGGCTTATACTCGAGTATATACGGTATGTTGATTTGTTTTTTTTCTCTCACATTATTGGGTTTTATTTTTGCGTTTGTGGCAAAATGTTATTTTTTTTTTGGTACACTTCCCCATAAGCAGCAATTGGTCTTGATAAATTTGGCAGTAGTTTTGGTCCTATTTGTCTGAAGTCATTTTGAGCAAAAACATGCGCCTAAACAAAAATTTGTGCCAAATCAAAAATCATGAATTCAGTTTAGTATTGTGAAAACTAGTTTAAAGTGTCCTATGTTCGTTTGGCGCAATGGATAGTCATAAGAAGCATTTGTACCACAAATGTGCCAACTGATCCTAAACTTTGTACACTGTTAGACTCAGTTTAGTCAACAATACCGCTGTTGCAAAAAATACAACAACCACCCATTCATTTTAACATGTAAGGGATTTTTCTGGAACAATCTGACCCATAGAGTTTACAAATTAACTCCCCCCTCCCCCATTCCCTAAAAAAAGCTAGATTAACCTCATGACCTAGAATACACCAACGACAATGTTAATTTTATGCCATTTAATTTCCGTAACTCATAAATATTTATATGTTATTGTATTTTGAGATAATTTATCATATTACTGGCCTGTTGTACAGCTTTACCAGCAGACAACAGCTTCTGTATATTAGTGCGACATGCCAATGTAATTATGATACAGCACACCTTATTTATCAGATGTGCTAATTGTATTAACGCCGCAGATCTCCTGGTAATCACGTGGACCGACACTTTAGGCCTCTTGCCATACACATACTGCTGCCTCCCCTGTGAAAAGCTACCCTCTCACTGCAGTGTTTTGTGGAGTCACGTAGATCTGTCATCTTATCTGCACATTGTGTTAATATAATTGGGCATTCAGAATAGCTGTTTTCAAAAGTAATTTAATGATTCATTTCAGGAAAGAGAGATCAGGAATGTGATAGATGGAGAGACACAAATGGGAACAACAGGTACATTTTAATTGAGACCAAGCTCTGTAGTTTGCATGTTGTAAGAATGGAATGTAAAATCACACAAACACTGCTGGTATTTTCATCAGCACACATTAACAAAGAGATTTTTGTTCTTCATGAAAAAGTTTGTATTAGCTATTACGTATAGCAATCCCGGAGACACCTTTAAGCAATGGTGGATTATAGCCTGAGCAATTCAAGCAGCCCATCAGAAACATAGCATCATGAAATCTCCTAGCAGAAGTATGGAGTGTTATTTAGCACAAATTAAAGGGGTGAAAATCCCAAAAATGAAGTGCAAAGAAAAGTGAGGTTGCAGCTTAAAATAATATACCAGGGAACAGAGCACACAACCCAGGTGAATGCAGCCCTAAGTAAAGACCACAAAAATCACTGCCAACAGCTTCAGGAGCAGCAATATGAATTAAGAGACTGCCATCTGTGACCCCCTAGGTCAGTGATGGCGAACCTTTTAGAGACCGAGTGCCCAAACTACAAAAAAGACCCGCTTATTTATCGCAAAGTGCCAACACAGAAATTTAATTTGTGATTTATACTCACTTCTCTGTCACAGTTTTCATTGATACCAGCACCAATAAAGCAGAAAATAGTCCCAGGTAGAGTTGTCACTTTAAAATAGCTCTGTGCACAGCAAGTCCTGGGCTGTCTGGGACTTCAGGAAGATGCCTGGAGTCATCTCTGGTGATGGCCTGAGTGCCCACAGAAAGGGCTCTGAGTGCCACCTGTGGCACCAGTGCCATAGGTTAGCCATCACTGCCCTAGGTGATTGATCACACCCTGCCAGCCACAAGACTATTCTTTCCTAACCTCCCACTGGGCCTATAGTGCAACATCATGTACGCCACCATTTTAGGAAAACTTGGTTTCACATAGATGCCAGGAAATTTTTATTTGAGACTTTTCTGATTTTTGGATCGAATTTCACATAGTCTGGAGCCGTGCGGTCTCCAGCATTTCAATCAGGTAGGATGTAAGGCAGGTAAATTTGCAGCAAATTATATTGAAGTACTATTACTTAATGAAGTTAAAGCATTTGATTGTATTGAATGGAAACAAACAGTAGCTGTTCTAATAAAGTTTAGTACAAAGGAGATCATGCTTTGATGGTTTTGCTATTTGGCTCTTCACAGAGGGACTAGCCTTGGGGGTTTTATATTTATAAGACTTATAAGGGGATTTTGCTTTAGCTCCATGGAGGAGAGGTTTATGCCAACTACTTATTGATACTGCTGGATGATGGCTCTGGCACATGACATAAGGTTATAGCAATTGTATAACAACTCGGAGCATTCTCGGGTCTAAGGGTAGATTGTTTGAGATTGTCTCTGACCTATTTGGATTGGCATGTTTTTTCAACTGGAAAGATTGAGGGGTAATCTCCACTAACTGTGTAACAATGCACCCGTTCTAGGCTGTAAATTTGGCACCATATCTCATTCCTGTTGGTTGCCAGGATTTACAATTTTAAGATGGTTGTTTTGCCTCAGTACACCTTTGTGATAAGCTGTTGATGAAATTCACTTGGAATACTACATAGCCATGGATTATGTTGGAAATTCAGCATTGCCCTAAGGATCAAAGGATATTTTCAGCTCCTAATTTCAAACTTTATTTTTTGGGAAACTCAGACACTTGATTGATTGGGATGCCCATTTTTTATCACATGGGGTATTTATTATTTACATAAATTGAGTATTCTTTGAGAGCATGATGCTCAATTCTATAACAATATTCCTAATAGAGTGGTTATGGGAGTCACATCAAACAAGACAAGGAATAAGAGGGCATTTATCCATAAAAAATGGGGGTCATTTTCTGACATGCTTCTATGGAACCCCAGGTTCATGCCTCTGTCTATGCCTTTAGATTTAAACTAACTTATTTTATATAACTGCTTTGAAAAGATAGTATGGAAATGTCAATTTTTCCCTTCACACAGTCGCCAGTTTATTCACTTATTTTTCAAAATGTGTAAATAAATCAGAATAAACTGTAGATGGCATAATTGTGCTGTCAGCAGGGATATCAATTGTGCTGCTTCTATTTCGTTTAAACTGAATATCACAGAAGCCGATCAAATTGTTAGTTATTTGCTTTTCATATATTTAATGTTTATTTACGAGCATGAAGGGAATGAAATATTCATGATAATGCATCTGTGTTATGGCAAAAGACGTGATTGCATTGTAGTATCAATGTATTACACGCCCTGGGAAAAGACAAGGAACATAGACAGACAAAAATAGTGGGCCCTAATGCTTAGCCAACTACCCAGAATTCCCTACCAGATTGGTAGGACAAGTGGTTAATATTGTTTCTTACTCCAACGTGCTGAAGACCGTACAGAGCCCGGTCACAACAAAAAGGGAAAATGCAGCACTATTGTACAAGACAGTAGTCTCATTTACTAAGGGTCGCGTGCTGCACTTTTGTCGGACTGTTCAACTTTTTTTCGGTGCTAAAACGGCTTGCAGAGGTATTTAAGAAGTATGTGTGCTGGGATTGAGGCACACGCAACCCTTTTGTGGAGCAGCTACAATGGCTTCTATGCGGCACAAATTAGGGGACCTGCCGTCAGACAGTCCGACTGATTTAGATTGAGCGTGATATTTAACTTTCACATTGTGCCGCAAGCCCAAGTACTTAGATGTACCACAAAAAGGTGGTGAACTGTGTTGGAACTGAGCGGGGAAGCGACACATCCATGATTTCAGGTACACGATCTTAGTGAATCGTCACACGGACAATGAACTTTCTGTGAACTTGAATGACCTAGTGATTAAATGTGCCCCTTGTTTAATTATTGCAATTGTAGTATTGCAATGGTATGGAAGAAAAAGCTTCTCTTTGTTGTGTCCTGAAATAAGCTGAAGTATTGGATATTCCCTGGAGTTATGAAGGGGTCTGAAAAAGTTCTAAAATTCCCAAAACCTAATGCTAGAACACACATACACCCAATGTATTTTGAATTTTTTTTATAAGTCTTAGCTGATGTTTCTCCATTGCTTTCTTTTATACAGCTAATTATATATTTTCATATGAATACATCTATTTTACATGGGTAAAATCAGCTATTTCAATTATATGAGGTGTTCCATTATACATTGTGAGACTTCCATTATGTTCTAAAAGCCCTTCTGTACTCGATGATTGGGGTCAGTGCAGTGCACGCTTCAGTCCCTATACTCCATTATAGCATCTCATAAATGTCACTTGCATGTCAGATTGGAAAATTATGATATCATTTTTTCCTTTAGTACATTTCCAAGACACAGGAAATTGAGTGTTAACTGGAAAATCTTTTCCATCAAACACTTGATAAGCATAAATACATGAAAAACACTTAAGGCACATATTAAAGTTACCTAGCATATATGTTCAGACAGACTCATGTTCTCAAGGCTTGTCCTACCTACAGTCATTTTACATTACAGACATAGTAGTGCCTATTATAGAGACAAGACAGAGCACTGCAATGAAGCCCATTGAGGATATATCATCAATATTTTCAATGCCGACCTCTCCTGAATAAGAAAATGGCCTATATAAACCCATACTTCAAAAAAGGTAAAATGCTGGTAGTTAGGGATGTTGCAGGTTATTTTTTTAATACAAAAAACCAACGGGTATAGCACAGCCCAAGTGTATGCGAGCCAAATGCACAGAAGACAAATTCAGCCCAAACAAGAGAAAAAGAGTGCATTCAAAACGGCTCAAGGGGTATTGCAAAAACATCAAATCTTTATTAGTACAAAGCAAACAATCAACGACATTCTAAAAGCATTTAAAACACATAATGTACATACCAGAACAATGTACAGTGACCTGGTGTAGGTACACCGTGACTGCCTACTGTCAATCACTCAGTAGTGATATTACATCTCCCAAAAAACTTTCAGCCTGATCATTGCACAAGAATAAAGTGCCAGAAGTGCTATGTGCAAAAGTAAATAAGCAATACTCTATACTGGTGCCAATACAATGGTAAGCGCGACAATGATCAAGGTTTTTTTTTTTAAACTTACTATTACAGGGATTTCTAGAGTATCATTTATTATTTTTTTCAATAGTGGCCTCGAGTGGTGTTAAAAAGCAAGATAACTTATGTGGTGAAAAAATATAAATATCTCAAAATTAGGAGAGGAAGGCGTTATTTTTCTGCTATATGTTTATGTCTGTTGATTTTATGCTACCCATTTTGCATAATAGTCCCTTTGGTTTTAAGGAATGTCCTTTTTGATATTAAAACTTGATATTAAAATTTAATAAGAGCCTTCTCGTGTTCTAATGATTCCATAACTCAGAGGAGACGGTACCTAAATTGATTGGGTTAACTAGTGAGAGCAATATCGTATTTGGGCGAAGTGGTGGCAGCTAAAATCACTCAGCTTCAGGAGGGCAGAGGACTGTCCAGCGTGACCTCATAGTCTCCATTCCTGAACCTAGGACCTCTGTTGGTACACAAGTCAACTCTATAGCATACAGCTGCAGCCTGTGTGAGAATGCAGTGCATGCACAGTTTTGATGTGCAAGTAATTTGTGGAACCATGCTGGACTTTAATAGAAGAGAAAGATGAGTATTATTTTTTTAGTTATTTATACCATCAGATCATATTCATCAACATTTGCATCATCCCTGAAGTTAGACCACAAAGTTTATGACACATCTTGGCAGGCTCAGAGTCCTTGGGGGTCTTATCTTGGTTTGTTTTGGATAGATTTTACCTGTAGTCTGCTTCTTTGGTAATTTTTTTCACTTTTTACCTGTGTTAAATGGGTTTTTTTTAGCTATCTTTTTGAGACATTTGTTACAAATGTCTCAAAAATGTTGCACAAATGTCTCAAGTCACTTATTTCCATTTTCTAAATTTTCCTTAAGTATGGTTTCATCTGGAATTTTTTGAGCCAAAAAAAGTTGCAATTTTAGACAATTTTAAATGATAAATTAGACAATGTTTTGTGTCTTACTAAGAAAAAACAAATGTCTGGCGGATATTTCAAAATGCCCCCAAAAAGGCAAAAAAATTGCAACGTGCCAAATAATGTCTTAAAAAAGACAGAAAAAAACAGAGACAAGAATAAAGATAAATGACTTACCCAATTGACTCCCAAATGTTGTATATTCTTTCTTAATGTGATGCTACCATTACAGCTATCAGTTCTACTTTCACTATCAGGTCTACAATTGGAACAACTACTATCACCAACTGCTACATCCTCCACTTCTTCCTACTTATCCTCTTCACGATGGTACAAATGGTCACAGAACTTATCCAACTCTATTTTCGGAGCATCCACTTTAATATTTTCCTTAAGACTCCTGTTTCTAAGTAATGATTCATTTCATTGATCATGAAGATGAAATAGAAAGGCTTATATGGAAATGATGGAAGGCCATAGCCGCTGCATAAGAGTCAACAGTCAACAACTGCTCGGATAACTAGTGCTTCTGCCATTTGTACTACCGTCAAAGTGTCTGCTGGAACATTCAGAGAGAATACTCTAAATACTATACTTGGCGCTATGTTTAGTGAAATGTATATAGCAATACTGAATAACCATAAATAATATAGTTAAAGCTTTAGGTCTATGAAACAGAAATGTATACTGATACTTTGTTGTTGCAAAGGGAAAGCAATTGTCAGAGAAGTGAAAGGTCCTCTTTAACCCCTTCATAATGGCTTAATGTAAAGCTATGTACAAGAAATTTATGTTTTGTTTGGCAAGTGAAATACATTTTTTTCCAGCGGTAAATTAATTTACTTGTAAGTACAATTTGTAAAAAAAAATATTTTTATGTCTCTGTGAGTGGAAAAATAAATTTAAAAAGGTAAAAAAGGCTTTTGGACCGCAGGCCAAGAGAAAATGGAAATGCAAAAAAGCCGGTATTGAAAGGGTTAAGAGTCACAACGACCTATGCTTCCATCACACAACATAGTTACTCTCTTATTTTCTGCTGTGTAAAAATCCTCTCTAAAAACATTTATCCATTCTCTTTGTTCTTAAAGAAAATAGAAATGGGTTTTATAAGGGAAGGATATTGTCTGAGTGCCTAACACAGGTTTTAGAAACATGCTATACCTCCGCCTGGTATCATTAGTGGGTAATACACTGGTAACTGTTGTCTTTTCTATTCTGTGCTGGAAGTAATAAGTGACCTTTCACACAATGACCACTTGGACTGACTTTCTAGTCTAAACATCCAGCTGCTCAGTACATTGATTTTACTCCTTCATGTATCTCTGCTTTACAAAGTTCACAGAAATCCAATTCCAAACCCTTACAAATAAATTGGGGACCAAGCAACATTGTCTGGAATGTATTAAGCTCCATTCTGCATGTTTATTGAGCTGTTTCTCTGCCATTTTGCTGAGGTCGGACAAAAGACCCAAGTATTAAGTGGCTGAAATATTGATTCACATTTTCCTCAGTAGGACAGAAGGGAATTTGTGAAGATATTTTTTCACTAGTGTTGAGTTGTTTATATATATTATATAGCCATACTATGGCCGTCCCATGTATTTGTATTATATTCTTCATCTTTGCAATCTGCTTAAGACCACATTTACAGAATTAACAAGTTATCAACATCCAAGCAATACATTCTTCATTAAAGCATTAGGTAGTATAAAATATAACTAGCATAATACTGTATGAGGATACAACTACTATAAAACTCCCCCACAACTACTATAATATTGCCCTCTGTGTACAAGAATATAACTCCTACAATACTACCAATTTCCTTGTGAATATAGCTACAATATTGCTCTCTATTTACAACAATACAACTACTAGAATACTCACCTATATAAATAGCTAGTGCAGCTGTCCACATTTTACAAAAATATAGCTAATATAAAACTGTGCCATGTAAAAGAATATAACTTTGATAAAGTTGCCCATTTATAGTGTCCCCATTTACAAAAATACAACTACTATAATACTGCATCTTTCTTCATGAATATAGCAAGAGTACTAAAATAGTGTAGCCAATGTTCAAGAAAATACTTACTGGCCCATGCACAAGTAGCAGAAATGTGTTTACACCAGTTTATGTACTGGTGATCTGTGAGTGGTTAGATTTTTGCCTGAGGGTCGTGATGGTGTCTAACACTTGTCAGTTCATTTTGGCTAAGGGTTGCACTTTCAAGTTTCCAAGTGGTTGACATCTAAATCTGTGAAGTTTATGTAGTTGTGGGAGCCTCCAGTTGTTTCACATTTGGAACCTTTTTCCCATTTAGCTTTTACCCCAATAGTCTTTTTTTATATGTGCTATATCCACTAGGTCTTATCATCAATGCTTTCCTACCCGTTATTTTGCTTTCATCAAGTCTGAAGGCAGTTTACAATTACCCTGCCCAATAAAAATCATTTTTGGTCTATTTATCTCAATTGAATGATCCGTAGGAGAGAGTTCTTGTACAGCAATAATGATCCATGCTAGCTTTTTTTTTAATCTTATTAGTCTTAGTGCGCTGGTTCTTTAAAACTGCCCCCAAGTACAAATATATATCAATTGTAACACTGTTACCTATGTTTATACAAAATATATATGTATATACTAAAATATACTTACTATAATTGTGGTGCCCAGAGGGGACTTGGTGTTGTGGTACAAGGGCTTGCTGGAGCTTATAGTACATTTGTCACAGGCGGCATTGTCGGGTGCTAGCCTGTGTCTCACAATGAGCCCATACGAAACTCTTGGGGTGATGCAAGTCTGTAATGTCCAATAACTGGAATAAACTGGAATCTTTACTGTAAGGACTATAATCCTTTACACATTTCTGGCTACAGACTTGCAAGAGAGGTGTTGGTCACAATTCCCTTTTTAACATAATCTTCACCAGCTTTAATATTAGCTATGGAGACATAACTCGTTAGGTATTTTATAGCAGGTTGCTACTGGTAACGGGTACGGTCCAATCCTATATTACATTGCCATGGATGGGCCTACACAGTTTGACTCACTGTGGGAAATAATTTTAGGACATTCATACTCACGGAGGTTACTATTGCAGGGCGTACAGTGATCGACGTTCCTTAGGTGTTTGGCGGTCACCCTTGCTGAACCATCACAGGCACTGGGTGGAGCAGAACAGCACTCTCTCTTCTGGCTACATGAGATTATAGATGAGGACGCCCTCCTGGCATGGACAGCAGGCAGCTTGGTGCATTCTGAGGTAAATCTCTCACAGTACCGGGATCACCTTGGAGCTCCAATGCTGGGAGTAGATGTTGGTGTTTAATACAGATCTCTATCTAGATTAGGGTATTGGAAGCTGGGGTCTAGGCTGAATGTGAAGAGCAGCCTAAATAGCTGTATACTCAATCCTGACTGAAAATCTCCTCCGCATCTAGTCACAACTGGTTCCTCCCTCTGGTTCACAGGTATCTCTTGGGAGACTCCTCCCTCAGAAGATTCTAGAAGCTTTTCAGGCAGCCTGTCTGACAGAAGGTCATGTGACCACAACTTTCACACCTATAAAATTATGCCAGTAGGGGGCAGCATAGAGCAACACCAATCAAAAATTTTGTGAAAGCCTGAAGGAAACGTGGAAAGGCACAATCCAAGCTACTTGAAGTCCAGTGTGACTTTTTTTCAATCAGTAATGGTTTGGGGAGCCATGTCATCTGCTGGTGTAGGTCCATGTGTCTTATCAAGTGATCACAGCCATCTACCAGGAAATTTTGGAGCACTTCATGCTTTCCTCTGCCAACAAGTTTTTAGGGATGCAATTTTCATGTTCCAGAGGGACTTAACATTTGTCCCCACTGCCGAAAATAACAATTCCTGGTTTCATAACCACAGTATCGCTGTGCTTGATTGTCCAGCAAACTCGCCTGACCTTAACCCCATAGAGAATCTTTGGGGTATTGTCAAGAGGAAGATGAGTCACCAGACTCAACAACAGACAAGGTGAAGGCTGCTATCAACAACCTGGGCTTCCATAACACCTTTGCAGTGCCATCAGCTGATCGCCTCCATGCCACTTCGCATTGATGAAGTCAATTATGCAAAAGGCACCTCGAATGAATATTAAGTGTATTTACTTTGCATACTTTTTAGGTGGCCAAAACTTTTGTGCACAAGTTTTTTTTACAGTTGGTTTTATTCCATTACTTAATTTTCTGAGATAATGGACCACATCTATTAAAGTGTTTGCAACAGTTTTCTATCTGACTAAGCACTGAAAAGAACATGCAAACTCCTTGCACAATTATTTATAAAGTGTCTGCGCCAGTTTTGCGTTCCGGCTACACTGTGTCCGACAAGACAGAAAAAATGTGCACCCAAAGGGTCGTGTTACTGCTTAGTCGGAGTTTGCGCCACATTTATTACTGACATGCGCTACAATTCTGTCTGTGCCACATTTCTGAATCATGAACAAAGTGTACCAAAAAAGTTTTGATGAATTTGGCACTCCACTAGTTTGTAAATAAATAAAAAGTTAATTCTGTTTGCAATGACTCTACATAGTATACGAGCTTCACTTTTTGAATTCAATTACTGAAAAAAACTTTTTGCTTATGTTATTTATTGAGAAGCACTTGTATATGAATTGTCATTCAGCTAAAAGAAAACACCGTCAAACATATTTCTGTAATCTGTTAAGACATTCATAAATTCCATTCACCATTTTTTTATTGTCTCTCCACTATTTACCCATCTCATTAAATCATTCCAAAATTCTATTCAAATATCCACTTTTTGTTTTTAAGTCACTCTAAGCAGAATGATGGAGCTCGGCTGAAGAATTTGCAATGATCTATTGATTGAAAGAACAATATGCTTCAAACAAGAGATTCTTTCAAGCCATACACCTGTTTATTGCAAAGATTCCCTGGGACCCATCTGGACGCAAAACAAAGCATTCAGAGCGTTTGATACACTTTCTTTGAATTTTTTTGAATGCATTTTCTTAAGATGTTTTTCTATTCTTTTTAAACCGGGCAATTCTGTTGGGAATACTTAACAATTTTAAAATGACATATGGCTTCAAAAAGAAAAAGTATGGATAGAAGGGACATTATAAAAATGTTGCAGACATCTTTTATTTATTGTTTAAGTTCCTGTTTGTTTTTCTTTTATATTTACTGTATATAAAATAAATATGTTAGAAATATATGAATCAAATTTTATTTGCCTGAACGGGCTTGATAGCAGAAACAAATATTATGTATAAGATATGTACAAGAATAAATGTGTATGTGTATAAGATTAATATGTTCAATTAGCCAAATGAATCTACTTTAACCACTTATCAATGGCACTGCTTCCCAAAGGGTTCTCTTTCCTGCTTTCACAGATTCGTCCGAGTGATTTGTGAAGAAGTAAACACTGATTGCCTAGGACTTGGCTGGCAACCAGTTTAGCCAACCAGTTTTAGGTACTAAGGGGGGTGGGGGAATCAGTTGTGAATGTGCATGCAGCGCAGTTCCTGAAATGCATGCTGCATGCAGAATGAGAGTGAGTATGGGTGGGCTGCCCAAGCACACTCATGTTGACCAAGCCAGTGAGTCACTGTCACAGCTTGGAGGCAGGGAGGAGGGGAACCACTTTGCTCACAGCTGTGAGCTGACTGCTTGACATTGCTGATGGGGGTCCCCTTATGAGTAAAGTGGTGGATACCCTAGGCCCCTGGATTCCTCCCTTTAATCTGGCCCTGGGTCTGTATAGTCAACACATGTTTGCCGGAATATCCTTACACACACCAATAATTAAGAGATTATAAGTCAAGTTTTGTTCTGAGCTCCAGGAGCATCACTTTAGTAGACCATTGCAGAATATGTTGGTAATATATATGTTTCTATTGGATAATGTACTGTACTATTAGAGCCCATGTAATACATAGTCAACTTAATATAGAGCCCATGTAATACATAGTTAACTTAGGTGAGAGCTGGCCTTTTATTAGTGGCTCCTCTCTTTAATTCAAAGAGGAATTACTGAGTAAGGCTTTGTCTTGCATGGGGCCAAATGTTGTGAACGTATTATGATCATAAGCCTGTATTATAAAATGAAATATCTTCTCACAGAGTTGTTGAGAAGAAAATGTAGTGATCCTACAAAAATAAAGTAAAACAAATAAACTCCATAATCTTTATGTAAAATGGTGCCGATCTGTTAAAAGAAGTAATCCAGTTACTGACTCATGTCCCATGTAAATGATATTCTCCCAGAGAATGCTGCACATCACATAGGTATCTGTGATAAATGACTCTTTGACAAATCTCATATTTGGTTAATCATTCAAAGATCTTGCAATGTTCAGAATATAGCGCAGACAGATAAAAAATCGCAGACAGCAAAATCAATCACATACTAGAAGTCATAATATAGTGACTATCCCGAGTACAGGAAATATCCTATTGTAAGCAGTCTGGTAAAATCCATATGTATTGATGCTCAATATTCATATTCAATATTGTAACTTGGCACACCAACTTTCAGATCTCTTCTTACTTTTTGTCTTTACCCTTGAACCACTTCTGAATGTCAGTAGTTTGGGACAGGAAACTGTTCTCTTGTTGTTCAATTGTAAAGCGTAATACTCCTCTATTTAATGCTGCTCTTCAGCTTGATGGATCATCAAACACATACATTTCAACATCGCTTTCATTAAATATATATATGTTTGTTTTTTTGGGTTTTTTTTACCTTTGAAACCAATTTTTATTTTAAGTCTTTTATTTATAAATATACTGATCTATTTATTAAAAGCTTTGAACTTCTAGTATTTTATCTATACATCTTATAAATTGACTGATGTGTCCCAACTGTCTACTTGTAGGTACCACAATAGAAAAAGATGAACCAATAGCCGACATATGTATAAAGCCTTGATCTGAGTGGCAGTCTGCCTCTCACAGGATTGTGTAGCATGCAGTTGTCTCTAATGTCATCCTCACCAATGCCTTTGTGATCTCCAGCGTCTGCACCAATGAGGGACTGTGACAAGCCCCCACTATCAGGTCACGTCACAGGAGCCTTACAATTTAGTACATAAAGCCCACACCCACCTACGTAAGAAGGCACCTTTATTCTAAATTCTACTTTCTTAGCCTGGCACTCACTCAAACCTTTCACTGCCACCACCTTCAATTTACTCAGTGATTTATAATAGAAGGCAAATAGGCGCCTGTCTACATAAATCTATCAACAATTTTGGAAGACAAATGACAGATTACTTGATTAGCTATATGGTTACTTAATACTGATATAAGTAACACTAGCTCTTTGAAAACCATCTTCAATTGACTGGGTTCCTGTAAAAATCAGTGGTAGTGGACCCACTGGACCACCGTGGGCGATGACATAAGCCGACTTTTCAGCAGAGCAGAGTTGTACCACCCGGTCGTTCCACAGGCTAAGAGGAAGTACAGAATCATAAGGTAAGGTCGTGGTCGGAGACAGGCAGGAATTTAAGACAGGCAGCACAGGCTGAGAGTCGGGGACGTAGCAGAGGGTCAGGACAGGGAGCACAGGAGCAAGGTCAGGAACAAAATTGAGGTCACAATGGGAAATCAGTATAATCCCACAGGGCATCAGACAAGCTTTCTCTAAGGCAATGAGGCACAAAAATAAGGCAGGGTATAAAGGAAGAGGTATTTTTATATAGAATTCTGAGAAATGGCCAGTGATAATTAACAATGCGCTGACCCTTTACATTTTCTGAAGCCGGTGCACCCGCACCTTAGGAGACCGGGATGCGTGCGCACGGCCGAAGGACCGGGAACAGGAGCGAGGAAAGGTAATAAGCACTGGCGTCACGCTAGTGAACACGGTGCAGCTCGGGTTGGCCTGCGACCCCAGATTTGGGCCGTGGGAGCACCTTTGACAGTACTCCATTCTCTATCACCCCATACCAAATTTTGGGGGGGGCTTTGCTTAAAATTGGGTTGTATGTAATCAGACCATTTTCTCTTAGGTTTAGAAAAAGAACAAATTTACCCTGACATTATCCTGTTAGAAGGGGGCTTACTGCAGGTTATGTCCAAGCTTTTTAGAAATATAAAATTTCCCTAAATTTGTCTTTGTCTTAAATCTTACTGCTTTTATACACTTTTGGCAGGAATTAAGCTAGACAAGGCTCTCTACTATACATACTTATGGGTCTTCCGTTTGACCCTATGCAAAGAGCCGCCACTATGAATTTTGAGGCCCCTAACTGACAAGATTTTTGTGTCCCCACTGTATGTAGCACTCGCACATGCATCCCATTAGATATGTAGTCCAGCACAGAGTGCCCCCCAAGTATATAGGTTGCCCAGCACACACAGCCTCCAGTAGATAGGTACCCAAATACACACTGCTCCCAGTAAATATGTAGCCCCTGTACATGCTCCCCAGTAATGAGGTAGCCCAGCACAAACTGCTACCTCAGCACAGCGCTTATTAAGGACTGGGTGTGAGCTCAGGTCTAGAGATGAGCAAGCACTAAAATGCTCGAGTGCTCGTCTCGAATAACGAGCCCCATTGAAGTCAATGGGAGTCTCGAGCATTTTTCAAGGGGACCAAGGGTCTGCACAGGGAAGCTTGGCCAAACACCTGGAAACCTCAGAAAATGATGTAAACACCACGGAAATGGACAGGAATTCAAAGATCTTGCAATGTTCAGAATATAGCGCAGACAGATAAAAAATCGCAGACAGCAAAATCAATCACATACTAGAAGTCATAATATAGTGACTATCCCGAGTTCAGGAAATATCCTATTGTAAGCAGTCTGGTAAAATCCATATGTATTGATGCTCAATATTCATATTCAATATTGTAACTTGGCACACCAACTTTTTTTTTTTTTCCAACTTACATTTTATTGAATAGTTTTAAAGTTTCATATATTTGTCACTGTTTGCGCTACCAGTCCGTCTGGGGTAGGGTGATGCTGAACTCGTAGTGGATGCGTGTGCGAGGAGTCGTGGAGGCGACGAGGGGTGTTTGTTATCAGGTGCCTGGGCAGGGGCCGGTACATCACTTGCACAGGAAGGAGCAGTGGGGTTTCACCGGACCGTGGGACTAGGTGAAGCGGCGTGTTTTGTCCACCGGATTGGGTGTTTATGCGCATGTGCATCGATGCCTGCGCATCCGGTGGTAGTTTAACTATTAGGGTGAACCCCTGCTGAGCCTGGTTTTGTTTTGTTTTTGGCAATGTTGCAACACCACATCCGTCGGTCATCCGCGTGTTTCCTAAAGAACCTCCAGACTTCTGAATCTATGGATGCCCTAACACACGCGCAAGGCCCGGGTAGCACACGAGTAGAGCTTCACTGTTTGGACCAATTAGTTTGGACGCTGATGCACCAGCTCTGGTGACCCAGGCCACGGTACTAACCTGCCTGGCTCCAGCGCCACTTTGCCTGTGGGGGGAGGAATCTTCCACTTAACATCTTTCTGAAGGACGTCTACCTCCGTCTCAGCTAAGCACTGTGGTTCACCGTCGCCTCGCCCAGCTTGGGTCTGTCTACCCCTCATCTCCGCCGATCCCGTCATGTCTGCTCCCCCCATTCAGACTTCCTGCACAGCTGACAACAACTTCCCCACTGTCTGACAACGTGTCTCCTCATCCAGTCGACCACCTTTAGTACACACTTCGCACTAACCGGTCAAGTGGTGCAATCATCACCCACAGAGCTGGTGTGACTGGAGTGTGGTGAAACCTGGAGGGCATGGCGCACACATTGCTACGCAGCATCGCGGGCTGAACGTGGTTGTGTACTGTGGGAAGGGTCCAAAATACAGTTCTCAGAGTATGGGCCGGTTCAAATGCCATTTTCTCCCGGGAGGAGGGGCAACTGATGTTGGGAGGAGGCTGAGGTGTCAGGAGCTGGAGGATTGTCGATTTCGTTGACTGGTGGACCTGCGTGGAAGACTGACTGGGTATAGACAAATTCGCGAGCAATTGTCATCGTTCCACTCTCACCGACCTGTTCCACTGTTCTGGCCTCAACAGTCGCCTCTACCAACACGAGTCCCCAGTGACTCAGACATTCATGACCTAGGGAGTTACTCTGGGCGGCGTTCCCCTTCTCCCTCCTAACAAATGGTCACACATGTCTCACCCCGGCCAGGACCACACGGCCTCTGACCCCTGCATTAGTTGGACGCCCAGGCATTCCCCGCTCGTGCTCGTCTCTTACCCCTATCCCTCTGGTTAACATTTTTAATTTAACTGGAGTTATAGCTTTATTTTTTTGTAACTTCTTATTGTGTTGTTTTTTCTTTTTGTGTTTTTACGTGATTCTTAAAACCAAACAAGCTATCCTTCGCTATGGCTATTTTCTAGCCAAGTATGCAAAGCACCTACTATGATGTGCCAGATGAAGAATTTACACATTGAAGTTATTTAATAAACAAATATCACAATCGTAAATAACAAAGGCAAATGCGAGACTGTCCTAATTGAAATCCAAACCCCTATAATTTTCCCACTTCGGTCTTTGTTTGGATAATGTGCGTCACTAAGCGTCACAACACGCAGCGGTGATCGCAATTCTCCTACACAAATTGCTCACATTGGGACTATTAGATTCCACTGCAAGCAATACAGCCACCCAAGGCGAGATAACAGTACATCAATATATACGCTAGCTGAGGCGTATTCCGTATATTGGATTCTCCAGTTTGACTGCTATTATTTCTAGCATCTATGAACCCCCAACAACTATTGCCAGATGAGATGAAACCTGAGTATAAAAATAACCAACTCAAGAAACTAATAAAAAGGACAATTGACAGCAACATAGTGCCTAATTGAAATCCACCCCTGATAAATTTTTCCCACGCCCTTCGTCTTTGCAAGGGATATTTCGTCACTAAGCGGCAAACACAGCGGCCAGTTCGCAAGTCCCTCACTATCAAATTGTCTTCACATTGGCTAGTAGATGCACTGCAGGCACGTACATCGCACCAGCAAGCAACCAGAAATCAACATATATAACGCGACTGTAGGCCGTAAGGCGTTTGGATTCTCCTTTGGTGGCTATTTTCTAGCCAAGTATGAAGCACACTAACTATGCCAGATAGATGACCTGCAATATTAAATCAAATACACGTAAAATACAAAAGGACAAAATGGCAGACGGCCTAAGTTTAAATCCAACCCCTACTAATTTTCCCACTTCGGTCTTTGCAATGGATATTTGCGTCACTAAGCCAAAACACGCGTCGCAAGTCCTCACTACAAATTGCTTCACCATTGGCTACGTAGATGCACTTCGGCAAGTACATCACGCCCCCAGCAGCATCAACCAGAAACTTCAAATATATAACGCTAAATTTTTTACTGTAGCGTCAGCCTTTTGGATATCTTCCTATGGCTATTTCTCTGCCAAGTAAAAAGCAAACTACTACTGCCAGATGAATGACGCTGAGTTTTATTAAACGAAATCAAACGTAAAATAAAAAGGACAATGGCAGACTGTGCCTAATTCGAGTCCCACCCCTACTAATTTTCCCCATCGGGTCTTTGCAATGGATAGTGCGCACTAGCGCAAACACAGCTTTCGCAAACGTCTCACTACAATTGCTCACATTGGCTAGTAGATCACTGCAGCAATACAAAAGACCAGCAGATCAACCCAAATCAAATATATAACGCTACGTAGGCCGGAGCCGTGTGGATGCCCTATGGCTATTTTCTAGCCAAGGTATGAAAGCACACTACTAGGCCAGATGAGAAGACACTGAGTTATATTAATCACTACACGTAAATCAAAAAGGAAAAAATGGCAAGACTGTGCCTAATTGAAATCCCACCCCTAACTAATTTTCCCACTTTGGGGTGTTTGAGTGGTATGTGTGCCACTAAGAGCTAACACAACGGTGCAAGTCCCCCTGCTAATTCCTCACAAAATGGGACTGTAGATCAAATAAAAAAAAAAAAAAGTAGAACGTTATGGTAGGCCCTACGAAGGGCTTTTTGGGTTCTGGGAATCACTCCTGCCTAACACTTTCTAATAGACGCCTAACCTTTCCCGACGCAGCACAGCTTCTCTCCCTGCGGCATCCCAGACACAGAATGTCCGGCACGCGCGGGCAGCGGCTAGTCTATCCCAGGTCACCTGATCTTCCAGCCAACCACGGTGCTATCGACGTGTAGGGTACCACGTCATCTGGGTGTAGTGCAGAGTCTCCTGCTTGTGATTGCTCGTTTCTTGCCGCTAGACCCGAAAATAGCAAACGGCGGGACTGCCATTTCTCGAGCGGGCTAAGTATTCGTCCGAGCACGCGAGCAGTTTCGAGTACGCTACTTCTCGAACGGCATCAAGGCTCGGACGAGCTGTTCTCTCATCTCTGTATGGTTTCATCTGGAATTTTTTGAGCCAAAAAAGTTGCAATTTTAGAGATAGACAAATTTTAATGATAAATTAAGATGTTTTGTGTCTTGCTTCAAAAAAAAATGTCTGGGGCTTTCAAATGGCCCCCAAAAGCAGAAACTTGCAACGCCAAATAATGTCTAAAAAAGACAGAAAAAAAACAGGGAACCATAATAAAGATAAAATGACTTACCCATGACTCCCAAATGGTTGTATTTCTTTCTTTATGTTACACCTACCATTACAGCGATCAGTTCTACTTCACTATCTGTCGACAATGAACAACTACTATCACCAACTGCTACATCCTCCATTTCTCCTACTTATCCCTTCACAATGTACAAATGGTCCAGAACCTTATCCAACTCTATTTTCGGAGCATCCCTTGGAATATTTTCCTTAAGACTCTGTTTCTAAGTATGATTCATTTCATTGAGCTTGAAATGAACTGAAAGGCTTTATGGAAATGATGGAAGGCCATAGCCCGCTGCATAGAGTCAACAGTCAACACTGCTCGGGTAACTATGCTCTCTGCCATTGTCTACCTTCAAAGGTGTCTGCTGGACATTCAGAGAGAATACTCATACCTACTATACTTGGCGCTGTTAGTTGAAATGTATTGCATACGGAATAATACCATATGATAATATACTTAAAACTAGGTCTATGAAACGACATGCAATCCGACAGTTCTTTGTTTGCAAAGGGAAAGCATGTAACGGTCCTCTTTAACTCTTCATAATGGCTTACATGTAAAGCTATTACAAAAATTTATGTTTCTGGTTTGGCATGAAAATACATTTTTTTTTTCCCAGTGGAAATGAATTTACTTGGAAGTACAATTTGTAAAAAAAATCTTCATGTTGAGTTGAAAAATATTTAAAAAGATAAAAAGGCTTTGGAATGGCAGGCCCTAGGGAAAATGGAAAGCAAAAAAGCCCGGTATTGAAGGTTACAATGACCTGCTTCATCACACCACTTTAGTTACGCTCTTATTCTTCTGCTGTGTAAAAATCCTCTCTAAGACCCTTGGATCCATTTCTCTTTTTTCTTAAAGAAAATAGAAATGGGTTTATACGGTACGGATATTGTCTGATGCCTACGACAGTTGTTACTCCTGAAACATCCTATAATAACGCTTCCGCTGGTCTCTCATTAGTGGTATACACTGGAACTTGTTGTCTTTTTCTATTCTGTGCTGAAGTAAATAAGTGACCTTTTCACACATGACCACTTGACTGTCTTTCTAGTCTAAACATCCAGCTGCTCAGTACACTTGAATTTTACTACTTTTTTCCTTCATGTACTCTGCTTAAAAGTCCACAGAATCCAATTCCAAAACCCTTACATAATTGGGGACCCAAGCAACATTGTCTGGATGTATTAAGCCTCCATTCTGCATGTTTATTGAGCTGTTTCTCTCTTGCTCTGCCATTTGCTGAGGTCGGCCAAACCGTATTAAGTGCGCTGAAATATTGATTCCATTTTCCTCATAGGACAGAAGGTAATTTGTGAGATATTTTTTCACATAGTTTGAGTTGTTTATATACTATTCCTAGCCATACTAATGCCGTCCCATGTATTTGTATTATATTTTTTCATCTTTGCAATCTGCTAGACCCACATTTACATAATAACACAGTATAGCAACATCCAACAATACCCTTCCTCTCCTTAAAAGCATAGATATTATAAAATATAACTAGCATATACTCTATGAGATAACAACTACTATAAAACTCCACCACAACCCTAGAATATTGCCCTCTATGTACAAGAATATACTTCTCAAATACTACCATTTCCTTGTGAATATAGCTACAATAGTGCTACTATATTGTTCTCTCATTTACAACAATACAACTACTAGAATACTCACCTATATAATAGCTAGTGCCATCTGTCCACATTTACAAAAAAATGCTAATATAAAACTGTGACATGAAAGAATCTAACTTTGATAAGTTTGCCCAATTTATAGTGTCCCCCCATTTACAAAATACAACAACATATACTGCATCTTCTTCATGAATAATAGCCCACGAGTAGCTAAAGAGTGTAGCCAATGTCATCAAGAAAATACTTGACTGGCCATGCACAGTAGCAAATTGTTTTACACCAGTTTTAAATGTATGGTGGATCTGTGAGTGGGTGTAGATTTTTTGCCTGAGGTCTAGCATGGTGTCGTAAACAACTTTTTCCCATTACATTTGCTAAGGGTTTGCACTTTTCAAGTTTCCAAATGGTTGGACATCTAATCTTGAAGTTTAATTTATTTGTGGGAGCCGCCAGTTGTTCTCAACCATTGGAACACTTTTTTTTCCCATTTAGCTTTAACCCCAATATTCCCTTTTTTTTATATGTGCTATTCCACTAGGTCTTATCACATCAATGTCTTCCGACCACGTTATTTTGCTTTCACCTCAAGTCTGAAGCAGTTTACAATTACCCTGCCAATAAAATCTTTTTGGTCTATTTATCATCAATTGAATGTATCCGTAGACGGAGATTCTGTACAGCAATAATGATCCATGCAAAGCTTTTTTTTGTTATATTATTAGTCTTAGTGCGCGGTTTCTTTAAAACTGCCCCAAGTACAAATATATATCAATTGTAACACGTTACCTATGTTTATACAAAATATATCGTTGTAATACTAAATATCCTTACTATAATTGTGGTGGCCCATGGACTTGTGTTTTGGTCACCAGGCTTGCTGGAGCTTAACTATAGTACTTTGTCACAGCCGGCATTGTCGGGTGCTAGCCTGTGTCTCTCACAGATCCCAATACGAACCTCTTGGGGTGATGCAAGTCTTAATCCAATAACTGTGATAACCTGGATCTTTACTGTAAGGACTATCATCCTTTACTCATTTCTGGCTACAGACTTGCAAAGAGTGTTGGTCACAATCCCTTTTTAACATAGATTTCACCAGCTTTAATTTAGCTATGTATACATACTCGTTGGAACTCGTTGGGTATTTTTTAGCAGGTTGCTACTGTAACGGGGTACGGTCCAATCCAATTACTTGCCATGGATGGGCCTACACAGTTTGGCTCACTGCTGGGAAATACATTTTCTCCCATGTCCGTCACGACTGGTTCACCCTCTGGTTTCACAGGATCTATCTCTTGGAGACTCCGCCCCTCACAGATATTTCTATAAGCGGTTCAGGGCAAGAGACTGTCTGAACAAGAAGGTCCTGGCCACAACTTTCAACACACCCTATAGAAATTATGCACAGTATGGGACTGCTGACAACACAACAATCAAACTTTTGTGAAACTAATTTTCCATTTAATTTGAAAATCAAGGCCTGAAGGAAAATCTTGGAAAGGTCACAATCCAAGCTACTTGGAGTCCAGTGTGACTTTTTTTCATCAGTACAATTGATTGGGGAGCCAATTTCATCTCTGGTGTAGGTTCCCTTGTCGTATCAAGTTGATCGCACGGGCCCTACCAAAACCCAGGCTTTGGCGCCCTTCATAAGGGCTTTCCTCTGGCAACAAGTTTTTTAGGGATGCAATTGTTTCTTGTTCCAGAGGCACTTACACATTTGTCCACAGGTCCTCGCCTGAAAATACATTCCTGTTTCTTCATAACCACAGTATCGCTGTGCTGATTGTCCACAAACATCGCTCTGACCTTAACGCCCATAGAGAATTCCTGTGGGTGTAATTCAAAGCGAGACAGTGAGTCACCACATCAACACACATATCAAGGTGAAGGCTGCTATCCCAACCTTGGGAGATTCCATATACACCGTTTGCTATGTGCCATCACTAGTCGCCTCCCGTCCATGCCCTTCGTCTTGAGAAGTCAATTATGCAATAGGCACCTCGATTAATATTTAAGTGTATTTACTTTGCATACGTTTTAGGTGGCCAAAGACAGGTTTGTGGCACACGGTTTTTTTACATTGTTATGTTATTCCATTACTTAATTTTTCTGCGAATAATGTACCCATCGTGGAAAGTGGTTTGCACAGTTTTCTACTCTTACTAGCACTGAAAAGAATATGCAAACGCCTTGCAGACACTTAGTTTATAAAGTTGTCTGCGCCCATGATTTTGCGTTCCTCGGCTTACACTGTGTTCCGACAACTAAAAAAACAATGTGCACCCATAGGGTCGTGTGTACTGGCTTAGTCCGGAGTCTTGTCGCCACAGTTTCTAGCTGAACATGCGCTCAATTCTGTCTGTGCCACTTTCTGATCTGAATCAGGAACAAAGTGGTACCAAAGAGTTTTGGGTGATTTGGCACCTTCCATCATTTATGTAAATTTGGCCCAATCACTTTTGTTTCCTGTGGCTGTAAAACCATAATTATCAAGATTATCTATAGTTTGAAATTCTGTTTGGCAATGACTCACATAGGATAACGGGCTTCACTTTATTGAATTCAATTTACTGAAAAAAACTTTTTGCTTATTTATTTATTGAGAACGCACGTGCTATAATGTGAATTGTCACAATTCAGGCTAAATAGAAACAGAACCTAGATCAAACGATATTTCGTAATCTTTAAGACATTCATAAATGCCATTCACCATTTTTTTGTTGTCCTCCACTATGTCCCCTCTCATTAAAGTGCATTCCAAACTCCTATTCAGATATCACTGTTTGGTTTTAGGTACACATCAAAGGGGGGGGGGAGAAAAAAATAAGCCGAATGGCATGGAGCTCGGCTTGGAGTATTCTGCAATGATCTATTGATATGAAAGAACAAGCTGCTTCCAAACAAGAGATACTTTCATCCTACCCCTGTTTATTGCAAAGATTCCTGGGAACCCTCTGGGCACGAAACAAAGCAGTTTCAGACGTTTTTGATCACTTTCTTTGAATTTTTTTGAATGCATTTTCGTAAATGTTTTTCTATATTCTTTGTTAAAAACCGAGGTCAATCTGTTTGGATACTAACACTTTTTAAAATGACTATATGGCTCTTCAAAAGAAAAAGTAATGGATAGAAGGACATTATAAAAATGTTGCCGACATCTTTTATTTATTGGTTAAGTTCGTGTTTGATTTTTCTTTATATGTACTTATCAAATATATATGTAGAACATAGAATCAAATTTTTATTTGCCTGACGGGCTTCGATACAGAAACAAATATTATTACTAAGATATGTACAGATAATGTGATGTGTATAAGAGTATATGTTCAATTAGCCAAATGAATCTACTTTAAAAGAAAATCCACTTATCAATAGATGAAGGGGGGTGATAGCGGGGGGGGGGGGGGGTGGCACTGCTTCCCAAAGGCGCTCCTTCTAGCTTTCCAGATCCGCTCCGAGTGATTTGTAAAGAATAAACACTGATTCCTAGGATAAGGACTAGTTGGCTGGCAACCATATTACAGATGCCAACAGTTTTAGTACTAAGGCAGGGTGGTGGGGAATCAGTTGTGAATTGTCGCACATGCAGCGCGTTTCTGAAATGCATGCTGCATGCAGAATGCGAGTGAGTCATGGTTGGGCTTGCCCAAGCACACTCAATGCTCGACCAGCCAGTGAGTCATCGTCAACACTGCTTTGGAGGCAGGGGACGGGAACCCCGTTGCTCACGCTGTGATCCTGACTCTTGAACATGCTGGAGTGTGGTCCCTTATTGAGTAAAGTGGTGGATAACCCTAGCCCCCTGGGATTCCTCCTTTAAATCTGGCCCCTGGGATCTTGTTATAGTCCCACACATGTTTGCCGAAGATCCTACCCTACCAAATCAATTAATATATTAAGAGTCAAGTTTTTTGGCTGAGCTCCCCGGAGCATCACTTTAGTAGACCATGGGCAGAATAATGTTGTTAATATATATGTTTCTATTGGATAAGGTGCTGTACTATTGGAATAGCCCATGTAATACATATTAACTTTCCGGTGTAGAGCGTGGTCTTTTATTAGTGCTCCTCTCTTTAACTCATAGAGGAGTACTTTAGTGCAAGGTGCTTGTCTTGCATGGGGCCAAATGTTGTGAATTCGTCTATGATCATAAAGCCTGTATTATAAAATGAATATCTTCTCACAGAGTTGTTGAGAAGAATGTATGATCCTACAAAATAAAGTTAACAATAAACTCCATAATCTTTATTGTAAAATGGTGCCGATTCGTGTTAAAATAAGTAATCCGCCGTTACTGGTACTCATGTTCCCATGTCATGAATACTTCTCCCCAGAGAAGAGCATCACATCACATAGGTATCGGTGATAAATGGCTCTTTGTGACAAATCTCATCTTTTGGTTTATCATCAAATAGGTCTTCATGATATTCAGAATACGGCGGCAGACAGATACAAAGTGCGCTGGACAGCAATCATCATTCACATCTAGAAGTCATAATAGTAGTGACTATCACCCGGGTTCAGAAATATCCTATGTGTAAAGCAGTCTGGTAAAATCCAGTAATGCATGATTGCCCAATATTTTCATATGCAATATTGTAACTTATGGCACACACATCGCCTGACAGTATGACCTAACTTTCTTTTTTTTTTCCATCTTACATTTTATGATAGTTTTAAAGTTTCACAGAGGTTCCAATCGTTAACAACAAATCAATGTGGGTTCCTAGTGAAAGTGAGACGTAATGAACCGCTGTCACGCCGAGAGGTTTAAGAGCATATACAGCAGGTGACAACATCTGTGTTCCCAACAAGCAAATCAGTTTGTTTCTGTGCTATTTCGATTTGCCATGGTCTTTTACCTCTGCTAGAACGTCACTCTAAATTCTGACCATCATGTTGGAAATTTAGAACAAAAGACCATTAACCATTCTTCAAGGGAAAACAGTGTATTTTTATAAAACAAAAGAAACAAGAAACAAGATAAACTACCCATGTATCTCATACGCTGTCTCCAGACATTAAGTGTGGCAATTCACTATATGACCAGCTATGGTCTATGCATCTCCAGGAAGGCCGCAAGGTCGCGCTACAGAACTGGTCTGTCTTGTGTCTGTCGTGAGGCTCTGTCATTTATTCCATTTCCTCGCATAGCCGTATTCCGTACACCTAGAGCTAATAAAGTGGGGGGGGGTCAATTTCTTCGTCTTGCACAAATAGATGGCGAACCGGTTGAATGTCTTTGGCCGCCTCAAAATGTGAAAAAGATTCTGGCTGAGAGTCCCGCAGTCCTACGGAGGTCATCACCTTACATGAGAATGCAACAAGGGTCTTCTATTCAGTGTATATCCAGGGTCTGTTCGAGCACTAGTGTGTGCACCAGCTCTTCCCAGAAGTACAAGTATGAGACACTATACTGGGCAATCACTCCAAAATCTATGAAATAAGATGCCCCAGGGGTTTATCACACTACCCGCAGCGACTACAAGTCATGGGATGGATGGATTAAGGATACATAGCGACACCACGGTGTAATCGGTACCATTGCATCAATTTATACGGTTCTCTTTATAGAGTAGCTGACAGAGCACCCCTGGGTGCCTTCCGCCAAAATTAATCGTCCATATTGCGGACTCCGTAACCCCTACCCACCACTCTGCGCCTTTTTGAGCATATATGAAGGTCTGCTAGCACTTCGACTGGGTTTATTTGTGCTATAAGCAAGGCGTATAAGTCTGAATCCCAGACCTTAGAAGGGGAATTATTCAGACTTCCGCTCAAAATTGTGTAAGGCATTGAATGGAGACAAGATATTTGGATCCTAGTACTTTACAGACAGAATGTAAATCGGGGGGTAAAGTGGTCAGATGCTGTTTGCAAATTGATCTGATGCCTTGTGCAGAAGTATGCAGTGAAGTGAGCATTGTTTTACAGCTGTTGTAGCGTGTGCTTCAGGTCTTTAATTTTCGGAAAGCCGTTCATTTGGCTTCCAGAAAGTACGAAGTCTGCTCCAAGCTTTTGCGCGTGGGGGTCAGTTGTGTGCGGTGGGTATACTAAAAAGGAGTAAGATGCGAGTCTGTGTGCCGCTAGAGAGGAGCGGAGCCGACACCTATGCCATATGGTCGCTAGTTGAAAGCGCCATAGGGGGCTAACAACCATGAGTTAGGTACTCTTCCGTCGGGGACCCCACGATTTAAGGAACCTTGGTCTCACCGCGCTAAGCCCTAATTTTTCAATTTCGGATCCATCTATAAAATGGCAGTCAACATGTTCCAGAGACCATTATGTCTCAGGTGGGGGGTTTGGCGTAGTAGTATAGAAGTATGTCTGGAGGCCAAGACCCCCCCGTTTGATTTTGGTGCCGACCAGACTGTTTTCGGGAGTCGTTTCTCTTAAGTTTCCAACAAAAGTCGAAGAAAAGCGATGTGTCTGTCCGTAAGATGTTATTGGGACTCTAAAACCGGGTGACGTGCATCTCTGAATAGGTACACCAATCTTGGAAGAATTGACCTTTTGATTCGCTGCGATTTTGGCCCAATAGGGAGAATTATATATGACGCCAAGTTTGCAGCTGTCCTCCCACATCTTGTATAGGGGGGGGTAACTTTTCCTTCTTATAGAGAGATGAAATAGTTGGGGGTCCAGTCTGAACTCCCAGATATTTGAGGGGGTTGAATGCCAGTGTGCAGTCGGGAAGCTACCTCTTAAGAATTCCTGTATGGAAGAGGGGATAGATTTAGTGGCTAGGTGAGGGCCTCCGTCTTAGTTGATTAATTGAGTATCCTGTAGACGAAGCTTATTGTCGTCAATAGTGGGCGTGGAGATTTGGTAGGAGGGAATAAGAGCGTGGGCCTTCCAAGGTTACGTAGGATCCACGTCCTCGCGAACAGGCTACTTTAAAATTGGTTTGTCCCTCAACTTTTAATAACCAATTATATGCGTGGGTTATTTCAGGATACTTACATGCTCTAATGGGTCGATACTTATGACGTAAATAACGGGGATAAGGGACAATCACGACGGTCCCATTATACGTATATTAAGGGGGCAAGAGGTGGAAGCTGAGTGGATCGTGTTGTGCCGTAGGGGGCGGTCCATATAGACTTTTCATCAGGGCTTCCACAAAGGTCCACGCAGTCCAAGCGATCAGTGTTTTAAACATAAATTGCCAATTTAGGCTATCAAATAGGCCTTCTGCGGCGGTCTAGACTCCGAGCAAGGCTTCCTATTTAGCCTGTTTGTGCGGTTAAGCGTATGTAAATCAATGGTACGCCGGTAACGCAGTCTTGTATTATCGCCCTCCTGCTTGTCGTCACTAACGAATCCAACCTGGTCCTTGTGTATCAGTTGTTGGGGAAGCCAGTGCCTCTTAGAGAGCCCTGTTAGCGCAGGAGCCCTTTAGGAGAAATATTTTTAGCGAAATTTAGTAGGCTAATAGGTCATAAACTAGGCATTCTGATGGGTCTTTGCATGGCTTTAGGGATAACTGTAATTTAAAGGAGAGCATTGTCTGAGGGAAATCGGCTCCTGTTTCCTCTATGGAGGAATTCCTATTAATAGTGTTACCATGTTGGGGGCCTAGAAGGGCGAGAAAATTTTATGTAGAGAGCAGTATAGTAGCCGTGATACGGGCCTGAAGCTTTAACCCCCCCAGGTAGGCTTTTCACATTCACATTCCTCAATCTCTTCAATCGTGACTTCTTGATTTAGGTGGCTAACTGCCTCCTGACGGGGACGTAGTAAGGAGCATTGAGACAGTAATTGGTCTATTTAATATTCCGTTCCTGGGAGGAATTATAGGAGTGAGCGGGAATAAGTGACGAGTAGTAGGTATGAAGAATCTCTGCTAACCGATTCGTATTCGGCACCCAACTGTCAGATCTGCGTCTTACTTGCATTGTCTCTTCCCTTGGTCCACTTCTGATGTCAGTAGTGTTGCGGACAAGAAACTGTTCTCTTTGTGTGTTCATCAATTGCTAACATAATACTCCTCTATTTAATGCGCCTTCAGCTTGATGGATCATCAAACACTACATTCAACAATCGCTTCATTAATATATAGTTATGTTTGTTTTTTTGTTTTTTTTTATACCTTTGAACAAATTTTATTTTAATGTCTTTTATTTTATACTATACTGAATTCCCCCCCTCTTTATTAAAAGCTTGTGTGAACTTCTAGTATTTTATCTATACATCTATAAATTTGACTGAGTGTCCCCACTGTCTACTTGTAGTACCACCAATAGAAAGATTCACCAATAGCCGACATATGTATAAAGCCTTGATCTAGTGGCAGTCTGCCTCTCAACATGATTGGTGTAGCATGCCGTTGTCCTCTAATGTCATCCGCAGCAATGCCTTTGTGATCCCCAGCGTCTGCACCAATGTGGGAACGGTGACAAGCCCACCACTATCAGGTCACTCACAGTAGCCGTACAATTTCGTAACATAAAGCCCACCACCCACCGACGGAAGAAGGCACCTTATAATGTCTAATTCCTTAACTTCTACTAGCCGGTGGCACTAGGCACGCTACGCTAAACTTTCCAACGCCTACGCAGCTGTCATTTAAGCGCAGTGATTATATGTGAATAGAAGGCAAATAGGCGCCTGTCTACATGAGTTATCAACACTTTTTGGAAAGACATGCGTGACAGATTACCTCGATTCTGCTATATGGCGACTTAAACTGATACATATAACACTAGCGCGTTGTGAAAACCATCTGCAGTCGACTGTGTTCCCCTGTAAAAATCAATTGGGTAAGGGGGACGCCCCTGAACACACCGTGGGCGATGCACATCACAGGGAGCCTCACATTGGGACCAGAGTCGAAGGGTACCCACTTTTGCAGCAGGAGCAAGATTCTAGGCCACCCGGTCTGTTCCACAGGCTAAGAGGAAGTACAGAATCA
Organism: Engystomops pustulosus; assembly: GCA_019512145.1. NCBI lineage: Eukaryota > Metazoa > Chordata > Amphibia > Anura > Leptodactylidae > Engystomops > Engystomops pustulosus. The sequence continues at coordinate 54,879,894 of CM033647.1, read as the reverse complement.
TAACCGTAACGGTCGTGTGGTCCTGGACAGTCCAGAATTTACAGACAGCAGCACAGGCTGAGAGTCGGGGACGTAGCAGATAGGTGCAGGACAGGAAGTCACCAAGAAGCAACGGTCAGGACAACAAATTGAGGTCACAATCGTGGGACAAATCATATAATCCCACACGGTCATCAGAGACTTTCTCCTAAGGCAATGAGCGCACCAACTAGGCAGAGGTGATACAAGGCAGAGGTATTTTTATATAGATTCTGAACAAAGGCCAGTGATAATAAACAATGCGCTGATGTCCTGTATAACAAGTTTCTGAAAGCCTGGTTGCAACCCCATCCTTAGTAGCCGGGATGCCTATGCGCACGGCCTGCTAAGGACCCGGTGAAACAGGAGCGAGAAAGGTAAATAAGCACGGCTCACTCTATGAACACGGTGCATGCTATCAAACCTCGGGTTTGGCCTGCGACCACCAGATTTTGGGCCGTGGAGCACTTTGCAACAGTAACTCCATTCTCTACTACACCCCATACTCACATTTTGGGGGGGGCTTGCTTAAATTGGGGGGTTTGTCTGTAATCATACCATTTTCCTCTTTAGGTTTAGAAAAAGAAACAAATTTAACCTTACATGATCCATGTTAGAAGGGGGCTTACGCAGGTTCTGTCAGCTTTTTAGAAATATAAAATTCCCTAAATTGTCTTTGTCCTAAATTTTACTGATGTTATACACTTTTTGGCAGAATTAAGCGAGACAAGGCCTCTACTATCATACTACTGGGTCTTTTTTCGATGCTTACCGTTTTGACGCCTATGCTCAAAACCGCCAACACACTGAAATTTTTGAAGGCTCCCTACGGTCTTGTTTAGCCGTGCGTGACAAGATGTGTTGTGTCCCCACTGATGTAGCACTCGCACATCATCCCCTTTAGTATAGTCCAGCACAGAGTGCCCCCCAAGGATATAGTTGCCCCAGCACACACAGCCTCCAGTAGATAATTACCAAATACACTCTTCTCCCATAATATGTAGCCCCCTGTACATGCTCCCCAGTAATGAGGTAGCCCCAGGCACAACTCTTTTTTTACCTCAGCACATCGCTTATACAGCACTGGGTGTGAGCCAGGTCTAAGGAGGCAAGCACGAAAATGCTCGGTGCTCGTCTCGAATACTGAGCCCCATTTAAGTCAATGGAGTCCTCGAGCATTTTTTCAAGGGACCAAGTGGTCTGCCCACAGGGAAGCTTGCCAAACCCTGGATAACCTGTCATGAAATAGAGTAACCCCCACGGAAATGGTGCAGGATAACAGCAGGGGCAGCATTCATGGAGGCCTCTGATAGTCTGCTTCAATTCGCACGCATATGCAAATTATGGGCAACAGCAGGCCCTGACAGATGACCGAATGAGCTAGATAGCATCTAAAACATCCAATAATTGACCCTGACACTATTAGGGGACCGCGGCAGAAGGCAGCGGCGTGTGCACGGGCAGGCTCTATGAGTTGTCATGCAACATACCCTAAATGTACCAAGGCTTTCAAACCAATGGGTGCAGAGAGGAACCAAAGGAGGTGAGGCAAGAAAGGCGGCTGAAATGATTTCCTCTGTAACAAAAGGTTGACGGTAATGTTAGTCATCACCCATGGTGGTTGACATAGGTACAAGTTCCCCTAATCGTAGCTGGTGAAACAACCTCATGAAAAATTGATCCTGACACAGCTCGTTTGATAATGGGACGACATGTGGACGGCAGCCACTTGGAGACCTACTTCCATGATTAAGATGACAGTATGGGGCATCCCTATTGGCTTCTATGATGAAACGCAGGTCTCCAGCATGGTGGGACAGATGAGGGTCCATTTTGTTATCTGTGAAAACACCTGAACCTCTGGCCTTACACAGCTCTTTGATAAAGATGATGTGCTGTATATCCTCTCGTGGTGCTCCACTCGTCTGGGGTATAGAGAGTGAAAGTTGCGCATCGGAGACATTGGTGGCGCTGTGGGAGGATGGTGGAACATGCAATGTATGGTACAGGAAACAATCCCAGGGGAAGTATGCATGGATGCCTCTGAGGCCTGCTAATCTTGGAGGAGCTGGCGTCCGCTGCCAGGCGAGCTTTCGTCTGTCCAAGTCCCCTTGTCTCTCCTTCCTCCTCCCCACCACATGGGCCTGGGGGCCAGATGGGCGCTTACTTTCAAAAAATTAGTAATTTTCAAAGGCAGCAAGCAGGCGGGTCGTTGAAAGATTTCACCTGAGGAATAATGGAATAGCATAGCGGTTTCTATTTTATTGTTTTTCGAAATGGTTCCATGATTAAACGACAGTAGTGGTGGGGCACATAGGTCCAATTGCTCTATGATTGCAACTTCAGGGTCTCCAGCTGGCGGCAACAGTTGGGGGCCGAGTTCCATTATTCATCTGGTGAACACCCGAAATTTCTTCCCTTCTCGCCTACACGAGCTTCGTTTAATAAGTGGATGGAAACAATGTATGAAGCATAAAAGTAGTAGTAGATAAAGGTGCTGCAGTTAACACTATGTTAGTTGATCTTGGGATGGAGCTGGCGGGTCCCACTGCCAGCGAGCTTTGCCGCGCCTAGCTCCAAGCACCATGTCGGCTCGGCTCCTGTCGCGCCAAACAAAGCATTTCATAAGAACCTTTTGGGGGGTATAATATCAAGTGTGTGTATGTTCTTATTAAGTTTCTTTTGGGTTGGCGGTGAGTCGGCGAAATGAATGAAACAGATGCGCATCACAAGCGCTTAACACATATATTGGTAAATGATAAAAGTTTCCATGATAAAGTTTTGTGGATAACACAGCAGGTGGCACAAAGTTAACAAGTTTGAGGGGGGAAGCAATGAAAACATCCCAATTCTGCCTGACCCAGCTACGTTTGATAAGGGGACGATGTATGGAATCCAGCTAATATTGACGACGACTTTTGGGCGTAGTGCACAGCTAGGTGAGTGACGTGTGGACGGTAGCACTGGTCAAGACAAACGTGTGGATGAATCTAAAAGAACGACGTGCGATGCTGCTATGAGACAATGCCTAATGTGTCATTCCCAAAAATTGTTAAAAACAGAGGACCGGTAGTGGCCCTCCAAACAAATTAAATACATAGGAGTAAATAAGCTAGAGCCAGTTCGGCCCTGGCAAAAAATAGCCAGTTTCTCGTACTGCTGTTTAGTGTAACAAAGAGGTGAGTATGGTGAGGAAAATTGAGGGGAGGATGCCTGTAACTTATTCTAGTTTTGAGATTCCTTCACCTGGTGTGTAATTGAAATCCTGATCTGAGAAATCCAGGCTTTATTCCATCTTGATAAGTGCCAGCCCTGTCAGTGACGGGCATGTAACGCGCTTGAGCGTATGAATGCCACCAGCTTGCAGAACGAAAACCCCAGGCATGCAAGAACTTACAAGGGCTACAAGCGCCAGTTCGTGCACATCCATCTTTGAAACCCAGTATTGTGGGAGCTGGTGTAATCTTTAGACTATGGTCTGGTCAGGCTCCGTACTTGGCACTGTACCTCACCATCATTTTGCTAAGATCACCCTGCCTGCCGAAATGGGACGGTGACAGTGTCTTGCTGGGGTGACATAAAACTTGCAAAGGCCTGTGAAAGCGTACCCCTGCCAGTGCGGGAACAACGGCCTGCTCAGCCTATCATCTACATACGCTCGCTACTCTGTGCCCGCAGAAGTACGCCATCTGCCGCTATCTAGTCAGAAGGATATCTTGTTTCAGCTTGTGCACCAGGGCCTGCGGGTATTCATTCATTCTCCACTCATTTCCTCTCCAGGGATGAAGTGGAAATATTTTGCTTGTACCGTGGGTCCATGAGAGTGATACACCAGAATCGGTGGCTTGAATAAATTCTTTGAAAACAGCGAGGGTCACGGAGATAGGCAGCCTAGCCATGAAATCTGCCATATTCGCCAGATTACCAACGCGCAAGAACTTCACATCCCCTCACTGTCCTAAATTCCATTTCCTCTCCTCCAACATCCTCTCTTCTGCCGCATACACAACTGAACATGAAGGAGTAACAGCTCTCCAACTCTTCTGTCATCGCCAACATTCTCCTCCTCTTCCGCCTCACCTCCGTCCGATAAATGCGCTGAGAAACAGCCTGAGGGGGCTTTGGCTATCAACGAGGGAATCTTCTTCCCCCGTCTCTGTGACGAGTATGCAAACAGTCTCCGCCTTCATGCTGACCAGAGAGTTTTTTAACGGCCAGAACAGGATGGTGAGGCTGAGATGGCGCATCGCCACTGATCCATCTGTGTTGACTCAACTCGGAACTTACTCAAGACACCTGAGAAGATCAGTCCCTGTGCCGTGATCCCTGTAATACTCTTTGGGCGGTGTGCCTTTTACGCCCAGCTCGAGTTTGACAACCACGCCTGCCGTCGCTTAGCGACGGCACTAGTGCTGTGCTAGAGTAAACACCGACTTGATGCGCCATGCCAACTGACTGGCGTAATTCAGTGAGGATGGAGGTGAGAGGGGTGGGAGGTAGGGATGGGGCTAGTAGGCCGAAGACCTGGACGAGGTAGGCCCCGCAACCTCGCGTTGGCAGACTATGACCACCGCAGGGTCAGACTCCACCAATTTAACCCAATGTGAGCATCACGATTAATAGTTGGCCCTGCCCGGCAGCACTCGTTCCATGTGTCGCGTGGTCGGTGGACCTTGCGAAACGGCGTTGGTCAGGAGGCATGGTAGATGGTGTTGCCGTGAAACGTGCTGGGCAGGCTGGGAACGGCATCAGTGCAATGTCGTGGCGTCTGGCGCGACCGAATAACGAGTGGTCGGGGCCGCCGCCATGAACCAGAGTTGAGAAGGCCTCGTTCTCTACCAGCCTATAGGCGCATCTCCAGCTAAGTAGTTTTGAATGTGACTTGACGGCTTGGGCGTGTGGGTGGGTTGCACTGTACTTCCTCTGTGCGCTCCAGCGACTGGTGGTATGGAGAGCGGAACGCTGTGCATTTAGACATTGGTGATGCTGTTGGAGGATCGTGAGTGCAAAGGTGGTGGTTTTTGCACGGAGGTTGTTGGGCCGGGGTCCTGGCAGGGGCTGACTAGCAGAGGCAGAGATGACAGGGGAAGACAGTGTGTGCCCGGCCGGAGGTGAACGGCCTGGTTCCATTGATTGGGGTGTTCAGCATTCATATGCCTGCGCATCACTGGTGGTGGTTAGCTGTAGTGGTGGAACCCCTGCTGATCCTGTGTGGCCCAGGTTGCACACCACAGTTCTGTTGGCTCAATCCGGTGTTTTCTTTAAAGAACCTCCAGACTTCGGAAATCTCGCCCTCGCCACGGGAGCTTGACTACGTGGTAAACATTATGGCGCTGATGCACCAGCTCTGGACCTGCCTCTCCTTCTGGCCCCACCACTGCCTCTTCCAACCGTTTCCTCGTTTAGGACTCTCTCCGCGTCTCAGAACCACGTGTTCACCCGCCTTTCAACCCCTTTGGTCTTCCACTCATCATCCTCCATCCCCTCAGTCTGCTCCCCCCTCGGACTTCCTGCTGACAACAACTTCACACACTGTCTGACACCGGTCTCTCACGTCCGACACCTCTTTACACACTTCTTCCACGACGTCAACAATGTCATCATCCCCCCACGACTTGCGACCGTGTGGAAACCTGGGCATCGAAAAGAGCTCAGCAGCACCGACAAGTGGTTTGGACTCTGGGAGGTCCCTCCAGAAAACAGTTCCTCAGAGTATGCCGGGTTCAAATGCAATTTTTCCTGGGAGGGGGCGACTGGGGGAGGAGCGTGAGGTGGAGGAGTGCTGATTTCGGTGACATGGTGGACTGCGTGAAGACTAGACTGGAGGACAAATGGCTAGAAGCATTGTCCGTAATCCAAGACCTGTTCGCTTGTTCGGGCCTCAACAGTGCTCTACACCAGAGTCCCAGTAACTTGAGACATGAACCTAGGGCGTTCCCCTGCTCCCTCATCAGCATGTGGTCTCACCCCGCCCAATACCATGGCCTCTGACCCCTGCAGTAGTTGGACGCCCACTTCCACCACCCCTCGCTCCTCTCCCCGGCCCTCGTTTTCAACATTTTGCAACAATGAAAGTGTAAACGTGTAAATTTTTGGGATTTTTTTTTTTGTTGTGTGATGAAAAAAAAGATAAGTTAAAAAAAAATCAGCAAACTGTCCTATTCATCAAACCACCTAATAAATTGCCCCATTAGGTGTTTCGAGATGTGTTGTCACTAAGAGCTAAATAGAACTTCCCAGTCTTTCGCAAATTCCCCTCACAATATGTACTAGCTGCACTACTAGTGCCAGCACTGCACCACAAGCAAATCAACAAATTATATATAATCCGCTATTCTAGCCCTAACAAGGGCTGTGGGTTCTTTGTAGAACTCACATCTGGCCTAACAGTAACTAATATACACCTAAGGGTTATCTCTTAATAACCTCTTAAAGATGCTTGACATATAGTTATGTCACATGTCACCTGGGGGTTCTGGGGATTTTCGGAGAGGAACATGGGCTGTGTCCTCTCCATAACCGGTGAGCATTTGCTCATAAATTTAAATAAACAGTAAAAATCATATTAACATGTCGCAAAATTAAAATATAATAATGGTTATTCCTGACATTTAAACCCGTAACGGAAAATAGTGCCCAAAATTGATAAATGCCATTTTAAAAATGATAAAAAATTCAATAAAAAGTTATCAAAAGGCTGTACAGTCCTCAAAATGGTAACATTGAAAACATCATCAAAATTTGCAAAAAATTGCACCACAAACAGCTCCGTACACTGAAGTATTAAAACGTTATTAGCGCCAGAACATGTCAAAATATGTATGAAAACATTATAAAACCTCTATATATTCAAAAAGAAAAATAAAAAAGTTATGGATTTTTGAATGCGGGGAATATAAAATGAAACCGCAAAATAAAAAAAAGGCTTGGTCATTAAGGTGTTAATGGGGTTTTCATTATCATAACCAAGGAAAACAAGAAGGTTGTTATTTCCTCTTCTGCAAAACTTCTTGAATGAGGGAAATTTTGCCTAAAGAAGGACTTCTAATCTGGATCCTGTCCTCACTCTCCAGAACGGATAAAAGAACAGTCAGTGACAGTCAAGAAATAATCCTGTGTGGACTGTTTGCTACTCAAGGAAAATTTGTGGGTCTAGGCTCTATGTGGGTGAGATACCAATATTCCTATTTTTTTTTTTTTTTTTTTTGGTTTTTGAAGCCCCTGCTGTAAATAAGAAGTGGGGAGTTTGCTTAGCCATTTAAAATATCTTTCAGGAGTGTCAGATTTGGCAGTTCCACTTTGACGTAACTTCAGCGCGGGTGGCTGCAAGGAGTTTATCTGTTGTCCATTTTACTTTTGCTGGAATTATACCCGCAGCCAGATTTAGAAACGCTAATTCTGAGCTAGGGCACATCCTATTACCCAATATTTTAGACAAAATATCAAAGATATGATCCCAAAGTTTCCTTATTTGGGAGCAAGACTACCATACCTGATAAATGTCAGCGGTCCTCCCGCTTGTTGCTATAAGTATGGAATACTTTTGAGATTTTTGAGGGCAGGGGTACCAGCCAAACTGAAGTTTTTCTATGTGGTTAATACAAACGGCTGCCCTACCTAGTACAATGACCTCTTCAACTCCTGAATAGTACATTTTTTTAAGGTATCCTTTCCATTTTATCATATAGCTTAATGTATAATTAATTTTAGCGGTTATCAATACTGAATAAATAATAGAGATTTCCTTTTTAGCACTTTTAGGTTGAAGAAAGATGCCGTATCTGCAATGATATGAGAGCTTTGAAAATTAAAATTAACAGGGACACCATATTTAGTTTATAAGACTGGAAATCTTAATAGGTTCCCTTTTTCAGAGAGTTCTTTTAGAGAAAGAATACCAAAGACTGCTCGAAGCAACAGTTTAAAATTCGGAATTGCCCTGTCTAAGTATTCAAGGAGAAAGTCATTATAGCTGATTTTTATACCATTCACTATTTTTATAAATCTGGACCAAGCAAAGGAAATAATTTTAGTAATGTCACCAGTGATCTGTGGTGTTTTCAGTTTAAAAAAGATTGAGTAAGATGCTTTAGTGTGATATGTTATTATTTATATTTTTCCAAGTAATCCCAATTTCGTGGCCTTGACTGATATCCAAGACTCTTTAACAAAGTCTAATACAAATGCCAGCCTATAGGATTCGCACGATGGCACGCCCATACCACCTTTAGTTATAGGTATATATATAGCAATTAGAGATGAGCGAACACTAAAATGCTCGGGTACTCGTTATTCGAGACGAACTTTTCCCGATGCTCGAGTGCTCGTCTCGAATAACGAACCCCATTGAAGTCAATGGGAGACTCGAGCATTTTTCAAGGGGACCAAGGCTCTGCACAGGGAAGCTTGGCCAAACACCTGGGAACCTCAGAAAAGGATGGAAACACCACGGAAATGGACAGGAAACAGCAGGGGCAGCATGCATGGATGCCTCTGAGGCTGCATCACATATTATCTTTATTGTGCCACAATTATTATCATGAGATATTACACCTTGCCCCCGTAAGGACCCCACGTGATAGAGATACCCTCTATTTTCCGATTTATTAAACGATATTACCTGGAGTCTTCCTGCTTAGTCATTAGATTTACGTTCCTGACCTTTTGTACTATATGTAAATTGTTAATATTGTTAATATCTTGTACTTGTGTCAATGCCAGTTTTCTCATACCAACTGAATTACGTGTTTTTAGTGTTTGATAAAGGCTGAATTGTAGCGAAACTGTTACACTTGCTCCGCAATAAAAAAGCCTTCACTGTGTTAGCATCAAAACTATGTGACTGCCCAGGATTTATGCATATTATATCTGTGAATCAACAGGGTGGACAGCAGTGTGAAGTTGGTCGCCATGGGAGCCAAACGGCGCCGAGGAATACAAACCCACTTCAGGTTCAAAGTGAAGCAGCTGGAAAGGCGGGTACAGACGAGGAATGCCGCTTAGGTAGTTATTCAAAGCCCAGCTGTTTTGGCGTCAGTAGCACCACCTCGCGGTGTGGGCCATATTTCTGTAGAACACCAAAGGAGCCATGAGAGTATGTATATGGCTAAGAATCTGTGGGACAGATAAGATGAAGTGTGGGCCAGGGAGCTAACACCGTATGGCAACCATCTATGCATGGAGAAGAACAGCTGGCTCAGATGTTGGGCGTCCATCAGCATCAGCACCTATCGTGGAAAACATCGACATTCAGCCAGTCAAGGCTTCAGCAACCTCTGCCGAGGGGAGTAGTTTGTTTTGAATCATCTCCTGGATCCAAGTGCTCATGACTCTTCGCTAGCCTGGCCCATCAGCTGTTGAAAGAGGCGATTGAAAAGAAAAAAACTGTACGAGTCAGCCTTCCTAAGGTGCAAGAAGCTGACCAATTGCTCCTGTCCAAGTTCGTTGGTACTGGCAGTCCCTACACTTCCAAGTGTCGGGACTCTGCACCCTTCAGAGAATAATGGCTTGCTGCCGACGGAATGGAGAGTTCCAAGCCAAAAAATTATGTCCAAAAAGCAGTGCCAGCCCTTCACAAATATTGTAGAACAGGTGAACCGGCCAGTCCTTGCGGCTATATCGTGATTCTTCCAAGGTGCACAGCAGCGCGGAGCAGGATGGAGGCTTATACTAACGGTCAGCGGCAGTACATGTCCCTGTGGGCACTGGAGATGAATGGGCTTTTGCCCAGCCCACACCAACAACCTTTAACAGAGACGCCGCTTTCAACATGTCAAACTGCTGGCTCCATGCGCAAGTGTCCGCACCGCTTTCCACACCATACTCGCCTCCACAGTGCTGCTCCCCCTCCACACAATGCTGAGGGCACAGCAGGTGTCACTGCCAGTTCTACAACCTGATTGCCCAGGGCGAATAAAGTCACACAGGAGGAGGAAATGCTCTGTGTCATTCTAAGAAGAAACTCATTGGTCCTTTCTCCACAACAACTAAAACGGAACCATGGTGACAGACAAGGGGGGCAGTGGCGACGAGGGCGCGATCGAATGGTGTCATGCTGCACCAAGGAGGGATGAGTTCATCGTTGCACCTACATGAGCCGCACTTCTTCAATCTGCCGTTGTCAAACAGGATCCTCAAGTCTTGACCATCTGGAGACCATTCTAAAAATGACAGGAAACTGTACATGCACTTCGATCATCTTACCAAGCCAAGCACACACCCTCCTCGAGTATGCAGTGGTAGAATGGCCTCCACCAACATGTCTGATATGCGGTTTCCACCCCTGGAATCCAGCCTCATATGTTAGAACGCCTGTATGAACAGAGAAAAGCCATTAATGATTTGTTGCTCATGTCCTGCAATCCCTGCTGCAAAATCTGTCTGGTCAGGGTACTGAGAAGTGACAACTACATCTCATGGCCAAATGAGTACGGTGGGGCTGAACTGGAGGAGGAGGACATGGAGCACAAGCAGAGTCTGGTGAAATCAGTGTTTTTCCAGTGAGGTGAGAAGAGAGGAGAGCGGATCAATCGGAGCGAGAGTAGAAGATGAGGCAGATGACCAGAAGCACCGTGGCAATATACAGTTGTAGATGGAGGCCGCGGACTCCCACAGAGTGACTTCAGCAGATGGCCACAGATCGCTCGTTTTGCCTAATAGTGAAGAGCGAATAGTAAATTCGGCATAGGGATGAGTTTTTGCTCTCCACCGTCTTGGACCTCTGCTACCGTCAAAAATGGGTGACTTTTTTTTCCAGATGCCGAGAGAGAGGAACAATTGGCGTACAATAGAGAAATACTGCTGCAGAAAGTTGGACGCCTGCCTATGTGTGCCATTGTTATCCTCTGTCAGGTCTGACCAGGGGATCCTGGCAGTCATCGCCACGTACACTGCCACGGCTGCTGGGGGAGATGGGGGGGTAGGAGTGAGCAGAACATACCATCAGCAGCAGCTAAGTCTGTAGCTCTAAGCAGCAGCCTCCTTCACCTACCCAGTGAGGAAGAAGTAGCCCACCACAAGCAACAGCAGGACATGGAGCAGACCCTGCACCAGCAGGTGTGGCCTACATGGACAGCATTTTCCACCCGAGGTAGAGGATCCCCCTGACTACTGGGCAGCCAAACTTGTGCGTGGCCGCAACTGCAGAGTTTGCAGTAGAGAACCTGTCTGTCTGCGCCAGTAGTGTGACTTCAGCAGCAGGTGTTCAGTTGTGAGTGCGGGCCATCGTATTACCCAAGGAGAACCTGCTTGTCCACCCGTATGGTGGAGGAGACTGACCTTTGCAAGATGAATCAAGTCTTGGATCGGCCAAGATTTTAAACACACCAATGCCTAGGCATCAGACTAGAAGAGCTATCGCACGCCTCCCTAAAACATTGAGAAATTAGACTTGGTTCTATCTACTGCCTCAGCCACTATTCTGAGGCTACCACCCACCTGATGCCACAATCTGCTGCCAGTTTGCTCCATCTGCTCCTACCATCTTTACCAGGGACTGGAGTTATCACCCACCTTCGCCCTCTGTTATTGTGCCACTGACCTGGCCTACCCTGTTGCTCCAGCTAAAGAATTTGTCATTGTGCCACCTCTGTGACCTGCTGCTGCACGTCCACACTATATCATTGTTCCACTCTCTGATCCTCTGCCGCTGCACACCTCACACTGTGCATTGTGCCACTTTGTGGCTTACCTTGTTGTGCCACCACCACACTCTGTCATTTTTGTCACTCTTTGGCCTACCATGTTTTCACAACTTCCATAATTTGTCATTGTGCCACTCTGCAGCCTACTCATGCTGCGCCAACTTACGCTGTCTCCCTGGAACGCCCTGTGATTTCCATAATTTCTGTTTCACCTCCACCACTCTATGTTGTTGCACTATGTTTGGTTTTCCTTCATTCATCTGTCCAGAGGAATGAAAAGCCTCAGGATTGATAGCCAAAAGCAGGAGTGGATACAGAACGCAGAGGACATGGCAAAATCCCACTTTACTGGTCATCTTGTTTTGGATCACTCCAGTTTGTTTTTGGTTGATATTGACCGATTGAAAGGGACACTGACAGATGAAATGAGGGCAAAATGATCAGGGACGTCAATGACAAAATTACTGCCCGACACCCTCTCCACGTTTTACATGTATCCACGTTTAACAGAACAGTTTGTTGTAGTCTATAGAATTATCTGGTCCTCAGTCCAGTCCTTTCGAGCTGGCACAGACGTTACCTTGTCAGGGTGTTCCGCTACACTATTTGCTGAGTTGGCCTCTGTAAGTGCCCATGTAATGAAGAGTGAAGCGGTTCTTAAGAGGCAGGCTGTCATGCGCATGTCATAACTTAAACACAGCATTGTTTGAAGACCAAACCCAACTCCCTTGCAATTTGAACAAGGACAACGTTCTACAACCACCTACAGGCTCTCAGCCAGTCAGGAAATTCATGTTTTTTAAATGATTATCATGATTCGATTGGGTTGAATCAAATTTTTTTTTAAAATGGGAATCGGTCGAAAGGAACTTCAACAAATTTGCCTATCTCTACTGAAAAGCTTACCCTAGAGGCTGTCCCTTAAAATATACAATGTATTTTGGGGAGGAGTAGGAAAAAAAGAGCAGTACTTATTGTACCCCCTGCATCTGATACTTTTTTAGGCCTTTGTCTGACCAGGGGTGGAGCTCACAGCCTCCTCCTACCATGAGTGGCACCTCGGACAACGGACAAACATGAATTGACAGTCTTCTTGAAAGTCAAAAGCCACTCTTCAATGAAGGGAAATTGTAAAGAAGCAACCAACAAAACTCCAACCAAAAGTAACAAGAAAATCAGACAAACAGTAGTGCTAAGGAAACAAAAAAGTCTGACCATTGCTCCAAAAAAGTCTAAAAATAATGTCTATACTCGCTTCAACCACTCTTCAGTAAACAATGTGTTACTTTAAATCCAAAAACCGCCCAACCAATGTAGATACATATTTCAACGTAGGAGATCTTTCTCAATGTTCAAACCACAACTGTGGCTCAAACTAAAAGTTTAACCTAAGAGGTTTGAATGCAGTCTTTGAGATGAAATGTTTTTTTATGATCAAAGATTAGCACATCACAAACCATACAAATAAATGGTTAAGGGAATGTCATATTTGGTGGAAGCACCCTTACCCAAATTATTATACTCATAGTTATATTTTAAAATCTAACTAAATAATTTGCAAAAGTTTCCTTTGTAAATTTGCAACTTCATCCTCAATGTATAGCTGCTATAGAGAATATGCATATGAATTAAATCATTCTTCTTGTATACACATATTATTCCTCCCCCTGTTTATTTCAAGTCTCCTTCCCAATATTAAATTTACCATTTATACAATTTATTTACTCATTTTATTTCTTTGGTGGGTATATAAATACATAACTGTCTTGGTCCACTAAATTAATGAATTTTAAAAGTTTCACTTTTTGATCTACAAATGGGTCAACACAATTGTGAAGTGTTTAAGGAGTTTCAATCACACATGGGCCAAACCCCAAGTGTGTTAATTTTATCTTATTTATGGACTTTTTAACTTCAATGCTGTGAGTATAATGGAATAAAAATACTTTGATGCTGCATGGTGTAAATAGTTGATTATGCTACGGTAGGTATATTACTTTGGAAGAATAGCTCTCTGAGAAACGCCAAAAAGAAAAAAAAAGCAGCACTCCAGACGTCCAAGTCAAGTGAAAAAAGTGGCTTTTATTTGTTTTCCATGTTAGGTAGTCGCTACCTAAATGGAATAAAAAGACCACTTTTTTCAATTGACTGGACGTTCTGAGTGCTGCTTTTTTTTTCTTTTTTGCTTGTACATGGAAGAGTCATAGTCCAGACTCAGTGAAGCGAGCACCCACCATTGTTTGTCTACCAAGTGTGCTGCCTGGACTTTCCTTTTGTATCTCTTGAGAAACGGTGATTGTGGAGCCGATCGCAAGACATGCCGCTAACTTTTTTTTATTCAGAAGTGGAACATCAAGTCAGAGGACCAATACACGGGAATGCCACAACCACTGGGCGGGATTTGAAGCAAGTGGGAAAAATCTCCCACGTTGATAGATTTATTACTTTGGTTGCGTTTTTTGGATTTAAGGTACTGTTTACTGTAGTTTACATTAGTTTACAGAAGAGAGCTGAAGCGAGTAGCAAGACATTTATTTCTGGATTAGATGAAGGGAGTCATGTGATCCCCTAAACTTCTGGCCAGTAATTACCTTTCTGAATGGGAGGATTGCATGTATTGAAGGTACAAGACTTTTTGGATTACTGTGGTATGACCATAACAATGTGCCTCGAGAACAAAATATAAGCATGAAGAAACATATCCCCTTCATTGTCTTGTCTTCTTAGTTGTGTTGTTTAGCTACTATTGAGTTTACCATATCTGGAAACACCTCTATCACGCTCTGGAGTGGCTAGTGTACACAAGTGGTTACCATAAATTTTAGAGAAATGATGGAGATTGATAAGTCCATACAATTCATTGATTGGATGAGGGTCCCGTTAAGATGACTGAATCTAGAAAGATTTGCCTTAGATAAAGCTTTGGCAATTTTTTCGGGACAAATGAATCGTCCCAAAACCAGTGACCCTTCTGCCAAGCTTTTCTCAGCTGAATCAGATGCAGGTCTAAAAGCTGCAGATCTGATGGTTCTAAACTGTGTTGAGGAACTGTTGAAACCCTTGCTTGGCGACCTACATTCCTGGCGCAGTAGATAAACATACGCTTTTCAGTCATTTCAAGCTGAATTTGGTGCTTTAGGGGAGCGTGCAGCCCATGTAGAATCTATATGGCTGAAGTCAACAGGCCCATAATGAGTTGGTGGACTTAAGCAATATGTTAGAAGAAGAGGTGAAGGAATTAAGATAATAGAAAGCAGATATGGAGGACTGCTCACTGCACTAAATAATGACAGATAAATGGGCCCTGTGTCAGTTAAACAGGAATCCTGGCAGATTTTTCTACTGATTATTTTGTTGGAGTACTGCCCAAGACCCTCAGGCTGAATTACTTAAGATAGGATACATAGACTGTCAAAGCCAAGTCTCTACAGCCTCTGGACCAAGGGATGTTCATATTGGACTTAAACTTTAAGGACAAATTTATGAAAGCCCCAACAAAGAAACCTCTTATCTTGAAGGATTTTGGTACTTGTCCTTATTCACCGATTAATTCAGCTACAAGGAGGCTGCAAAAAATCTGAAGATCAAAGGGTTATCTCTTAATTAACCTTTAAAGATGCTTGACATAAGTTATGTCACATGTCACCGGGGGTTCTGGGATTTTCGGAGAGGAACATGGGCTAGTGTCCTTCCATAACCGGTGAGCAATTGCTCATAAATTTAAATAAAACAGTAAAAATCATATTAACATGTCGCAAAATTAAAATATAATAATGGTTATTCCTGACATTTAAACCCGTAACGGAAATAGTGCCCAAAAATGATAAATGCCATTTAAAAATGATAAAAAATTCAATAAAAAGTTATCAAAAGGCTGTACAGTCCTCAAAATGGTAACATTGAAAACTCATCAAAATTTGCAAAAAATTGCACCACAAACAGCTCCGTAACCTGAAGTATTAAAACTTATTAGCACCATAACATGTCAAATATGTATGAAAACATTATAAAACCTCTATATTTCACAAAAAGAAAAATAAAAAAGTTATGGATTTTTGAATGGGCGGAATATAAATGAAACCGCAAAATAAAAAAAAGGTGGTCATTAAGGTGTTAATGGGGTTTTCATTATCATAACCAAGGAAACAAGAAGGTTGTTATTCTCTCTGCAAAACTTCTTGAAGAGGGAAATTTTGCCTAAAGAAGGACTCTAATCTGGATCCTGTCTCACTCTCCAGAACGGATAAAAGAACAGTCAGTGACAGTCAAGAAATAAATCCTGTGTGGACTGTTGCTACTCAAGGAAAATTTGTGGGTCTGGCTTATGTGGGTGAGAACCAATATTCCTATTTTTTTTTTTTTTTTGGTTTTGAAGCCCTGCTGTAAATAAGAAGTGGGGAGTTTGGATAGCCATTTAAAATCTTTCAGGAGTGTCAGATTGGCAGTTCCATTTGACGTAACTTCAGCGCGGGTGGCTGCAAGGAGTTTATCGTGTTGTCCATCTTACTTTTGCTGGAATTATCCCCGCAGCCAGATTTAGAAACGCGTCTATGGCAGTCTACTAGGGCACTCCTATTACCCAAGATTTTAGACAAAAATATCAAAGATCTGATCCCAAAGTTTCCTTATTGGGAGCAGACACCATACTGTAAATGTCAGCGGTCCTCCCGCTTGTTGCTATAAGTTGGAATACTTTTGAGATTTTTTGAGGGCAGGGGTACCAGCCAAACTGAAGTTTTCTAGTGGGTTAATACAAACGGTGCCCTCCACCTAGTACAATGACCTCTTCAACTCCGAATAGTACATTTTTTAAGGTATCCTTCCATTTTATCATATAGCTTAATGTATAATTAATTTTAGGTATCAATACTGAATAAATAATAGAGATTTTTTTAGCACTTTTAGGTTGAAGAAAGATTGCCGATCTGCAATGATTGAGAGCTTTGTGAAAATTAAAACTAACAGGGACACCATATTTAGTTTATAGACTGGAAATCTTAATAGGTTCCCTTTTTCAGAGAGTTTCTTTTAGAGAAAGAATACAAGACTGCTCGAAGCAACAGTTAAAATTCGGAATTGCCCTGTCTAAGTATTAAGGAGAAAGTCCTTATAGCTGATTTTTATACCATTCACTATTTTTAAAATCTGGACCAGCAAAGGAAATAATTTAGTAATGTCACGTGATCTGTGTGTTTTCAGTTATAAAAAAGATTGAGTAGATGATTTAGTGATATATATGTATTATTATATATTTTTCCAAGTAATCCCAATTTCTTGCTCTTGACTGATATCCAAGATCTTTAACAAAGTCTAATACAAAATGCCAGCCTATAGGATTCGCCGATGGCACGCCCATACCACCTTTAGTTATAGGTATATATCTAGCAATTAGAGTGAGCGAACACTAAAATGCTGGGTAACTGTTATTCGAGACGAACTTTTTCCCGATGCTCGATGTGCTCGTCTCGAATAACGAACCCAATGAAGTCAATGGGAGACTCGAGCATTTTTCAAGGGGACCAGGCTGCACAGGGAAGCTTGGCCCAAACACCCTGGGAACCTCAGAAAAGGATGGAAAAACCACGGAAATGGACAGGAAACAGCAGGGGCAGCATGCATGGATGTCTGAGGCTGACTAATCGCACCATTATGCCAAAATTATGGGCAACAGCATGGCCATGACAGAGTGACAGAATGAAGCTAGATAGCATCTAAAACATCCAATAATTGACCCTGACACTATAGGGGACGGCATGCAGAGGCAGCGGCAGCAGCGGCAGGCTAGAGAGTGGCATGGGACAACCCTAAATGGACTCAGGCTTCAAACCAATGGGGGGCAGAGAGGAACCAAAGGAAGGTGAGCAAGAAGCGCTCAAATAATATGTACATGATAAAAGTTTTGCCAGTATATTTTGTGGATTACACGCAGCGGTGGCGACAAAGTTAACATGGAAGCCATGAAAAACAACCCCAAATTGTCCTGACACAGCTCGTTTGATAAGGGGACCATGTATGCTTACAGTTCATGCCAGTCGCTGCACTTGCTGCCAGTCTCCCTTCGAAATAGTTTAAATACTAATAACCCATCCATAAAGCCTGTTTATAATGCTGCACCCCCCTACCTCTCCTCTCTATTGCTATCGCCCAACCCAGTGCTTTAGATCCGCCAGGTGATCGAAGAGTAACTCTACCCTCGTGCGGACTCCCACCTAGCGTCTCCAAGGACTTCTTCAGAGCTGCACCATCTATGGAATGCTCGCCCCGGACTATCAGACTAATAACTAACCTCACAAAGTTTCAAACGTGCTCTTAAAAACCCATTTCTTAGGCAAGGCCTATAACACATCATTAAATGACATGAAGTTTTAAACTCTTACTACTAACCCGTCCTGTGTCCTCCCATTGTTATCCAGAACCAACAGGGCACCAGATTGTCTGCAGTCCCTCACCTGGACCTGGTATATAGATGACGGCCCTGAGTGTTTCAAGCGACAGCAATTCCATTTATGATATTTTTTTCTAGTTCCCCTAAGAAAAGAATGGCTTGACCATAAATATTCTTTACCTAATAACACCCTAACGCTATCCCTGCAGCAGCAGAAGCTCTCTCCCTAACGGCATCCAGACAGAGAATGATGAGAGCAGCGCGGGCAGGGGCTAGTCTATTTGAGGGTCACTTGATCAGGCCAGCCAACCACTGCTATCGACGTATAAGAGTACCACATGATGCTGGGTGGAGTGCAGAGTCTCCTGGCTTGTGATTGGCTCTGTTTCTGGCCGCCAAAAATCAAAATGGCGGGAGATGCCATTTGCTCAAGCTGGCGAAGTATTCGTCCGAGCAACGAGCAGTTACGAGTACGCTAATGCTCGAACGAGCATTAAGCTTGGACGAGTGTGTTCGCTCAGGTTCGCTCTGGTCCCATCTAGTGGCCGGGCCCTATGATGGTGGTCATGTGCAGTACACATTCTCAAAGGTGAGAACGGCCACCCTTTCTTCATAGACAAAATCTTCACTTTGAAGTCAAAGGTGGTTATGGCTGATTATGGTTCTAATTGAAAGAGGACTTTAAACAACAAGTTATGACCATATTTTGTACTAATAACACAGAGACCATTGTGCCAGTTTGAATAAATTAGCTATAAGATTCCTTGAAAATAATACTAGTACAGACTTAATATAATTAGAGTTTTAGAAACTTAATACATGGACGTGCATTGCAGATATATAAAAAGAGTTGTCAGACAAAAAGTTATCAAATAAAAAGGGTGAAACAAATAGCGTTACTAGTCATTAACAGAAGGTACTCTCATTAAAAGTGTGTCTGCTTTTTTACAGGGCCCCTGCTGTGTAGCTATAGAGGTTGCACATGTAATTTGCCTATGATTGTTGGCTACACAATGCAAGCCTTTGTTGCCCATAATCTTCACATTCAGATTGCATTGATCTTACCATACCCAGAGGCATTGTAATCCCCTGACGATGTTATTTCATTTCATGTTACATGAGTGTATGGCACATGTGACTTCATAGGATACATTCAGCATTTGATCATTATAAGCAGAGACTTCCATAATGCATAGGCTAAGAATGTCTTCTTATTTCAGTGACCCAGAAAATTTTTCTCTATAAAATTCTATATAAACCGATAAAATGAAACTAGAGTCCATATAAAGAAGAAGCAAGCTGTTTACCTCGGTATATATCTACACTCTGCAGCAGAACAGCTTGAGGCACAGAACATGTTATAGGTGAGTCTCTGGGGACGCATTAGCTACGCGCTATCATTCCACTGCTATACAACCTGCGTGACAGGTGATCCATTTGTAGCCTCTCACCGACTATAATGTTCATTTGATGAACTTTTACCCTTATGGCCAGTTACATTAAATTCCATGAAGATGACATTTATCTATCTAATAGGTCCCATATTTAGGCTTATATATTAATAACATACTATAGTTTCTGTTTTACAGTATTTCATACACCAACATATATTTCATATATTTGTTTTATTATATTAATTTTGAAAATAGGAATTTAACTACTTATACAATACATTATATGACATTACATGTTTGTTTTACCTTTTTAATTTTATAACAGGTTTCATGATTTTGAAGATTTTATTTGCAGGATATTTTCTAGCTTGTGGGATTTTCCCTTCATAAACTCTTTACCGTCTGTTACTTTTTTGCACTTTTGCTATTTCCCTTTTTGCTGCTGCTTTTTATTGCCATTTCTTGATCTTTTTAAGATGTTTCCAATCTGTGATTACAGCTCTGTAATGGCTCTCGAGGCAACGCATCTGGCTTTGTTCTTATTTAGCTTCAACCACTTTCCTTGTAAACTTCCAGTATTGAAGATACATTTTATAACTATTCAGTACGAGCCCCGCAGGAAAATGGATGTTATTTGTAATACTTGACCACCTCAATTTTGAGAAGGTTCATTGAAGTATTTGCTAGAGGAGCCGTGTTAAGTTCTTTACCTTTGTAGAACCTCCTTGTTAGCTTATGGCTTTTTAGTTATCCTATCAGTGTACCTCTCATCCTCACATGTTAGTAGCAGATGTCGGGTGACAAACTAACAACTAATAATAAACTAAGACCCTTGTGGAGCACATAAAGTTGTCATTCTGATGCTCAAATATGCAAAGTAGGTTATTTTAAAGTAGACATTATCCGCACATACAGGAACATTTCTTTAATCTGTCTTCATTGAAATTTGGGGCTGATTTCTTCAGCATTCTAGATTTATGAATAGTGAAAAAAAACTATATGTAAATACAGAACCATTACAGCTGAAAACAAGGAGCAACAATTAAGCTCTATTCAGATCCACTGGAAGGGACACCGCATCTGCTGGTCCTTCTACCCTCCATGCTGACAATGCTAGCGGTCCTCCCGAGTTTCTGCACGTCTCCGCACTGGCTCCGCCGCCTGTCTGCAGCGAGTTACCCCTGCTGCATGCGTAGGGCAGCGGGCATCCAGGACACGTGCACTTTAGGGAAATTTTAGCTGTCTGTCTACTGAATCAGCCTGGGTTCCTGCTCCTATGGGATTCTGAGGGCGGATCTCAGGCTGCATAAATTGGATCTGGACCTTCCACCTGCGCCAGTGTTTGTCCTTCTGGAACTCACGGCCTAGCTATATTCCTGGTCTCCTGATCCCCTTTAGCGTTGTTGCTTCACCGCGGTATTGTATTCGCCAGTTAAGTTACTTTTCCTTGTCTAGCGGTTTTGACCTTGACATACCCTGTGGTGTGACCCGGCGTTTTTGCTCACTCTTCTATGTTCTGTTTCTGTACATCTTTAGTTTCTTATGCTGTCTTAAATCCCTCTTGTTTCATCATTGTTCGTCCTGTTTTTTCCCTCTGTCTTCAGTTTTCTGTCCATACCACCTCATAGTGGCTGACAGACCTATTTAGGTTCCTCTCACCTCCCAGGGCCTTGCAGGGTAGATAGGAGGTTCCTGCGGCAGAGGCTCCCTAACTTCAAGGGGGTTTCTGCCTTGGTAGGGTCTAGTCTGTAGATCAGCGCAGGCTTAGTTTGCCCTCATCCTAGGTTCTGTCAGCCTGCACTCAGACTAGTGTGGTATTTTGTTTTGTGTACAGTATTCCAGTCATGAGTTTTTCCTAACAGAAACACTGGTCCATAACTGGTCTGCATCTTGGATTCGACCAGCTAGTTTTACTCCTCCTATGGAGCCTTTGTCAGCAGTGATCTCCCAGGTTCAGACCTTGACTCAGCTGGTGCAGGATTTAGCTGCCTGGCTCCAGCCCCGGCTCCTACGCCTGTGGTTTCATCTCCAGTTTTAGAGCCTAAAATTTCCCCTCCCCAAGCTTTTTTCTGGTGACCGTAAAAAATTATTTTCATTTCAGGAGGGGTGTAAACTTTCTTTACGACCTCACTCATCTTGGACAGAGACACAGAGGTGGGTGTAGTCATTTCACTTTTGCGCGGTGATCCTCAAACTTGCCCTTTTTCTTTTACCCTCTGAGACTCTTTTTCACTCTTCTGTTGACACTTTTTTTTCTGCTCTTGGACAGATCTATGATGAACCAGAACGTCATGCTCTTGCTGTCTCTCGTATTCAATCTCTGCGACAGAGTAAACTGACAGCAGGGGAGTACTGAGCTACTTTCCAACAGTACATGACGGACTCGGGGTGGAATGATCTAGCCCTCAAGGATCAGTTTTTGACCGGTGTCTCAGACCGTGTTAGCAACCTGTTATTTGCCCATGCAGAACTCTGAATGAGGCTATGACTCTTATCGTTCGGGCTGACCAACGTTTAAGGTCCAGACGACCACCACAGGGTTCTCCAGTCCGACCATCGACCCCCAGACTACCCTCCAGTCTAACTAAGCCAGAACCTATGGAGATCAACAATGTCTCTGCAAGTCAGAGGAGGACGCAACAATGGAGACTACGACTATGTTTCTATTGCGGCAGTTCCGAACATCTGCTTAACGCTTGTCCTAAGAAGTCACAGCAGGAAAACTTCCGTACGCCCTGTAAAATCTAGATTGCTATTATCACGTATAGTTAAGTCCAAAGTGGCCTCAGTTCTTGGTCAGGCCCTTTTGGATTCAGGTTCTGCTGCAAACTTCATTGATTTTGATTTTGTGTCTCAACTGTTTCAGACCTTGACTCAGCTGGTGCAGGATTTAGCTGCCTGGCTCCAGGAATCTAAACAGGCTTCAGCCCCGGCTCCTACACCTGTGGTTTCATATCCAGTTTTAGAGCCTAAAATTTCCCCTCCCTGAGCTTTTTTCTGGTGACCGTAAAAAATTATTTTCATTTCAGGAGGGGTGTAAACTTTATTTTTCTTTACGACCTCACTCATCTTGGACAGAGACACAGAGATAGGTGTAGTCATTTCTCTTTTGCGCGGTGATCCTCAAACTTGGCCTTTTTCTTTACCCTCTGAGACTCTTTTTCACTCTTCTGTTGACACTTTTTTTCTGCTCTTGGACAGATCTATGATGAACCAGAACGTCATGCTCTTGCTGTCTCTCGTATTCAATCTCTGCGACAGGGTAAACAGACAGCAGGGGAGTACTGAGCTACTTTCCGACAGTACATGATGGACTCGGGGTGGAATGATCTAGCCCTCAAGGATCAGTTTTTGACTGGTGTCTCAGACCATGTTAGCGACCTGTTACTTGCCCATGCAGAACTAGGGATTCTGAATGAGGCTATGACTTGTCGTTCGAGCTGACCAATGTTTAAGGTCCAGACGATCACCACAAGGTTCTCCGGTCCGACCATCGACCCCCAGACTACCCACTAGTCTAACCAAGCCGGAACCCATGGAGATCGACAATGTCGCTGCAGGTCAGAAGAGGGCGCGATGAAGGAGACTACGACTATGTTTCTATTGCGTCAGTTCTGAACATCTGCTTAATGCTTGTCCTAAGAAGCCACAGCAAGAAAACTTCCATACTCCCTGTAAAATCTAGATTGCTATTATCATGTATAGTTAAGTCCAAAGTGGCCTCAGTTCTTGGTCAGGCCCTTTTGGATTCAGGTTCTGCTGCAAACTTCATTGTTTTTGATTTTGTGTCTCAACTGTACCCTTCTTTTATTCCGTTATCTCTTCCTATACAGGTGTCTGGTGTGTATTCGACTCCCCTACAAATGCGACTGGTTAAATTCCGCACTCCGCAGGTTAAACTAGTAATTGGTGATATTTATGAAGAAATGTGTTCATTTTTTGTTATGAAAAATTTAACTGTAAAAGTGGTTCTGGGTTTGACCTGGATACAGACTCACAACCCAGAAATAAACTGGGAAACATTACAGTTGGTCATCATACATGTTATATTCACACTGGTTGAAGGGTAAATCAAGACCCTGGGCAAAATAGAACCAAGTTGTCAGTAGTGAAGTGTTTCTGAAGTTCTTTATATGATTTTTCCTAAACATTAATTTATGTATCCCTTTTTATCGATAAGTAGAGATTCCTGTGTGCACTAACTACATAAACAGCAATAGTTTTCCAGAGTGCAAATCTTAACATGATAATGGTTCCTTCTTGAGCAGAACAAAATTTCATTCGAAACCGACCAGGAGGTACTGATTACCTCAGATTTAAACAAGGAGGAAACATCTATGCTCTCTTGAGGTATGTCAGTCAATATCAATTTCAAAAATCTTTGATTATGAAGCAACTAAATTAAGTAGTTAGATCACTTTACTGTAGGTGATTTGGTACTCACATATTTAAAAGTGCAAGGTCTTTTTGCTGTGGAGTGTTAAAAAAACACAAATACTGGAGGTTCTGAGAAGTTCCAAGGTGTCTTAATTGGGTTTCATGGATATAGCTGTACTGTTTATGTAGATATATGTGAAAATAGCTCTCAAATAATTACATATACCCACAAAGCATAAACCTTGTTCAGTTTAATAAGCTTTGGACAAATTTCTTCAAATACATATTCTGTTTTGTCTTCAGCTAGAAATAGATTGGAATTACAAACATTTTTATACCATTCTTTCATCATAAAAGGAGAAACCTTCTAGGTATACTTCAAAATATCTTCAACTTCTATTACAATTCCAGCCATTCCATTCTGTAGTATTGTACTGCAAACAGTTTAAAGCAATCACTTTTATGTATGTTCTTTGAGCAGTATCGTAGTCTCCAACATTGTGCTTGAAAGTTCTTTCTTTGGAAAACTAATGTATTACAAAAACTCAATATCTTGTATAAGCAAGTGGACCTCCTATTGAAATAAACACAACCCTGACTTTGTAATGCACATGAATAAATATAGAAGATTCTGCAGTGATAATAGCATTGCTGAATCAATGTTATTGTAGAGCTACAAAACAAATAATAGACCACATTTATAAATAGTGAGGCGAACTGCACTAAGTGGTGCAAGATCTTCAATTATCTGGTGTAACCTGCACTGCTCTGGAAGTGAGCACCATCTTTTTTAGGGGCACCTTTAACATAGACCATGAATTTTGTTGCGTTGCTGTATTACATTTAACGCAAATTCCGACTAAGCGTGAGAATGCCCCTTTAGATGCACATTTTTTCTTTCTTGTCGGACACACTGCAGCCATGACACAAAACTGGTGTAGACACTACAATAATAATAGTGCATGCTTCAATGATGTTCTTTGTAGTGAAAAGTCAGACAGAAAACTGGCCCAGCCAGAATAATAGATCTTGGCCAATGTTACTCCATTCTTCCTTCTTGGCTCAAAGTATTGCATTCTGTAAGATGAATAGATCACTGCAAAATGATGAAAATTAAAAATAGACATTATGCAAGATGGTGATTTACATAAACTCACATTTTACATTATTAAGAAGTCTAAACAGATATCTTGTCAATTAACACTGTTAAACGATTAATCCTCATCTATTTTCCAAAAAAAACATAATAGAAGACAAACCAGGAACTAATGTTAGTTTCCAGGTGGCTGAGTTTTACATCATGGCAGGAGTACCCGCTTCTACAGTCTAAGGATTTTACATCATGTCCAAGAGAACAACTATATCCTCAAGGGCCATGTAAGAGCCTAATGCTACTAGGAAGGGGTAGGATGTAGTTTGAGCTATGGGTCCCAAATTTTAAAGAAGGACTGTAACCTACCATGTCTAATTGCAAAAATATTTTCATAGATACTCATGGTTGTAATAAATATGGCCAGGGGGAGGGAGGCATTATATTACTAAAATACCCCACTTCCTCCCAGCCTCAGCCTAATGGAGCTAGATAGAGTGTTACCTAACACGACAGGTGGCCGGGCTTCAAGAGATATCTCTTGCCGCATTGTCTCCAAAGCCTTGAGCTGATTTTTCTTCCATTTTCAAACAGGAGACAAAGAGTCATAAAAACTCTTAAACCAATACTTTGATTAGGGGCAGTGATGGCATTATGGTTCATATTAGCCCAAGGGCAACTATATTTTTGGATTTCTTATCTTTAGGGGGTCATAGTGGCCGAATTACTGAGGCTCTAGCACCCTTGGGTCCAGAGATATAAATATCTCTGGATAGATACATAGCAAATGGGTGAGGTTTTGTATCAATGTGATCCAGGGATTCACCCGGATCCAATGATACCAGAACCCTAACCATACAACTTTCCCTTGAGAAACTATGACTTCTCTGAGTTTCTGGACATAATACTAGGTAGGAGGGACCTATGACCCCTCCTGGTGGTGGGCATAGGTGTGTCTGCACCTGATATAATCAGAAAACCTCTGATGCTTTTTGTCCATTAGACCCACATACAAGGTAACTAACTTACTGAACTGCTGATACTTGTAGGGCTACCTTTCTAATTTGTAATCTGTTTAATTGTATATATCTCTATTTTATGTATTGTTTTGTCTAGTGTTCCTTTAATAATTAAATATAAAACTTAACCTGTGTTGCTCGTTTATCTCGAATCATGAACTCCAACGCCTGTGTCTTGGTTAAATACATGGTACTGGGTTGGTTCCTCACCCTATATAATCCCTGTATGGATGGGCTTATATTAAAGGCGAACTGGTGGCAGTTTATTTGGTTTGATAAAATTCGGTTTCACTGAGGCTAAAGAAAGTGGTCTCATAGCCATTCAGGGTTGTGATTTGTTGTTGTGCCATATCTGGAAGTTGTGTGGACAACTTTAAATCACTTTCTGCGCCTCTTAGAACCCATGCATTCTGGGAGTGTCTATAAAAGGATAATTAATTGACCTTGCATACCTTTCTGGGGTCCTGAATGTCACAGTTTCCTTCACAATGGTAAACCATCTCCTTCAGGTCTTTTATACTTAGTTGTGAAGAGTTCTTTGCTGTGAGCAGTTTGGTGGCTAAGAGTATGTGTGCTGCTATTTTCCGAAAGTGAACTGGAATTACCACCATGTCCAGCAATAATAAGGCTCTACGTGAGATGAATACCAAATAGGACTCAAAACAATGAGAATACCTCATTCCAGAGGGATTTAATCTTGGGGCATTCCCAAAAAATTTGTAGTAGGGATCCTTTATACCCACATTCCTTCAGCATACATTAGAACTTCCTGGGAAGCTTCTGGCTAAATTAGTTGGAATATGATACCACCTGGTTAAAACCTTAAAGTGAACTTCTGTTAGGTTAGTGCACTTAGAAGCCATGACATCTGAAGGCCTTAGGCCACTGTGACTGGGTATAGGAACTGTTATGGTCTTTTTCTCAATTCAGTATGAGAGCCTTTTTCCCAAACACCCCCCCCCCACTCTCCAATAGGGTCTCATAAATAGGTTTTGTGGTGTGGAATAGCTTAAAGTTATCCATGTATAAGCAATGGTGGATAATTCTAAGCATGTTGGTCAGGTGTAATCTATCTCCTGGTATGATTTCCAGGGGTTTTTTGTGTATTCACTGTATGAATAATTTTCTCTATGTCTACTGAGGTACGGTCTAGGAAGGGGCAGGGAGGGGAAGGGCAAGAAATCTATAGTTATTTGAGAAAGGTCCACCCAGGATGCCATTATGATAGCTGAAGCTTTGACTAAGGATTTTTAGGATGCCAAAACATCTTAAAATTACATCTAGAAAAGCAGCCACCATCAATAACATTTTATCTCCTAGCATTTGAGAGAGCATAAATCAATAAGAAACACCAAAGAAAATGGGTATGTAACTAAATGTCGCAAAACAAGATGTTTATGCTGCAAAACTATCAAATCAGGGTCAGCCTTTATATCCAACAACACTAAGGAATTGTTTCCCATAAAGAATAAGATTTCCTGCAAAACTAAGTATGTGATATATTTTGCCTCAAAGGCCTTTGACAGGGTGGAGTGGTCGTTTTTATGGAGCGTGATGGGCAAAAATGGCTTCGGCAGAGAATTTCTGTCCTGGGTAAAACTATTGTATGGGGAACCCAGGGCGAGGATTGATATTAATGGAAGATGGACAGAGCAGATAGCCCTAGGGCGGGGCACAAGACAGGGATGCCCCCTTTCCCCTATGTTGTTCAACGTATTTCTGGAACCCCTGGCTGCGATTATAAGAGATGAAAGTAACATAACAGGCTTTGGGGGTCGTGGGGCTACTGATAAAATCATACTTTATGCCGACGATGTTCTACTCTGTCTAACGGATTTGGCAAGCTCGATACCCAAAGTTATGCGGGTAGTTAAGGAATTTGGAGGGAAATCCGGTTTGGAAATTAATTGGAACAAAACCATGCTCCTACCACTGGGGGTGGCACCACAGGCCACTTGGAAACTTAACCTGTGTTGCTCGTTTATCTCGAATCATGAACTCCAACGTCTGTGTCTTGGTTAAATACATGGTACTGGGTTGGTTCTTCACCCTATATAATCCCTGTATGGATGGGCTTATATTAAAGGCGAACTGGTGGCAGTTTATTTGGTTTAATAAAATTCTGTTTCACTGAGGCTAAAGAAAGTGGTCTCATAGCCATTCAGGGTTGTAATTTGTTGTTGTGCCATATCTGGAAGTTGTGTGGACAACTTTAAATCACTTTCTGCGCCTCTTAGAACCCATGCATTCTGGGAGTGTCTATAAAAGGATAATTAATTGACCTTGCATACCTTTCTGGGGTCCGGAATGTCACAGTTTCCTTCACAATGGTAAACCATCTCCTTCAGGTCTTTTATACTTAGTTGTGAAGAGGATTTCCAGTTCTTTGCTATGAGCAGTTTGGTGGCTAAGAGTATGTGTGCTGCTATTTTCCGAAAGTGAACTGGAATTACCACCATGTCCAGCAATAATAAGGCTCTATGTGAGATGAATACCAAATATGACTCAAAACAATGAGAATACCTCATTCCAGAGGGATTTAATCTTGGGGCATTCCCAAAAAAAATTGTAGTAGGGATCCTTTATACCCACATTCCCTCCAGCATACATTAGAACTTCCTGGGAAGCTTCTGGCTAAATTAGTTGGAATATGATACCACCTGGTTAAAACCTTAACCCCTAGGCGCACCAGGACGTTATACTACGTCCCCGGGGCTAGAGGTTAAACGCAATGAAAAACTGTTTTTATATTTTTATAGATCAGGCATTTTCAGACTTGGCGATTTATGATTCTTTTCAGACTTGGCGATTATGATTCTTTCTTTATTTTTATATCAGTTCTAGGGAAAGGGGGTGATTTGAATTTTTAGTTTTTTATTATAATCTTTTTTTATAACTTTTTTTATTTTTACTATTCTTCAGACTCCATAGGGTACTTTTACCTTAGGTTGTCTTCCCCAGAAGACCCGAGGCTGTCATGGCTACGGATCGCCGCTCCCCGATGACATCACAGGGAGTTACGATCCTTGGAAAGATAGGTGCTGCCATCTTTTTGAAGCTCCCGGGAGCTTTGCCGGCAGCATTCTGCGGGTTAACACCCGCGATTGGTGCTAGCATCGGCCGCAGGTGTTACCGGCGTTACAGGTGTTACAATATGCAGCAAAGACTTACTGGCTATGGAGAAGGCTAAGCCCGTCAGCCCTATCCATGGACCCTCACCCGGCATGTGACATACCGTTAAGTCACATGCCGTGATTCTTTTCGATTCGGTCCGAATCCAATTTTCTTGGAAAATTTTGCGATCCAGGTTGAATTTTCGCTAATTTGCCCATTTCTAATCATGAACAGTAACCAACATAAATGAGAGACCAGACATTAACAGGGAATAGAACAGGAAACGGAACAGGGAGGAGGAAGCACATTAGGAGAAGAACATAAGGGGGGAGGTAATGATGATTCGGGACAGCGTATCTCCCGACAAGTAAGCAGATGTGCAGAACATCTGCAATCTATTCTTCACTGTGTTTTTCACTGTTGTTCACTGTTTTTATTCTATTCTTCACTGTTCTTCACATCTGTTAACTTGTCGGGAGATAATATACGCGCGGAACAGTGAAGAATAGATTGCAGATGTTTGCATACATCTGCTAACTTATCAGAAGACATTCTTTTTCAATTAATTAACACATTTTATTCCCGAACCATGGTCCCTTTGAAAAATGCTCGAGTCTCCCATTGACTTCAATGGGGCTCGTTATTCGAGACGAGCACTCGAGCATCTGGAAAAGTTCGTCTCGAATAACGAGCACTCGAGCATTTTAGTGCTCGCTCATCTCTAATTACAATAACTGAATAGTAGAGAGGGGCGAATAGATTCAAATAAAGTTGAATTTGGTCTGAATTTCAGTTCAGTCACGAAGTTTACAGTGATTTGTGGGACAAAGGTTTTTTTTTAAATCCTTTATTACCAAAATGGGTGCGAGCACATGTTACATGGGGCAGAGAACCCTGGGAAGAAGAAAGGAATACCCTTGATCACATGTGAAGACCTGCAAGCCAATCAGCGACCGGCAGGCTTATGTGATGTCACACAGCCCTATAAAAACAGCCATTTCCAATCACGGCACTGCATGTGCTGTCTCCAGCGTCTAGCTGTTTGTACTGTACTGTATTGTGCTGTAGCAATTTCTGCTCCAATCCCAGGGTGTCAGTTTTGGGGGATCTGTATACGCGAAGTAGCAAGTCTTTTTTGTAGCTGAATTGATTAGGAAGAAATCAGTGTAAAATTCACATAGTTTCTGGAGAGATTTATGCTCCAATCCCAGGGTGTCCGTTTTGGGGGATCTGTATTCCCCAAATAGCAGTTCTTTTTTGTTGCTGAAGTGAATAGGAAGAAGTCTGTTTAAAATCCACATAGTTTCTGGAGTGATTTCTGCTCCAATCCCAGGGTGTTTGTTTCGGGGGATCTGTATACCCCAAATAGCAGTTCTTTTTTGTTACTGAAGTGAATAGGAAGAAATCTGTGTACAATCCACATATTTTCTGTAGTGATATCTGCTCCAATCCCAGGGTGTCCGTTTTGGGGGATCTGTATACTTTAAATAGCAGTTCTTCTTTTGTTGCTGAAGTGAATAGGAAGAAATACATGTAAAATCCACATATTTTCAGTAGTAATTTCTGTTCCTATTCCAGTGTGCCAGTTATTGTGCTTCTGTATGCCCCACATTTCAAGTTATTTGGTAGATAAATTAGATCAGTGTCAAATCTACATAGTTGATTAAAAAATATGTCAGACAGAGGTGGCAGGTAGAGCAGGCACAGGTTGCAGCACAGTAAGGGGATGTTGTGGCAGTGGTGACTGCCTGTGTCATCTAGTGGTATTGTGTTGATCAACAACCCAAAGGTTATTGATTGGTTGACTAGGTCATCCACTTTCTCCCAAATTACATCCGACAACCCCAGCCAAGAGTCTGTGGGTTCTTCAGATACAACATTTAGTTGGCATGGACCAGGAGCAGGTCAGCGGTGCTCACCTGTCCTCAACCAGCCTCTGTCCTGTTCATTTCCCTCAGCCAGAGATCTAATAGGTGGTCTGGTCTCAGCGCCACTATACAGCGAGGATTGATTCTTTGAGGACAGTCAGCAGCTGCTTGGCAGTGAAGAGGGGGGCAGACATCCGCTGCTGTGTGCAGTAGATGGGAAAGTAGAGATGTGGAGAGTGGCACGGAGGGTAATGTTGCACTTTCAAGTAGTCAGGCTGTGCATACTGAGATCATTGAGGAGAATAGCAGTGACAGGGAAACAAAAATTGATCATGATGCAGCCAATCGCACTTGGGAGCTGGGTGAAGTCAGTGATTCATCATCATCGTCGGAAGAAGAGGGTGTCAGCTTTCGCGTCAGGCAGCAAAGCAGGCAGCAAGGCGCTACTGTGGCCCTGAGTCAACAGGGCCCCTCCCAGAAGATACACAACTTGTGACATGGGACGTGACAAGTCTCTACACTTCAATTCAGCACTCAAAGGGTATTGAAGCAGTAGACACGTACAGCGATGGGCTCCAACATGGCCCCTCCTTATGCAAATAGTTACATGGCAGTTTTTAAGGAGAGATTCCTCTATACCCATCATCTTTTCAAATCCAATGTTCTGTTGTGGAAACGTTACATTGACGACATATTTTGCATACGGAGGGGCACCACGGATTTATTAATTGAATTTCACAAGTTCCTCAACAGCATCTATGCAGAGTTACAATTCCCTCTTCAACACAATGCTGAGTCTATGAGTTTTCTTGATACAGTAGTTAATAGATTGGATACAGGCAAATTATCCACAGACCTCTATCGTAAACCCACGGACAGGAATAGCCTGCTGCATTATACCAGCTGTCACCCTTCAGCCATGAAGAAATCCATCCCACGTTCAAAATTTTCACGTATAGACCGCATTGTAGACAACCCCGTGAACAAACAGAAACAATACCATGATATGACCAATCGTTTCCTCAACCGAGGTTATCCCCCCAAACTCATGACTTACAGAGGATTCCGTTTGTACATACATACCATCCATCTACAAACATAATACTTAACATCATCCATAAACATTGTCACATCTTATCTAAAACATATCCCAACATTAGGGAGTTCCAGGTCCCCATTATGCCATGCTCGAGACGCCCTAAAAACTTGAAGGATAGACTTATTAGGGCAGATGTGGGCTCCAACACAAGAATTCCCTGTCAAAGTTTTTTGAGGACACAAGGTTTTGGCACATTTCCATGCCTCCAATGTGCTCAATGCTCCAACATCACCAGAGGAGATGGATTCTACCATCCACACACTGGGCAGGACTACAGGATTAAAGACTACTTCACGTGCTCATCAAACTTTGTTATCTATGCGATTAAATGCCCATGCAGCTTGTTATATATTGGCGAGACCACACAGACAGTGAGCGAGAGGATTGGAAAGCACAAGTCCACTATCCGTACGGGGAACTTAATGCTTCCCTTACCACATCATTTCCATGTAGCGAAGCATAACATCTCACAACTCAAGTTCCAAGTGCTGGAACACATACCACGCCCTAGGCGGAGTGGCAATCGCGTCCAGAAAAAGGAAGCGTTCTGGATCCACACATTACAAACCATGGAACCACGTGGACTTAATAGGGAATATGACCTAAACAGCTTTTTGTGATGTTTTGTGAAATTTCTGTAACATTTATTTGATCTCCGGTACTGACTGCCTCTGCTTTTCTTTTCAGAACCGCTGAGGACCACTGCTCTGGCAGCCGCTGTTGGTATTCCACCTAGTATCCTTCATTTCTGTCACTTGTTATTTCCCTTCCTTTCCCCTTTTTCCGACACTCCTCCCTCTCTTCCTCCTCTCCTTGTCACTCACTATCTCATACACCGTCCATCGCATGACATATCTGACATATTTCATTCCCATTTAATATTTCATACATCACATATATACTCATGATTGCCCGCAACATACAGCTCACATTTGGATGTGACCATATTCCATTTTCATACATCAAATACATAGACATCTTAAACGTACTCACACTCCTATAATGTATTCTTATTTACACCTCATATTCTCACATTTCATATCCCATATTCCACTAAAAAGATCACTCAGGTTATGTGACCGCGATCCGTGACCATGTGATTGCTATTTGGACCATGTGACTGTGATCCGGACCACGTGACCGTCACTTCCGGTACGCGCATTGCCGTGTACCGCTATTTAACAGTCCCCAGCTTTACAATGCACAGCACCTTCTGTCAGCACAGCTGTGCTACTTCAAATCTGTGCTCAGGACGACGTTTTTCCTTCCTACCAGTGGCTGCATGGTAAGCCCTCTCCTGGTCCCATGGACCTTTGTTCCATTGCAAAATCATATTCATTTGATCTCATTTTTGATCTCACAGTATGATTATGTGCTAGATACTATATTATCTTTATTGTGCAATTTTTATCATGAGATATTATCACCTTGCCCCCGTGAGGGACCCCACGTATATGAGTACCCTCTATTTTCCGATTTATTAATACAGATACTTACCTGGAGTCTTCCTCGTTAGTCATTAGATTTACTTACCTTGACCTTTTGTACATATTATGTAAATATTGTTAATATTGTAAATATCTTGTCTTGTGTCAATGCCAGTTTTCTCATACCACTGATTTTCTGTATTATAGTGTTTGATAAAGGCTGAATTGTAGCCGAAAACGTTTACACTTGCCGCAAATAAAAAAGCCTTCACTTTGTTGCATCAAAACTACTTGTGTGCCAGGATTTATTGCATATTATAATCTGTGAATCAACAGGGTGACAGCAGTGTGAGGATGGGAGCCAAACGGCCGCGGAATACAAACCTCACTTCGCAGGTCAAAGTAAGCAGTGGCACAGGGGGTCAGCGAGGCAATGGCTTAGGTAGTTATTCAAAGCAGTGTTTTGGCAGTAAAGTCACCACCTCGGCGGTGTGGCAGTATTTTGTTAAGACACCAAAGGAGCTGAGAGTATGTATATGTAGAATCTGTGGGCAGAAAGTGAAGTGTGGCCAGGGAGCTAACACCTATGGCAACACATCCTATGGCCTGGGAGAAACGTGGCTCAGATGTGGTGGTCCATCTAGCATCAGCACCTAGTGGAACACATGACATTTCAGCCAGTCAAGGCTTCAGCACCTCTGCCGAGGGGAGCTGTTTGTCTTTGACATCATCTCCTGGTCCAGATGCTCCTGCTCTTCGCTATGCATGGCCCCATCAGTCGTTGAAAGAGGCGATTGAAAAGAAAAAAACTGTACGAGTCAAGCCTTCCTAAGGTGCAGAAGCTGACCATGCTCCTGTCCAAGTTGTTGGTACTGCAGTCCCTCCCTTTCCAAGGCAACATACAGCTCACATTTGGATGTGACCATATTCCATTTTCATACATCAAATACATAGACATCTTAAACGTACTCACACTCCTATAATGTATTCTTATTTACACCTCATATTCTCATATTTCATATCCCATATTCCACTATAAAGATCACTCAGGTTATGTGACCGCGATCCGTGACCATGTGATTGCTATTTGGACCATGTGACTGTGATCCGGACCACGTGACCGTCACTTCCGGTTTAGTCACTTCCGGTTTGCCACGTCCGGTTTAGTCACTTCCGGTATGCGCATTGCCGTGTACCGCTATTTAACAGTCCCCAGCTTTACAATACACAGCACCTTCTGTCAGCACAGCTGTGCTACTTCAAATCTGTGCTCAGGACAACGTTTTTCCTTCCTACCAGCGGCTGCATGGTAAGCCCTCTCCTGGTCCCATGGACCTTTGTTCCATTGCAAAATCATATTCATTTGATCTCATTTTTGATCTCACAGTATGATTATGTGCTAGATACTATATTATCTTTATTGTGCAATTATTATCATGAGATATTATCACCTTGCCCCCGTAAGGGACCCCACGTATATGAGTACCCTCTATTTTCCGATTTATTAATACAGATACTTACCTGGAGTCTTCCTCGTTAGTCATTAGATTTACTTACCTTGACCTTTTGTACATATTATGTAAATATTGTTAATATTGTAAATATCTTGTCTTGTGTCAATGCCAGTTTTCTCATACCACTGATTTTCTGTATTATAGTGTTTGATAAAGGCTGAATTGTAGCCGAAAACGTTTACACTTGCCGCAAATAAAAAAGCCTTCACTTTGTTGCATCAAAACTACTTGTGTGCCAGGATTTATTGCATATTATACTCTGTGAGTCAACAGGGTGACAGCAGTGTGAGGATGGGAGCCAAACGGCCGTGGGATACAAACCTCACTTCGCAGGTCAAAGTAAGCAGTGGCACAGGGGGTCAGCGAGGCAATGGCGTAGGTAGTTATTCAAAGCAGTGTTTTGGCAGTAAAGTCACCACCTCGGCGGTGTGGCAGTATTTTGTTAAGACACCAAAGGAGCTGAGCGTATGTATATGTAGAATCTGTGGGCAGAAAGTGAAATGTGGCCAGGGAGCTAACACCTATGGCAACACATCCTATGGCCTGGGAGAAACGTGGCTCAGATGTGGTGGTCCATCTAGCATCAGCACCTAGTGGAACACATGACATTTCAGCCAGTCAAGGCTTCAGCACCTATGCCGAAGGGAGCTGTTTGTCGTTGACATCATCTCCTGGTCCAGATGCTCCTGCTCCTCGCTATGCATGGCCCCATCAGTCGTTGAAAGAGGCAATTGAAAAGAAAAAAACTGTACGAGTCAAGCCTTCCTAAGGTACAGAAGCTGACCGTGCTCCTGTCCAAGTTGTTGGTACTGCAGTCCCTCCCTTTCCAAGTCGTGGACTCTGCACCCTTCAGAGAACTAATGGCTTGTGCCGAACGGAAGTGGAGAGTTCCAAGCCAAAAATTATGTTCCAAAAAGGCAGTGCCAGCCCTTCACAAATATGTAGAACAGGTGGGCCAGTCCTTGGGCTTATCGATTTCTTCCAAGGTGCACAGCAGCGCGGAGGGATGGAGCTATAACTACGGTCAGGGCCAGTACATGTCCTTGTGGCCCACTGGGTGAATGGGCTTTCTGCCCAGCCACACCAACAACCTTAACAGGAGACGCCGCTTTCACATTGTCAAACTGCTGCTCCTGCGCCAGTGTCCGCCTCCTTCTCCACCACCATCTCAGCCTCCACAAGTGCTGCTCCATCATACCGCATGCTGAGGGCACAGCGGTGTCACGCAGTTCTACACCTGGTTTGCCAGGGCGAATAAAGTCACACAGAGGAGGAACTGCTCTGTGTCATTCAAGAAGAAATACATCTGTGCCTTTCTCCACAACAACTGAAAACCGGAACCATGGTGACAGACAATGGGTGGAACATGGTGTCCATGCTGCACCAAGGAGGGATGGTTCATGTGCCCTACATGGCGCACTTGTTCAATCTGGTTGTCAACAGGTTCCTCAAGTCTTTCACCCATCTGGAAGCCATTCTAAAAATGACCAGGAAACTGTACATGCACTTCAGCTATTCTTACAAAGCCAAGCACACCCTCCTCGAGTTGCAGTGGTAGAATGGCCTCCACCAACATAGTCTGATATGCGGGTTTCCACCCATTGTAATTCCAGCCTCCATATGTTAGAACGCCTGTATGAACAGAGAAAAGCCATTAATGATTTTGTTGCTTCATGTCCTGCAACTCATGCTGCAAAATCTGTCTGGTCAGGGTACTGGAGAAGTGACAACTACATCTCATGGCCAAATGAGTACGGTGGGGGCTGAACTGGAGGAGGAGGACATTGGAGCACAAGCAGAGTCTGGTGAAATCAGTGGTTTTTCCAGTGAGGTGAGAAGAGAGGAGGAGCAGGTTCATCCGGAGGAGGTAGAAGATGAGGCAGATGACCCAGAAGCACCGTGGCAATATACAGTGGAGATGGAGGCCGGGACTCCCACAGAGTTACTTCCGCAGATGGCCCACAGCATGCTGTTTTGCCTAACTAGTGACAGCCGAATAGTCAATATTCGGCATAGGGATGAGTTTTTGCTCTCCACCCTCTTGGACCCTCGCTACCGGTCAAAAATGAGTGACTTTTTTTCCAGCTGCCGAGAGAGAGGAACAATTGGCGTACAATAGAGAAATACTGTGCAGAAAGTTGGACGCTGCCTATGTGTGCCATTGTTTATCCTCTGTCAGGTCTGACCAGGGGATTCCTGGCAGTCATCGCTCATGTACTACTGCCACGGCTGCTGTGGGGAGATGGGGGGTAGGAGCAGTAGCAGATCCATCAGCAGCAGCCTAAGTCTGTAGTCCTTAATGAGCAGCCTCCTTCACCCGCCTAGTGAGAAGCGTAGCCACCACAAGCAACAGCAGGATATGGAGAAGACCCTGTACCAGCAGGTGGTGGCCTACATGGACAGCACTTTTCCACCCGAGGTAGAGGATCCCCTGGACTACTGGGCAGCCAAACTTGATGCGTGGCCGCAACTTGCAGAGTTTGCAGTAGAGAACCTATCCTGTCTGGCCAGTAGTGTGACATCAGAGCAGGTGTTCAGTGTGGTGCGGGCCATCGTTACCCCAAGGAGAACCTGCTTGTCCACCCGTATGGTGGAGAGACTGACCTTTGCAAGATGAATCAAGCTTGGATCGGCCAAGATTTTAACACACCAATGCCTTAGGCATCAGCTATGACGCCTCCCTAAAACATTGAGAAATTAGTCTTGGTTCTATCTACCTGCCACTATTCTGAGGCTACCACCCGCCTGATGCCACACATCTGCTGCCAGTTGCTCCATCTGCCTCCTACCATCTTTACCAGGGACTGGAGTTATCACCCACCTTCGCCCTCTGTTATTGTGCCACTCTGTGGCCTACCATGTTGCTGCCAGCTAAAGAATTTGTCATTGTGCCACTCTGTGACCTGCTGCTGCTGCACGCTCCACACTATATCATTGTTCCACTCTCTGATCTCCTGCCGCTGCCCACCTCCACACTGTGTCATTGTGCCACTTTGTGGCTTACCTTGTTGCTGCCACCACCACACTCTGTCATTGTGCCACTCTGTGATGTCCTGCTGCTGCTTCTGATGCTACCACCTCCACATTCTGTCATTTTGTCACTCTGTGGCCTACTATGTTTTCACCACCTCCATAATTTGTCATTGTGCCACTCTGCAGCCTACTCATGCTGCTGCCAACTTACCGCTGTCTCCCTGGAACGCCCTGTGATTTCCATAATTCTGTTTTCTCCCTCCACCACTCTATGATGTTGCCACTATGTTTGGTTTTTCCCTTCATTTAATCTGTCAGAAAGAATGAAAAGCCTCAGGATTGATAGCCAAAAGCAGGAGTGGATACAGAACGCAGAGGACATGCAAATATCCCATTTACTGGTCATCTTTGTTTTGGATCCACTCCAGTTTGTTTT
Organism: Engystomops pustulosus; assembly: GCA_019512145.1. NCBI lineage: Eukaryota > Metazoa > Chordata > Amphibia > Anura > Leptodactylidae > Engystomops > Engystomops pustulosus. The sequence continues at coordinate 54,841,538 of CM033647.1, read as the reverse complement.
TGGCTTGATATTGACCGATTGAAAGCGGACACTGACAGATGAAATGAAGGGCAAAATGATCAGTGACGTCAATGCAAAATTACTGCCGACACCCTCTCCACTCTTTTGGGGGGTTTCTACATGTATCCACGTTTAACAGAACAAGTTCTGTTGTAGTCTATAGAATCATCTGGTCCTCAGCTCAGTCCTTTCGAGCTGGCACAGACGTTACCTTGTCAGGCTGTGTTCCCGCTACACTTATTTGCTGAAGTTGGCCTCTGTAAGTGCCCATGTAATTGAAGAGTGAAGTGATTCTAAGAGCAGCGGCTGTCATGCGCATGTCATACTTAAACACAGCATTGTTTGAAGACCAAACCCAACTCCCTATGGATATTTGAACATGGCACAACGTTCTACAACACCCTACAGGCTCTCAGCAGTCAGGAAATTCATGTTTTTTAACGTTATTCATCATGATTCGATTTGGGTTGAATCAAATTTTTTTTAAAAATGTGGAATCGGCTCGAAAGGAACTTCAACAAAACTTAACTTAAAAATATTACAATGTATTTTGGGGATGGAGTAGGAAAAAAAGAGCATATACTTATTGTACTCCCTCGCTCTGATACTTCTTTTTTAGGCCTTGTCTGACCAGGGGTGGAGCTCACAGCCTCCTCCTACCATGAGTGGCCTCCTCGGACAACGGGACAAAACATGAATTGAAGTCTTCTTGAAAGTCAAAAGCCACTCTATGAAGGGAAATTGTATAAAGAAGCAACCAACAAACTCCAACCAAAAGTAAAAGAAAAATCAGACAACAGTAGTGCTAAGGAAAACAGAAAAAGTCTGACCATTGCTCCAAAAAGTCTAAAAATAAATGTCTTATTACTCGCTTCAACACTCTTCAGTAAACAAATGTGTTACTTTAAATCCAAAAACCGCAACCAATGTAGATACATATTCAACGTAGGAGATCTTTCTCACTGATTTCAAACCACACTGTGGCTCAACTAAAAAGTTTAACCCTAAGAGGTTTGAATGCAGTCTTTGAGATGAAATGTTTTTTTTATGATCAAAGATTAGCACATCACAAACCATACAAATAAATGGTTAAGGGAATGTCACTATTTGGTGGAAAGCACCTTACCCAAAATTATTATATCATAGTTATATTTTATAATAATCTAACTAAATAATTTGCAAAAGTTTCCTTTGTAAATTTGCAACTTCATCTCAATGTATAGCTGCTATAGAGAATATGAATATGAATTATAATCATTCTTCTTTGTCTACATACATATCTAATTCCTCCTCCCTGTTTATTTCAAGTCTCCTTCCCATATATTTTAAATTTACCATTTATACATTTATTTACTTCATTTTATTTCTTTCGTGGGTATATAAATACATAACTGTCTTTGTCCACTTACTTTTTAAAATTCATTAATTTTTTCACTTTTATGATCTACAAATGGGTCAACACACTTTGAAATGTATTTAAGGAGTTTCAATCACACATGGGCAAACCCCATGAAGAAGCCATCAGACTGAAACTCCACGTGTGTTAATTTTATCTTATTTATAGGACTTTTTAACTTCAATGTTTGTGAGTATAATGGAATAAAAAATACTTTGATGCTGCATGGTGTAAATAGTTGATTATGCTACGGTATGGTCATATTACTTTGGAGATAATAGCTCTCTTGAGAAACGGTGATTGTGGAGCAGATCGCAGAGACATGCCGCAACTTTTTTTTTATTCAGAAAGTGGAACATCAAGTCAAGAGGACCAAATACACTGGGGAATGCCACAGACCACTGAGCGGGATTTGAAGCAAGTGAGAAAAATCTCCCACGTTGAATAGATTTATACTTTGGTTGCGTTTTTTGGATTTAAAGGTACTGTTTACTGCTGAGTTATACATTAGTTTACAGAAGAGAGCTGAAGCGAGTAGCAAGACATTTATTTCTGGATTAGATGAAGGGAGTCATGTGATCCCCTGAAACTTCTGGCCAGTAATTTTACCTTTCTGATATGGGAGGATTGCATGTATTGCAGGTACAAGACTTTTTTGGATTACTGTGTATGACCATAACCAATGTGCCTCGAGAACAAAATATAAGCATGAATTGAACATATCCCTTCATTGTCTTGTCTTCTTAGTTGTGTTGTTTAGCTACTATTGAGTTTACAGTATCTGGAAACCACCTCTCATCACGCTCTGGAGTGGCTAGTGTACACAAGTGGTTACTCCATTAAATTTTAGAGAACTGATGGAGATTGATAAGTACCATACACTTCATTTGATTGGTGAGGGTCCCAGTTAAAGATGACTGAATCTAGAAAGATTTGCTTAGATAAAGCTTTGGCAATTTTTTTCGGGACAAATTGAATCAGTCCCAGAAACAGTGACCCCCTTCTGCCAAGCTTCTTCTCAGCTGAATCAGATGCAGGTCTAAAAGCTGCAGATCTGATGGCTTCTAAACCTGTGTCTGAGGAACTGTTGAAACCCTTGCTTGGCGACCTACATTCCTGGCTGCAGTTAGATAAACATACTGCTTTTCAGTCATTTCAAGCTGAATTTGGTGCTTTAGGGGAGCGTGCAGCCCATGTAGAATCTAATATGGCTGAAGTCACCCAGGCCCATAATGAGTTGGTGGACTTAAGCAATATGTTAGAAGAAGAGGTGAAGGAATTAAGATAATAGAAAGCAGATATGGAGGACTGCTCATGCATAAATAATGACAGATACATGGGAATTCCTGTGTCAGTTAAACAGGAATCCTTGGCAGATTTTCTTACTGATTATTTTGTTGGAGTACTGCCCAAGACCCCTCAGGCTGAATTACTTATAGATAGGATACATAGACTGTCCAAAGCCAAGTCTCTACCAGCCTCTGGACCAAGGGATGTCATATTGTGACTTAAACTTTAAGGACAAATTTATGAAAGCCACAACAGAAACCTCTTATCTTGAAGGATTTTGGTACTTGTCCTTATTCACAGAATTATCAGCTACAAGGAGGCTGCAAAAATCTTAAGATCAAAGGGTTATCTCTTAATAACCTCTTAAAGATGCTTGACATATAGTTAAGTTATGTCACATGTCACCGGGGGTTCTGGGATTTTCGGAGAGGAACATGGGCTGTGTCCTATCCATAACCGGTGAGCATTGCTCATAAATTTAAAATAAAACAGTAAAAATCATATTAACATGTCGCAAAATTAAAATATAATAATGGTTATTCCTGCATTTAAACCCGTAACGGAATAGTGCCCAAAAATGATAAATGCCATTTAAAAATGATAAAAAAATTCAATAAAAAGTTATCAAAAGGCTGTACAGTCCTCAAAATGGTAACATTGAAAACTCATCAAAATTTGCAAAAAATTGCACCACAAAACAGCTCCGTACACTGAAGTATTAAAACATTATTAGCACCATAACATGTCAAATATGTATGAAAACATTATAAAACCTCTATATTTCAAAAAAGAAAAATAAAAAAGTTATGGATTTTTGAATGCGGCGGAATATAAAATGAAACCGCAAAATAAAAAAAAGGTGGTCATTAAGGTGTTAATGGGGTTTTCATTATCATAACCAAGGAAACAAGGAAGGTTGTTATTTCTCTCTGCAAAACTTCTTGAAGAGGGAAATTTTGCCTAAAGAAGGACTTCTAATCTGGATCCTGTCTCACTCTCCAGAAACGGATAAAAGAACAGTCAGTGACAGTCAAGAAATAAATCCTGTGTGGACTGTTGCTACTCAAGGAAAATTTGTGGGTCTGGCTTATGTGGGTGAGATACCAATATTCCTATTTTTTTTTTTTTTTTGGTTTTTGAAGCCCTGCTGTAAATAAGAAGTGGGGAGTTTGGTAGCCATTTAAAAATCTTTCAGGAGTGTCAGATTGGCAGTTCACTTTGACGTAACTTCAGCGCGGGTGGCTGCAAGGAGTTTATCGTGTTGTCCATCTTACTTTTGCTGGAATTATCCCCGCAGCCAGATTTAGAAACGCGCTAATGCAGTCACTAGGGCACTCCTATTACCCAAATTTTAGACAAAATATCAAAGAAGATTGATCCCAAAGTTTCCTTATTTGGGAGCAGACACCATACCTGATAAATGTCAGCGGTCCTCCCGCTTGTTGCTATAAGTCTGGAATACTTTTGAGATTTTTTGAGGGCAGGGGTACCAGCCAAACTGAAGTTTTTTCTAGTGGTTAATACAAACGGCTGCCCTCCACCTAGTACAATGACCTCTTCCAACTCCGAATAGTTACATTTTTTAGGTATCCTTCCATTTTATCATATAGCTTAATGTATAATTAATTTTAGGTTATCAATACTGAATAAATAATAGAGATTTTTTTTAGCACTTTTAGGTTGAAGAAAGATTGCCGATCTGCAATGATTGAGAGCTTTTGAAAATTAAAACTAACAGGGACACCATATTTAGTTTATAGACTGGAAATCTTAATAGGTTCCCTTTTTCAGAGAGTTTCTTTTAGAGAAAGAATACAAGACTGCTCGAAAGCAACAGTTAAAATTCGGAATTGCCCTGTCTAAGTATTCAAGGAGAAAGTCTTATAGCTGATTTTTATACCATTCACTATTTTTAAAATCTGGACCAGCAAAGGAAATAATTTAGTAATGTCACCAGTGATCTGTGTGTTTTCAGTTTATAAAAAAGATTGAGTAGATGTTTAGTTGATAGTATATTATTTTATATATTTTCCAAGTAATCCCAATTTCTTGCCTTGACTGATATCCAAGACTCTTTAAACAAAGTCTAATACAAAATGCCAGCCTATAGGATTCGCCGATGGCACGCCCATACCACCTTTAGTTATAGGTATATATTAGCATTAGAGTGAGCGAACACAAAATGCTGGGTAACTGTTATTCGAGACGAACTTTTTCCCGATGCTCGAGTGCTCGCTCGAATAACGAACCCCATATGAAGTCAATGGGAGACTCGAGCATTTTTCAAGGGGACCAGGCATGCACAGGGAAGCTTGGCCCAAACACCCCTGGGAACCTCAGAAAAGGATGGAAAAACCACGGAGAAATGGACAGGAAACAGCAGGGGCAGCATGCATGGATGTCTGAGGCTTGCTAATCGCACCATTATGCCAAAATTATGGGCAACAGCATGGCCATGACAGAGTGACAGAATGAAGCTAGATAGCATTCTAAAACATCCAATAATTGACCCTGACACTATAGGGGACGGCATGCAGAGGCAGCGGCAGCAGCGGCAGGCTAGAGAGTGGCATGGCGACATACCCTAAATGGACTCAGGCTTCAAACCAATGGGGTGGCAGAGAGGAACCAAAGGAAGGTGAGCAAGAAGCGCTCAAATAATATCGTACATGATAAAAGTTTGCCAGTATATTTTGTGGATTACACGCAGGGTGGCGACAAAGTTAACATGGAAGCCATGAAAAACAACCCCAAATTCTGCCTGACACAGTCGTTTGATAAGGGGGACCATGTATGCTTACAGTTCATGCAGTCGCTGCACTTGCTGCCAGTCTCCTTCGAAATAGTTTAAATATAATAACCCTCATCCATAAAGCCTGTTGTATAATGCTGCACCCCCCTACCTCTCCTCTCTTATATCGTCTATCGCCCAACCGTGCTCTTAGATCCGCCAGAGTGATCTGAGATAACCTCTACCCTCGTGCGGACCCTCCCACTTCGTCTCCAAGGGACTTCTCTAGAGCTGCACCAATCTATGGAATGCTCTGCCCCGGACTATCAGACTAATACCTAACCTCCAAAGTTTCAAACGTGCTCTTAAAAACCATTTCTTTAGGCAAGCCTATAACATCTTAATGACATGAAGTTTAACTCTTCTACTAACCCGTCCGTGTCGTCCTCCCATCTGTTATCCAGCAACCAACAGGCACCAGATTTTCTGCAGTCCATCACCTGGACCTTGGTATATAAGATGACGGCCCTGAGTGTTTCAAGCGACAGCAATTTCCATTTATTATATTTTTTTTCTATTCCCTAAGAAGAATGGCTTGACCATTAAATATTCTTTACCTGTGTTACCCCATCATCTTCATAAACCGTTAAGCTCTGGCGAGCAGGGACCTCACTCCTGTTGTTCCATACAAATGTGTGCTCGTTTTACATTTACATTTGTATTGTTTCCTATGATTTGTAAAGCGCTGCAGAATATGATGACGCTATTAAATAAAGATTATTATTATTCTGGAGGCAGTGAACTAGTAGGTAGAGTAAAGGTGCTGCAACTATGTTTAGTTGGATATTGTGATGGAGTGGCGTCTGCAGCCAGGCGAGCTTTCGCCAATCCAAGCCCCTGTTTCTAGCTACTCCCCAAACAGCACTTCTAAGAACCTTTTGTATAAAGATCAAGTGTAGTAGCGTTCTTATAAGTTTAGGATATGCCGGGTGAGGGGAATGTAAACAGATGCGCAAGAAGCGCTGAAAATAATATCCCTAAATGGTAAAAGTTTGCCAGTATATTTGTGGGATTACACAGCAGGGTGGCGACAAAGTTAACAACACTTGATGGAATGCCTGTAATAGCTTTGGGCGGTGTGTCCCTTTTATCGCCTAGGCTCAGCAGTTTCAGCACCGCCTGCTGTCGCTAGCGGACGGCCACTTGCTGTGCCTAGAGCTACCGACTGATGGCGCCATGCCCACGGATGGTAATTCGGAGGAGGAGGAGGGGAGGGCGAAGGATGGGGTGGGAGGAGGTGATAGTAGGCCTTGAGACCTGGACCGAGGAGGCCCCGCCATTCTCTGCGAGCCAGTATATGAGCAGCCCAGGTCAGACTCGGTACCGCCTGACACCAAGTTAAGCGGTAGTAGGTTCTATAAGTTGGGATATGGCTGGTGAGGGGAATGTAACAGATGCGCAAGAAGCGCATGAGGAGCAGGAGCTGGCGCTCCGCTGCCAGGCGAGCTTCTTCGCCAATCCAAGCCCGGTCTATAGGACTAATCCCAAAAGAGCACTTCTAAGAACCTTTTGATAAGATCAAGGTAGTATAGCGTTCTTAGAGTTTAGGATATGCGGGTGAGGGGGAATGTAAACAGATGCGGAAAGAAGAGCTGAAAAATATCCCTAAATGGTAAAGTTTGACAGTTATATTTGTGGATAACACAGCAGTGGCCGACAAGTTAAACAAACTTTGATGTGGACATCCATGAAAAAAACCCAAAATTTTGCCTGACACACCTAGGTTTGATAAGGGACGATGTATGGAGGCGCTATATGGACGACTTTTGGAGGTGGGTGGTAGCAATGGGACAACGTAGTGGAGGCTGCTATGGAACAATTAATTGGATAGTGCCTGTATGTGGCTCCCAAACATTTTTCAAACCAGAGGAGCAGGAGGTGGCCCTCCAGTAAAATGGAATAGATTGAGTTGCATGTATGTGGCGCCCAAAAATGTTTCAAACCAGAGGAGCAGGTAGGTGGCACTCCAGTGAAAGGAATAGATTGAGTGCCTGTATGTGCAGTCCCAAAAATGTTTCAAAACCAGAGAGCCGGTAGGTTGGCCCCCCTCCAGTAAAATGGAATATAATTGAGTGACTGTATTGTGTCAGTCCCAAAAAATTGTTCAACCAGAGGAGCAGGTAGGTGGCCTGCAGTTAAAATGGCATAGATTGATGACTGTATGTGGCAGGTCCCAAAAATGTTTTTCCAAACCCAGAGGCGCAGGTAGGTGGGCCCTCAGTAAAATGGAATAGATTGAGTGCCTGTAGGTGGCACTCACAAAATTGTTTCAAACAGAGGACTACTCCGGGTAGGTGGCCCTCCAGAAAAAATAAATGAATGGAAAAGTACATAGCAAGAGCCAGTGGGCCCTGTCAAAAATAGCCATTTTCCTCTGCTTTACTGTACAAAGACGGAGGAGAAGGAGGAAAATGGGCAGGAGGAAGGAGAGCGGATCAATATTCAGGTTGAGCTTCCTTCAACTGGTGGATGGAGATTGGAAATTCTGAGAAATCCAGCCTTGAGTCATTTTAATAAGGGTCAGCCTGTCAGCGATGTCAGTCGACAGCGTGCTACGCTAGCGGTGATGATGCCACCAGCTGCACTGAAAACAACCGCTCGGACAAGACGCTCGCGGCCACAGGGCAGCAAAGAACCTCCAAGGCGTTACAGCGCCAGTTCGTGTGCAACATGTCCAGCTGTTGAAACCCAGTAGTAGTTGTAGGGAGCTGTTGACATTAGGCCGATGGGATGGTCAGCTACGTACTACATCACAATCTTTCTGTAAAGATCAGCCATACTCTGCCGAGACTGGCGGACAGGGGGGGGTGACAGTGTCTTGATGGGGTGAATAAAGCTGGCACAAGCCTTGTAAAGCGTACCCTGCACAGTGCGGACAAAGCTGCCTTGCCGCCTACTCTCCCTCGCTACTGTTCCCGCAGAACTACGCACTCTGCCGCTACGCTGTCAGAAGGGAATATGTTTCAGCTTGTGCACCAGGGCCTGCTGGTAGGGTGATTCATGCATTCTCACACTCCTTTCCTCGCAGGGAGGAGCGTGGAAAGATTTGCTGTCCGGGGTCAGGGAGAGTGAACACCAGTAATCGGTGCCTGGAATAAATTCTTGAACGCGAGGTTCACGGATAGGCAGCCTAGCATGAATCTGCCATATGCGCCCAGAGTACCAACGCCATAAGAATCACTCCCTCACTGGCCGACTGTCCATTTCCTCCTCTCCAACTCCTCAACTCTCTTCGTCTGCCCATACACGCTGAACAGCTGAAGGACTCACAATGTCCCCTATTGTGTCTCGCCAACATTCTCCTCCTCTTCCTCCTCATCTCCTCCACCTCCACCTCCACATCCTCCGCTATGCGCTGAGAAAAAGAGCTTCAGGGTTGTCTGCTTGGCTAGCAACAGGGAAAGATCTTCCCCCGTCTATGTGACGAGCGCGCAAAGGCTTCCGAACTCATGCTGACAGAAAAAGAGGAGTTTTCAACAGGCAAGCAGAGGGATGGTGAGGCTGGTGATGATGGCGGCATCGCCAATGCCCATCTGTGTGACTCCTCAAGTTTCAGCAACCCTGACAGATATCAGACATCCACGTCACTCAGCATGTAGACTTGAGGAAGCTGACGACCTGACTACCAGTTCTGTGAAGTTGACATATGGCAGTATACCATCGATCGTGCGTGGATGGTGGTTAAACTCTGGATACACATGGTCAGTGTTGAAATTCCACCTAGTGGCACGTCGCACAACAGCGGTGGCGCGGCAAGTTGGACGCGGCGACTGCGCTGCCCTGAGAGTGGCAGCATCTGGGGCTGGGACTTCCTGAAAATGCGCAAAGATGCGGCGCCCCCTTCTGAGCAAATAAGACAGATTGGGTATGTCTTGAGGAACGCGGACTATCAGATTAACACAGAGGCCAGGCATGGCACATGTGTCAGTCTGCCGAAGTTGCAGAGCCGCCCAAGGTACGGCCGTTGTCACACACAACACTCACGGCTTGAGGTTCAGCGGTTCCTGCCTAGCCACAATCAGTCGCGCCGTGATGCCTGTAATAGCTCTTGGTGCGGTGTTTGCCTTTTGTCGCGCTAGCCAGCAGTTTTTCGCACCGCCTGCTGTCGCTCTTAGCGACGGACTGCTGCTGTGCCTAGAGATAACCGACTTGTGGCGCCGTGCCCCAAGGCCTGGTAGTTACGGAGGAGGAGGGTGGACGGAGGGTGGGAGGAGGAGGAGGCATAGTAGGGCCTGAAACACCTGGACCGAGGAGGGCCCCGCAATCCTCGGCGTCGCAGTATATGAGCAGCCCCAGGGTCAGACTCGGTCCCAGCCTCCACCAAGTGAACCAATGTGCCGTCAGCGATTATAAGTGGCCCTGCCGGCAGCACTCGTCCACTTGTCCGGGGTCAGGTGGACCTTGTCAGAAACGGCGTTGGTCAGGGCACGGAATGAGTTGTCTGGACACGTTGCTGGTGCAGGGATGGGACGGCACATCGGGAAGTAGTGGCGGCTGGGGACCCGAATCCCGAGGGGCGGCCGCCGCCAGAGGTTGGCGAAAGGCCTCGGTCTCTACTTAAAGCCAAGGCAGCATATCCAGGCAAGCAATCTGGAGATGTGCATCATTTTTATTCCGGATTGGGCGTGCGGGTGGTGCACTCTATTGGCGTTTCAGCCTCCAGCGGGCTGGGGTATGGAGAGCTGAACGCTGGTGGATGGCTGTGAGGATCGTGGAGTAGCGATGGGGTTTTTTTTTTGTGCCAGGGTGCCTGGGCAGGGGCTGACTAGCAGCTGAAACAGGGGAAGGAGCAGTGTGTGCACGGCCGGGATGTTGTGAACGGGGCGTTTGCCACTGAGTGGGGTGCTTCTTAGCATTCATAGGCTGCCGCATACTGGTGGTAGTTCAGCTAAGTAGTGGTGGAACACTGCTGGAGCGCCTGGTTGGCAAATTTGCCACACCACAGCTACGTCGGTTCACCGGTGTTCATGAAAGACCTCCACACTCTGAAGATCTAGCCCTCGCCGCAAGAGGCCTCACCACGGGAGATTCACTAGTTGACAGTGCGCTGATGCACAGCTCTGGCCCTTGCCTCTCCGTCTGGCCCCACCACTAATGCCTCTTCCAACTGTTCAGGTCGGGACTCTCATCAGTCTCAGAAGCACTGTGTCACACTGGCCCTCTTCAACCCAGCTTGGGTCTGTCACATCATCATCCTACGATCACTCAGTCTGCCTCCCCTCGGACTTAGGCCCATGACAACAACTTCCCCACTGTCGAAAAACCGGTCTCCTCATCGTTCGGAACCTCTTTAAACACTTCCACTACGTCACGAAGGGCATCATCACACCCACAGACTGTGACTGGTGCGAAACCCTGGGCATCGGAGGAAAGGAAATTGCTCAGCAGCAACAGGACAAGTGGTTTGTGATGTGGGGAAGGGGAAAGGGTCCAGGAAAACAGTGCCTCAGAGTATGCCGGTTCAACTGGCAAATTTCCTGGGAGGGGGCAGAATGGGGGGGAGGGAGCTGAGGTGCAGGAGCTGGAGGAGTGGGGATTTCGGTGACATGGGTGGACTGCGTGGGACGGATGACGGTGGTGGACAAATTGCTCGGCATTGTCAGCAATCCACGACATCACCTGTTCGCACTGTTATGGCCTCAACATGCTCATACCACGAGTCCCAGTAACTCAGACATTGAAACTAGGGAGTGTAGCTCTGCGGCGTTCCCATGATCCTCATCAGGCAGGTGGTTCTCACCCGCACAGGACCACGGGCCTCTGACACCTGCAGTAGTTGGACGCCCCCGTCCCCGGCACCTCTACCCCTGCCCTCGGGTTTCCTCCATTTAACTATTCTCCCCCTTCCAAATTTCTACGCGTCAAATTCACACCCTTCACCCCTCGTCCTATCCTCACCTCTAAAAACTCTTTCCCCCCCCTTTGCCTTCCCCTACCCCCCTACCTCCTCTTCATATGGTTTCTCTCTTATCTCCACCTTTCACTCTCACCTTCTTCTCCTTCCCTCTTTCTATTATTAAACATTTTTTAAAATGGAGTTATAACTTTTTTTTTTTTTTACTTCTTTTGTTTTTTTTTTGTTGTTGTTTTGTTTTTTTTTGAGTTTTAACCCCAACAATCCTATACTATTGCTATGGCTTTTTTCTAGCAAGGATCAAAGAAAGGAAGCACACTACGATGCCAGATGACTATGACACTGAGTTAGGTTCGTGCCTAATAGAAATCCAAACATACGGAATTTTGCCACTTCGAGCCTTTGTATGGCTATGTGACGCCACTAAGCGCATGAACACAGCGGTCGCAAAGTCTCACTACACACATATTGCTCAAATTGGCAAGTACATGCACTGCAGAAACTACAGCCACCAGCAGATCAACCAGAAATCAAATATATAGAACGTACTGTAGGCTTCAAGAAAGCTTGTTTCGTATTATCCTATGGCTATTTTCTAGCCAAGTACCAAAGGAAGACACACTACTAGCCAAGATGAGATGACACTGAGTTATGCCTAATAGAAATCCAACCCTACTGAATTTTCCCAATTCGGCCTTTGTAGGGCTATGTGCGCCCAGCCACTAAGCGCCAGAACACAGCGGTCGCCAAGTCTACTACAAATTGCCTCAGAATTGGCAATGTACAGCATGCAGAAACTACAGCCACCAGCAGATCAACCAGAATCAAATATATAGAACGTTACTGTCGGCTTCAAGAAGCTGTTTGTATTATCCATGGCTATTTTCTAGCCAATTATCAAAGAAGCACACTACTATGCAGTGAGATGGACAATAGTTTTAGTGACTAAGGAAATCCAACCCATAATGAATGTCCCAACTCGGCCTTGCTAGGGATATGTGCCAACTAGCGCAGGACACAGACCGGCGCAAGTCTCCACTACAAATTGCTCAGAATTGGCAAGTACCTGACACTGCAGAAAATACAGCCACCAGCAGTCAACCAGAAATCAAATTATTAGACGCTACTGTAGCTTCAAGAAGATGTTTGTATTCGCTTGTATTTTTCTAGCCAAGTATCAAAGGAAGCACACTACTTGCCAGATGAGATGACACTGAGTTATTCACTAATAGAAATCCAACCCCTACTGAATTTTCCCACTTGCGGCCTTTGCTATGGAATTAGGTGCCGCCACTAAGCGCAGGAAACACAGCGTCTGTGCACGGTCTCACTACAAATTGCTCAGAATATGGCCAAGTACATGCACTGCAGAAACTTAAACAGGGCCACCAGGCCGATCAACAGAAATCAAATATATAGAACGCTAGGAGGCTTCAGAAGCGTTTGGATTCTCCTATATGGTATTTTCTAGCCAAGATCAAGGAAGCACACTACATGCCAGATGTAGATGACACTGAGTATTGCATACTAGAAATCCCACCCCTACTGAATTTCCCACTTCGGCCTTGACTATGGATATGTGCGCCCTAAAGCGCCAGAACACAGCGCGGGGGGTCGCAAGTCTTCACTACCAAATTGTCAGAATTGGCAGTACATGCACTGCAGAAACTACAGCACCAGCATATCAACCAGAAATCAAATATATAGAACGACTACTGTAGGCTTCAAGAAGCTGTTTGTATTCCCTATGGCTATTTCTAGCCAAGTATCAATGGAAGCACACTACTATGACCAGAGTGAGTGCACTGAGTTATTGCCTAATTAGAAATCCAACCCCTACTGGAATTTCCCCACTCGCCTTGCTATGGATATGGCGCCACTAAGCGCAGAAAAAGAAACACAGACGCTCGGCGCAAGTATCACTACAAAATTGCTCAGGAAATGGCAAGGTTCCATGCCCACCTGCAGAAACTACAGCCACCAGCGATCAACCAGGAAATCAAATATATAGACGCTACTGTAGGCTTCAAGAAGCTTTGTTTGTATTCTCCTATGGGGCTATTTTCTAGCAAAGTATCAAAGGAAAGCACACAATATGCCAGATGGATGACACTGAGTTATTGCCCTAATAGAAATCCAAACCCCACTGATTTTCCCACTTCGGCCTTTGCTAGGGAATGTGCGCCAATAAGCGCACAGACACAGCGGGGTCGCAAGTTCTCACACAAATGCTCAGGAATGGCAGACATGCCAAGGCAGAAAACTACAGCCACCAGCAGATCAACCAGAAGCAAATATTTAGGAACGCTACTGTAGGCTCAAGAAGCTGTTTTGTATTTCCTATGCTATTTTCTAGCCAAGTATCAAGGAAGCACATAATATGCAGAGAGATGACACTGCAGTGATTTGCCTAATGAAATCCAACCCCTACTGAATTTTCCCACTTCGGCCTTTGCTATGGAAATGTGCGCCACTGAAGCGCAGAAACGAACACAGCGTCGGCAAGTCTCACTACAAATTCGCAGGAATTGGCAAGTACATGCACTGCAGAAACTACCAAGCCACCAGCAGATCAACCGAAATCAAGATATAGAACGCTACTGTAGGCTATCCAAAGAAGCTGTTTGATTTCTATGGCTATTTTCTGCCAGTATCAAAGGAAGCACACTACTATGCCACAGAGGAGATGCACTGAGTTAGGGCCTAATAGAAACCACACCCCTACTGAATTATCCCCACTTCGGTCTGTGCTATGGATTGTGTGCCACGAAGAGACTAAACACAACGGTTAGCAAGCCCCCTGCTAATTCCTCACACAAATGGTAAGATGCCAAATATTAAAATTAAACAAAAAGTAGAACGTTATTGTAGCCCAAGAAGGGCTGTTTGGGTTCTTTGAGAATCCTCCTGCCTAACAGTAAGCTCATCAGAACCACCCCTAACGCGTTTCCCTGACCAGCAGCGCCTCTCGCCCTAGCGGCATCCATGAGACGATTGATACGAGCAGAGAGAGAGGCCACGGCTAGTCTATACCGGTTCACCTGATAGGACAGCAAAACACTGCTATCGACGGTTGTAAGGGTACCAGTAATGCTGGGTGGAGTGCAGAGTCTCCTGGATTGTGATTGAGCTCTGTTTCTGGCCGCCAAAAAGCAAAAAACGGCGGGGGGGGAAAAGGCCATTTTCTCGAGAGGGCGAAGTATTCGTCCGAAGTAAGTACGAGCAGTTTCGAGTACCCTAATGCTCGACGAGATCACGCTCGGACGAGCATGTTCGATTCATCTCTAATAGCAATCTTTAGTTATTCTATTTTAACCTTTTTCCAATGGAGTTTCAGGTGGTAAGTTTGTAGTTCCCCAATACTTTTTTGGAGAATTGTAACGGTATTGATCTAAAATAAAGAATATGATAGAGTAAATATAATTTTATTATTAATTAATTTCAGCAATCCAAGACAAAATTAGCTTTTCCAATTTTAAGGATATTTTCTCTTAATAAAATATGAGATTTCCAGAATTATACTTCGTTTTTCAAATTGCTTGCTCTATAAAATGCCTAAATATGGAAAAACCCTTATTCACCAACTTAAGGGGAATGTTGTGATAGATCTTTCTTTCAAGTTTTCCCCCGCCCCATTAAATCACCATTGGTGACATTTGTTAAGTTAGGTTTATTGAAGAGTGGCGATAAGTTTCAATATGTGAATAAGTTATTCATCAGCATTAAGGCTATTTTAAAATTTACCTGTATCACCACATAACGCTTGATTGCCAATGTTGCTTATTACGCTGGGCAAGGGTTCAATATGTTAGGTTACAAAATATTGGTGGATAAGGGACAACCTTAGGCCTAGATACCATATACAAAATATTACTTGAAAGGCCTGAGTTAGCTACCCGAGCCAATGGATTTTGTAAGGGCGGAAAATTTTGAAATGCTCTAGGGGGGGAAATTACCCCTTAATCCTAGTGCTTTAAGAGTTCATCGAGTGAAAAGACGTAGAAGAACTCTCCTTTAGATCTACCAAAATGTGCATCCCACTTTTTTTTTTTGGAAGATTTTGGTGAGGGTGGCCTTTTCAATTTTTTGTTCAATTAGAAATGTTGTATCTGTACGTTTTTATGTAGCAGAAATTTCGTTGGGACGCTATCAATTTTAAGAATAATAAAAGTTTCCAGGGGTCATCAGAGGTTCAATCAGACCACCATGCCAAAATCAAATAAAACGGTGGCATTCTCAATTTGATAGTGTTGTGCTGGTGTGATTGCCATCAACAAGCACAAATACTGACATCAATTTTGTTTATTCGGTTTTAATGTGGGATGGGGGGACTGCCTGCATTTTGACCTACAATTGCTTTATATCTCCAAAGCACAAAAAGACAGCACAAGTAGCAAATTGATTGGCATAGGAGATGAGGAGACACTAAAAATGCTCGGTTGCGGTGATTCGAGACAAACGTTTCCGATTGGCGCAGTGGCTCGTCCGAATAACGAAACCACCATTGAAAGTCAGGAGACTCGAGCATTTTTCAGGGGACAAGGGTCTGCACAGGGACAGATTGGCACAAACACCTGGAATACCTCAGAAAATGATGAAACACCACGGAAATGGAAGGAAAAGCAGGTGGGCCAGCATGTGGATGCCTCTGAAGACGTTAATGCACCATATGCCAAAATTATGCGGCAACAGCATGGCATGACAGAGTGGGGGACCGATGGGCTAAGAGCATCTTAAAGACAGGCAATAATGGACCCTTGACACTATAGAAGACAGGCATGCAGAGGAGCAGGGCAGCAGCGGCAGGCTAGAGGTGGGCATGGCGACATACCGCAAATGGACCAGGCTTCAAACCCAATTGTAAAAAATTCCTTTGGGAGGATAAAATGTAGCCTGTACGATATCAGTATTTTGCCTGGTTAGGTGGCAGAGAGCGAACAAAGGAGGTGAGCAACAAGAGCTGAAATGATTTCCTATGTGATCAAAAGGTTGACGGCTATATTTAGTCGATAAACACAGCATGGTGGAGCGACCTAGGACCAAGGTTCTCTACGTATATCGGTGAAAACACCAAAAAAATGAGCACGACACAGCTCGTTTGATAAGGGACACATGGGAGGCAGCATGGAGACGCTTCCAGATAAGAGCGACAGTATGGGCATCCATATGCGGCTCTGTGTTGCAAATTCAGGTCTCAGCATGGCGGCGACAGATTAGCCGGATATTTCCAACTATGTATCTGGTGAAACACCGTGGAAACATAAATCTGCTGACACAGCTCGTTTGATAAGGGGATATGACCGTGTGCTGTATATCCTTCTGTGCTCCAACGTCTGGGGTATAGGAAGTTGAAAGTTTGATATGGAGACATTGGGGGATGCTGTGGAGGATAGTGGAGGCGAAATGGACAGGGAAACGGCAGGGGGCATTATGAATGATGCCTCTGAGGCTGCCTTCTTGGGGACGAGTTGAGTGGTTGGTCCGCTGCCAGGCGAGCTTCGCCTGTCCAAGCCTCCTGTCTCTCGGCTAATCCCACCCAAAAGGGGCTGGGGGCCAGAAAGAAGCGTTTCATTGGAAAAATTAATAATTTTATACGCAGGCGAGGTCGTTGAATATTCAATAGGAATAATGGAAAATAGCATCGCGGTTCTATTTTTAATGGTTTTTTAGAAAAGAAATCGTTCCTTGATTAAGACGCGACGTATGGGGAAACCATTTTCACTGCAATGATTGCAACTTAAGGTTCACATGGCGGGGCGACAGCATGGTTGAGTCCATTATGTATGGTGAAACACCGAAATTCTAGCTGACACAGCTCGTTTGATAAGGGGACGATGTAGGAGGCAGAGTAAAGTAGTAGGAGATAAAAGGTGCTGCTGCTGAAGTTAAAATATGTTAGTTGGATCTTGGGATGGAGCTGGCGGTCCGCTTGCAAGGCGAGCTTTCTCCTGTCCAAGCCCCTGTCTCTCGGCTCCTCCCCAAACAGCACTTCAAGAACCTTTCGGATAAAATCAAGTGTCGACTGTTTTATAAAGTTTGGTTATGGAGGGTGAGGGAGATTGTAGACCGGATGCGCAAGAAGCGCTTGAAATAATTCGGTAAATGAGTAAAGTTGGCCAGTATATTTTGGGATACAGCAGGTTGGTGGCGAGACAAAGTTACACAAGATTTATATGGAAGACATGGAAAAAACCCAAAAGTCTGCCTGACACAGCTCTTTGCTAGGGGACGATGTATGGAGGCAGCATATGGACGAATTGGGGGCAGCTATGGAGATGATGTTGTGGAGGAGAAATGGAGACAATAAAAATTTGGATTAGTGACTGTACTGTGCAGTACAAAAAAGTTTAAAACCAGAGGGAGAAGGTTGTCCTCCAGAAAATAAAAACATAGAGTAGTATAGTTAGAGCCAGTGACCCTGCGCAAAAAATGCCAGTTTTCCTCTGCTTTAGTGTACAAAGAGGAGGGGAGAGGAGGGAAAATTGAGGAGGAGGAGTGCTGCATTACTAAGGTTGAGACTTCTTCACCTGATGGAGAATGGAATCCTGAGAGCAATCCAGGCTTATCATCGTGGGACATCGCACAACGTCGTGTGAGCGGGAAGTTGGACGGCGGCGACTGCGTGCCCTGAGCAGTGCAGCATCTGTGCTGGACTTCCTGAAATGCGCACAGATGCGGCGCAACTTCGGAGCAATCAGACAGATTGGGGGGGTTTTTGGGGTATGTCTTGAGGAACCGATGCTCTGAAACATGAGATTGACACTTGGGCAAGGATGGCACATGTTGTGGTCAGTATGCGAGTGCAGAGCCGCCTTAGTTAACGGCCGTGGTCACACACAACCTTGCCTGGCTCAGGTTCAGCGGTGCCAGCCACAGATCGTCTGCACCGTGAGTGCCCTGTAAAGCCTTGGGCTTTTATCGCCTAGGTCAGCAAGTTTGAGCAACGCCTGCTGTCGCTTTAGGAAGCATGCTGTGTGCCATAGAGCTACCGACTGATGCGCCAGGCCCAGGATTGTGATTCGGAGGAGGAGGAGGGGGTGGGAGGAGGAGGCATAGTAGGCTGAAGAACCGACCGAGGTAAGCCCCGCAATCCTCGGTGTCGGGTAAGTATATGACCAGCCCCAGGGTCAGACTCGTTCCCAGCCTCCACCAAGATAACCCAAGTGCCCAGTCAGCGACAGATGGGGCACTGCCCGGCAGACTCGCTCACGTGTCCGTTGTCAGGTGGACCTGTTCAGAAAACAGCGTTGGTCCGGGCATGGATTGATGCTTGTCTGACACATGCATGGTGCAGGGCTGGGACGGCCAACGGGACAAGTAGTAGTGGCGGCTGGGGACGAAACCGAGGTGGTGGACGCGCCATGAGATTTTGCGAAAGGCCTCGGTCTTCTACCGCTATAGGGCAGCATCTACCAGGCTAAGTAGTTGGGATTTGTGGACGTTGAGGGCTTGGCGTGTGGGTGGGTTGCACTGTACTTCCTCTTGCCACTACAGGTCTGGGGTATGGAGAGCTGAACGCTGTTGCATGGAGGACAGTGGGGATGCTGTGGAGGATCCTGGAGGCGAAGGTGTGGTTGTGAGTTTTCGCATGGAGAGGTGTTTGGGGGGATCCTGGGCAGGGGGCTGACTAGCAGACTGGAGCAGTTGACACAGGGGCAGAGCAGTGGTGTGTGCACGGCCGGAGGTGAACTGCCTTGGTTCCATTGAGTGGGCGTGTTTTAGCATTCAATATTGCCTGCACATACTGGTGGTGGTTAAGCTGGTAGTGGTGGAACCCCCTGACTGATCCTGTGTGGAATGTTGATTTTCTGTTTAAGAACCTCCAGACTTCCGAAAATCTAGCCATCATCACGGGAGTTTCACTACGTGAAACATTTGGCCGCTCATGCACCAGCCTCTGGCCATGCCCTCTCCGTCTGGCCCCACCACTGCTCTGCCAACCTGTTCTTGTAGGAGGACTCGCCTCCATCTCAGAAGCCACTGAGGAGTCACCCGGTACTATCAACCCAGGCTTGGGTCTGTCACCTATTCATCATCGATCCCCAATCAGTCTGCTCCCCCCTTGTACTACTGCCCTGAAAACGGTTCTGACAAACCGTGTCTCCTCATCATCCGACACCTCGTAAAAACTTCTTCCACTTACGTCAACATGTCATCATCACCAACAGACTGACGAACGGTGGGGAAAAACCCTGGCACGGGCGAAAGAGCCAGCAGAGCAACACGAAAAGTGGTTTGTGACTCTGGGAAGGGTCCAGTTGAAAACAGTTCTCAGAGTGAGTAGTGCCGGTTCAAATGCCAAAATTTTACTGGGAGGGGGCAGAATGGGGGGAAGGAGGCTGAGGTGGAGGAGGAGCTGGAGGAGTGCTGATTCGGTGACAGGGGTGGACTGCGTGGAAGACTCTGACTGGTGGACAAATGGGCTGGAATAATTGGTCCGCAAATCCACGACCATCACAGGTTCGCATGTCTGGCCCAAAGTGCTCACCACGGAGTCCCATTAACTGAGACATGAAACAGGAGGTAGCTATGCGGCATGTCCCCTGCTCCCACAGCAAAAGCAACAAAATCATACTAGACGTAGTGTAGCCCTAAGAAAGCGGTTGGGCGGTCTGTAGGCCTAGTTTCAACCTACACTACTGAAGCACACAACTGGATTTTGTGGTGTGCCATGTCACTTTAAGTTTTGAAAAAAAAAAAATCTCAGACTGTGCCTAATTCATCAAAACCCCTAATAAAATTGTCCACTTAGTGTTTGAGATGGATAGGTGTGTCACTAAGAGCTAAATAGAACGTTCGCAAGTTTCTGCAACTTCCTCACAATATGGTACTAGCTGCACTACTAGTGCCAAAAGCAAGACAACAGCCACAAGCAATCAACAAAATATATATATTATAACGCTATTGTAGCCTAAGAAGACGGTTGGGTGGTTCTTGTATGCCCAGTTCAACCTATACTGACAGCCACAAACTGGATTTGTGGTGTGACTGTCACTTTTTAGTTTTGTTGAAAAAAAAAAAAAAATATAAAAAAATCGGAGACTGTGCATAATGCAATCCAAACCCTAATAAAATTGTCTCACTTATAGTGACACAATACCATCTCGAACACTAAAAGCTAAATAGAACGTTCCCAAGTCCCCTGCAAATTACTCCACAATATGGTCTAGCTGCACTACTGTGAAGCAAGCCCTAGTAAGTCACAAGCAAACAAACAAAAAAAAATATATATTAACGCATCTAGTCCTAACAAGGGGCTCTGTTGGGTCTCTTGTAGAATCACTCCTCCTAAACAGTTAAGCTAATATAACACCCGAACGCTATCCCTGCAGCAGCAGAGCAAGAAGATCTCTCTCCTAACGGAATCCAGGACAGAGAATGATGCGAGAAGCGCGGGCAGGGGCTAGTCTATTAAGGTCCAACCTGATCAGGCCAGCCAAACCACATTGCTACGACGTGGAAGGGTAATACGTAATGCTGGGTGGAGTGCAGCGGCTACTAGAATTGTGATTGGCTCTGTTTCTGGATAGAAAAATAAGGAAAAAAGGACGAGGACTTCGCGCCCCCTCGTGTTACCCCATCATCTTCATAAACCGTAAGCTCTGGCGAGCAAGGACCTCACTCCTGTTGTTCCATACAAATGTTGTGCTCTGTTACATTACATTTGTATTTGTTTCCTATGATTTGTAAAGCGCTGCAGAATATGATGACGCTATATAAATAAAGATTATTATTATGGGATATGGCGGGTGAGGGGAATGTAAACAGATGCGCAAGAAGCGCATGATGCGCATGGAGCTGGCGCTCCGCTGCCAGGCGAGCTTTCGCCAATTCAAGCCCCTGTCTCTAGGCTACTCCCCAAACAGCACTTCTAAGAACCTTTTGTATAAGATCAAGTGTAGTAGCGTTCTTATAAGTTTAGGATATGCCGGGTGAGGGGAATGTAAACAGATGCGCAAGAAGCGCTGAAATAATATCCCTAAATGGTAAAAGTTTGCCAGTATATTTTGTGGATTACACAGCAGGGTGGCGACAAAGTTAACAACTTTGATGTGGAATGCCCTGTAATAGCTCTTGGGCGGTGTGCCTTTTATCGCCTAGGCTCAGCAGTTTCAGCACCGCCTGCTGTCGCTTAGCGACGGCACTGCTGCTGTGCCTAGAGCTACCGACTGATGGCGCCATGCCCACGGATGGTAATTCGGAGGAGGAGGAGGTGGAGGAGGGTTGGGAGGAGGTATAGTAGGCCTTTGAGACCTGGACCGAGGTAGGCCCCGCAATTCTCTGCGTCGGCAGTATATGACCAGCCCCAGGGTCAGACTCGGTCCCAGCCTGCACCAAGTTAAGTGTAGTAGCGTTCTTATAAGTTTGGGATATGGCGGGTTAGGGGAATGTAAACAGATGCGCAAGAAGCGCATGATGCGCATGGAGCTGGCGTTCCGCTGCCAGGCGAGCTTTCGCCAATCCAAGCCCCTGTCTCTAGGCTACTCCCCAAACAGCACTTCTAAGAACCTTTTGTATAAGATCAAGTGTAGTAGCGTTCTTATAAGTTTAGGATATGCCGGGTGAGGGGAATGTAAACAGATGCGCAAGAAGCGCTGAAATAATATCCCTAAATGGTAAAAGTTTGCCAGTATATTTTGTGGATAACACAGCAGGGTGGCGACAAAGTTAACAACTTTGATGTGGAATCCATGAAAACAACCCAAATTTCTGCCTGACACACCTCGTTTGATAAAGGGACGATGTATGGAGGCAGCTATATGGACGACTTTTGGAGGTAGCAATGGAGACAACGTGTGGAGGCTGCTATGGAGACAATTTAATTTGGATAGTGCCTGTATGTGGCAGTCCCAAACATTTTTCAAACCAGAGGAGCAGGTAGGTGGCCCTCCAGTAAAATGGAATAGATTGAGTGCCTGTATGTGGCAGTCCCAAAAATGTTTCAAACCATCCCAAGAAAACCACCCTGGCTACAACAAATCTTATCTGGTGTTGATAAATATACAGTAAGAGCTCCCAAAGGGAATCAGCTACATAAAGTGCATAATAACACAACAGTGTAGTAAACTTTTCCTACATAACAATGATCATAAGAAATAAGGCACTGCATATAACCCATGTATGTACAAAATCATGGTAGTTTACCAGACAACACAAGAGACAGCCAGGGGGTCGTGATGCCCCACGCGTTCCGTCACCTAAGGTGACTTCATCAGGGGAGAGCAATCAGCTGAGTCGGTGTGGCGGCTTTTATAACAGCAGTGGGGGATAGTGAATGATAATCGGTTATTTTATTTAATGTCTCTTTTTTCTCTATTTTATTGGGTTTCTCACTTTTTCTCTCACTGTTTTTTGTTTTCATATTTGTGTTACTATATATCATATACTTTTCACTGTAACGTATTATTTAATTCGATAGGTAACATGGTGATGGGCTTCTTGCTTATGCCAATTACTATGATGACATCTATGGGATGTGATGTATTGGTTCTTGGCTGGTTAAACCAACCAAATTATTGTTCGACTGTGGCATAGCCACACTTCACCTTTAAATAGATATAATAGTCTTATGTGTTTATCTATCTCCCTAGTAACGACGCATGCACCTTATTGATTTTGCATTTCCGGGCCCTTTAACATAAGGGTTTATACTGTGTGACTGACTTTCTCCTGCATGTGCGCCCAAATACGAACTAGGCGCTCCTTTATACAGCGCTTTTTAAGCTTGCGCATAAAAATATTTTTTGGCGCTGTTCGTGCCCCTAAATACGAATTAGGTGCTCCTTTATACAGCGCGTGCCCAAAAAAATATTTCTGGCGCTGTTTGTGTCGCACACGTAATTATAACATCTGACACTTCCGGTGCAGTAACCGGATGTGAACTGAGCAGCCCGCAGGTAAGGGGACTCCCACTGCTGTTATAAAAGCCGCCACACCGACTCAGCTGATTGCTCTCCCCTGATGAAGTCACCTAAGGTGACGGAATGTGTGGGGCATCACGACCCCCTGGCTGTCTCTGGTGTTGTCTGGTAAACTACCATGATTTTGTACATACATGGGTTATATGCAGTGCCTTATTTCTTATGATCATTGTTATGTAGGAAAAGTTTACTACACTGTTGTGTTATTATGCACTTTATGTAGCTGATTCCCTTTGGGAGCTCTTACTGTATATTTATCAACACCAGATAAGATTTGTTATAGCCAGGGTGGTTTTCTTGGGATGACTCGGACACTTTCTCATCCCATTGAGTCCTGTTTGTGTACTTGTTACACGTTTTAAGTGTTTTTAAACCGGTCAGTGTTTGTCAAAAATTGAATATGTGTAAATAAAGTTTGATATATTGCTTATAGTTTGGTTGTCTTGACACGCTTTTTTCTTGTATACAATTGTTGGCATTTTGTGTCTATAAAACAACCGGTACATATTGGCTGTGCAGGGCCCACACCCTTCTTTTGTGGATTATATATATATATGTCCCCATTTCCCACTTATCTTCATCACGCTTATGGAGCCATTAGCCTTAGCCATCAGATTTTTTTACTGGGATCTCTGGTATTAAAGAAAGGAAAGTACAGTTGACGTTGACAATGATTTTTTCACTTGCAGCAGTTTCCATTATCCTTAAATTAAATAATAACTATAATTAAATTCAGTAATGTATCTTATTATAATCTCAATGTTGCGAAGTCCCTTACTTTGGTAATTATTATCCCCATTGCTATGCATGTGTTTTTCCAATTTTCATATCCATTTACTTGGTCACCAAGATATTTACCTTTTTTGGAAACTAAATTAGCATATCCTTTTTTTCAAATTGTTCCATCATAAGTTTGTCCCTCTGGTACCACAGGTCGAATCTGATCTCCAGGAGTATACCAAATGTCAGCTATCCTGGGTTGGCAGGGTGGCAGCTATTAAAATACTTGTGCTTCCTAAGATATGTATGTTACATGCATTATACATGTTCGGAAATGTGCCAATCCCACTATCTAAAAACTAGCAAGCATTCGCCATATATGCATGCAGAATAAGTCAGCATTTATAGCTTCTATTTTATATCCCTGCTAAATAAATAAATAAAGGTATCTCATTAACTTACTCTTTGGGAACTTCATTGGTTGTACAGATATTTCCATGTCGATAATACTAGGAAAGGCATCTTTCTCTTACAAAAGGTAGAGACATGTGGGATTCAGTTTTTCGTTTAACTAAATCTCAGCTTCAGTTTAACTAAGTTTCAGATATTTGTTGGAGCTGTTATTTAGATGCTGGGGGATTTTGCACAGTTTTTGGCAATGTCAGTTTATACAGAACTTTTGGGCACAGATTGATAGCCTCCTTTGAGACATTTTACACTCTCAGTTTCCATTACAGCCAGCCCTAGCACTCCTCGGTATTGTTTAGCAGAACTCTCCCCTAGTGAAAAAACCTTAACATATCATATTAACGCTACAAGAAAACGGATGGGAGCTTTATTAGCCCAAGTGCAACATTTCAGACCCTGTTCAAGATCCTTTTTCAAGCAATGTGATAAATCCAACACTCCATATATATGGACAACATCATAAGTCATGTGATCATATCAGGTGCATTTATACAACAAAATTACACTTCAAAACATTCATATATGTGACACAGTGAACAGCTTCCATTGATATATCAAGAAACATCAGTAAATAACCCTGTGTAATAACCCCATTTTTTTACCTTTTGTAACTTGGTGACAATAATACTATCTCCCTCGGCGTTCAGAAGTATAAAGGGCGCATGTGCGCGTGTCCCTATGATGTCAGGGAGCCATCTACCTATCGTATACCCCACATTGTAACCACCTCCTTCCTTCAAAACATGCTGCAACACTTTTTGGCGCAGCCGCCTATTTCTGGCGCACGCGCCATATTGTAGCGCATTCACTTACTATCTCATTCAACATCACTAAGCAGTTACCTGGGGTCAAGATCACAAGATTGTTCCTACCAACGCCATTTTGTTTAAGGGCAACTTGCCCATCAGTTCCACGGCTTATAGCCAAACATTACAATGCAGTATAGAGTTGCATACAATGTGTCATACTTTCCTACTGCACACCGTGCTCTCTGTAAAACTGCTGCGTACCTCATATCTTATGGCAGTAAAAAAAGAAAGAAAAAATGACCCCCTGCTCAACCAACACACATCCTCAAGGAGGGATTTACTATTAAAAGGTTCATGGAATAGATGATAAAGTACATAGCCCCCATCTTAAATAACATAAATAAAAGAAACTATAGCACCGTTGGAGATATTCATGTGTCTTCTTTATGAATAACCCATAAGTGCTCTATACATATGTGACTTTTCTTCATGTGGTTTCTGTAAAAAATAAAATGAGAGTGTCAATTTTTTTAAAAAAATATATGTTATACAAATTTTATAGATTTATCACATGGCTATACTTTCTGGATGATGTCATCATTTGTATCAATGGTTTACTGTTAGAGGACGGTCTTATAGGACTGGTTTCAATGAATAGTCTACATTTAGGCCACCTGGTTTGAGCGTTCCCAATCTCTTAATCCACTGTAGCTCTTTTTGTTTTAATATTTTCTCCCTGTCTCCGCCTCTCCTTAGGGGTGGGACATGGTCTATTAACATGAATCTCAAATCTTTGTGTTTCGCTTCTTTAAAGTGACATGAAACCGGTAAATCCGCTCTTCCCTTTCTAATGATGTACCTATGCTGGTTAATTCTTACCTTAAATTCATTAATAGTCTCACCAATATAGACTAATTTGCAGGGGCATTGAAGAATGTAAATGACATACTCAGAGGAGCATGTTAATGTTTACAATTCTGGCTATCCGGTTACTATCCTCTGTGAAAGTACTCACCAGTGAAATTCGCTTAGAACCACCTGACTCCCGTTTTTTTAACTTCAATCAGTTTTTGTCTATCCATATCCTTTACTACCTCCTTTTGTCGAAAAAGAAGTTGTTTGGGGTAATTCCTCTTTTCAAATTTTATACACATATTATTCATGGCCTCTTCAACCTTCTCTTCATTACTTACGATTCTTTTCACCCTCATTAACTGGCTTTTAGGGAGACTCCGTATCATGCTCCTTGGATGTCCACTACGGAAATCCAACAGATTATTTCTATCAGTAGGCTTTTGATATACCTCAGTTTCCAAACCCTCATTACCTTTCTTTATCAATGTGTCAAGGAATTGCAATTTTTCAGCAGAGTATACTAGAGTAAACTTAACAGTGGGATCAAATGTATTTAGTTCCTCAAAAAAAGCCAATAAGTCAGTCTCAGAACCAACCCAGATAGCACACACATCATCTATGTATCGCCACCATTCCAGAAACTTCTGAAAATGGGGCGACACATAGATGACATGCTCCTCAAGGTACCACATGTAGATTTTAGCATATGTGGGGGCCACATGGGACCCCATGGCGGTACCTTGTACCTGAAGGAAAAATTCATCCCTGAAAAGAAAATAATTAGATTTCAAAACAAGTGCCAGTAACTCAAGAATTAATTGTTTACATTCAATTGTATAACCAGAATCCTCTAGCAAAATCTGTACTGCCTTCAAGCCCCTTTCATGTTCAATAGACGTGTAGAGGCTGGTGACATCAAAAGACACCAACCACACTTCTTCATCATTGGGGAGTCTAAACTCTTTTAGCTTTTGTAAAAACTCTGATGTGTCCCTGAATTGAGACGACACTCCTGTCGCATATTCTCTCAGCACTTTATCTAGAAAAATGGCTATATTGCTAAAGATAGACCCCACCCCAGAAATAATAGGGCGTCCAGGAGGATCCACAAGGGTTTTGTGGATCTTTGGAATGGCATATATAACTGGTGTTCGAGGATACACATCAATAATACACCCTTCAATTGCTTGCTGGGTGATTTTTTTAAATTTCCCTGGCTATATCAAATTTGGGATCTTTATCCAACCTCTTATAAACTTTAATGTCACTTAGCTGCCTCTGTATCTCGGCTAGGTATTTGTCTGTGTCGGCGGGTTTAATCGACAGGTCGCCATCATGGATAAGTTCCTGCAAAGCTTTCATCTCAGATCCTGTGATATTAGGTTTTGCAAACCCCTGTTTCGTACCTTCATGCTGCATTTTGTCAACATCCTTTAACACTGCATTAGCAAACGCATCTACTGCAGGTAAGTCAGTATTTGGTATGAACTCACTTTTATTTGATAGTCCAAAGTCCTTCAATACCAGTTCTGTACACCTATGTTTAGTAGTTGCATGCTATTTACCAAACCAACATTTTAATCTGATATTTCTGAAAAAACTAAATAAATCCGTTTTTGTCTTAGGGCAAAAACCAAGTCCTTTTTCTAGCACTCGGATCTGCATTTTAGTAAGTTCTTTAGATGAAATCTTTACCACTAAGCTCTTCTCTTCACTAGTGTCCCTCTTGTTACAGGTGGCTGGTTCTTGTTCATCTTTGCGTTCACAGGTCCGGTGGAATCTCCTGCCCCCTCTTCTGGTCCGTCTTTTGCCGGAGTAGACGTTGCGGGGGAATTCACTAAAAAAGAGGAATCTTCCAAAACTGTGTCATGCATTTTATTGTTTTTCTTCTTAAATGACTTTTTAGAACCTCCTATTATGGACGTCCGTGTACCAGAGTCCTGCCACACATAATCATCCTGATCTCTGTGCCATTTTTTCCTCTTAATCTCTTCTTGTTCAGATTTTAATCTTCCCACATTATTTGACACACTTGCTGTAAACCTCTCCATATCATATTCTGACATTAGAGCTTGCAATCTTGCATCACTCTCTTGTATATCACAGTCTATGCGTACAATCTCCTCTTGTAAAAACTCAATGTTTAATAGAATAACATCCAGCGAATACTTGTTTGAAAGTTGTTGCAGTTTATCACAATAAGGGGAATTTTGAGAAAAAAGATTAGGTCTCAAATTGGACCTCATACCTCTTGGTATGCTCCTTGATTTGTAATATTCCCCCAGAGTGGTCAAACGTAGACGTAAAATCATTTCTCTCCTTGATAGTCCCTCATGTTTCCTCTTTAAATAGGAGACAGATGGTATTTTGAGAAAAGTGGCCTCTTTATTCAGTCCTCCGATGATCCTCTGTACATCCTCCTCAGTATAGCCACCAAACTCAGGTAAACCGACTCCCATAGACTCCATGATGGACAATACTATATTCTCCAACTGCGTACAATCTGGGTCAAAAATAGATAAACAACATTTGAAAAGTCCAGCAGCACCAAGATTGCCAAATAACTTTGTGGTGTGTCAAGACCAGGATATTGGGGTTTGCACCCACAAAGTTATTTGGCAATCTTGGTGCTGCTGGACTTTTCAATTGTTGTTTATATTAACGCTACAGCTATCACTATGATAGAAAAACTGTCCAGAATCACAGAACTCATCAGAAAAATATCCAGTAATTGTTCACTAAAATGGTCCACTGCTTTCGTGATGGGCATCAAGAAAATGATGGGAGCACTGGTTGATCACAAGGCTTCCAAACATTATGTTATTGTGGAATCTTATCTTTTATATAAATTCTAGCATTGGCAAAATGCATGAATTTCTTCTACTCTTTTTCTTTCCTTCATCATTATAGCAAGTCCTCAATGTACCTATTAAGTTTTTGATGTTTAAGTTGTTTATGTTCTTTATTGGTTACCATCTATGTGTACTACAGCTCATTGAAAGAAACAACCTGTCATAACCTGGAAAATTATATGTAATAATTGTGAAAATTGGGCCATGGATATGTAAAAGAAATAACGGTTGTAGTGTTATGTACGATGTACTGTGTATCTATGGACTCCAATAAAATATACTGTAATTAAAAAAAAAAAACATGTACATAACCTTGCTTCAAAGTGAAAGTAGGATAGACCTCCACTCTGGTACAGAGTCTATCAAGAGCCAATACATGCATTAAATTTGGGTATTAAAAAAAAACCCTAAGTGGAAAAAGATTTTTAACTTCACTGCTCCTGAAGTTCTTATCATGACTCAATTATTTCTCTGTATTGCTGAGAGTAGGAATCACAGAAGGTTCATAGATATTTAGTTAGCGACTTTGTTCTCCAGCTAAAACCCTTTATAAATCACATGGACAGTGATATAGCAGTACAATTTTCCGCATCTTAGGGGGCATTAGACATTAAAGACAAGAAATGCTGTAAAACAGAAAAAAATTGAGCTATCAGGAAAAAAATATTTGCTTTCTGTAGGTAAAGAATACTGACAACAATGTTTTATGATTGGGAGCCAAGACTCTCAACAAAGAAACTGTCTCATTTCTTGAATCTTTACTGGGAAAAACCATGTATTCTATAATTTCATTTAATTGCTTCATTGACATTCTTGGTATCTGTAGAAAGTTTTTTAAATGCTAAAAAGACCAAAACAATTGTATCTTACCATTGTATTTAACCTCTTCATGCTCTGCACCATACATGTACGGTGCAAAGCGACTAACAGTGTATGAAGAGGGTTCATGGGGGTGGGGCATATTACAGCAAACACCCAACGCTAATTCAGCACCGTTCGCGAGTATTAACACCTTGATCACTGATGGTATTTAAAAGACGGTTCCCAAATGTCCAATAACCACTTTTTCACCATCTCTTATAATGCATGGGTTTCCTCCCACACTTCAAAACATACTGTTAGGTTGTTTAGATTGTGAGCCCTATGGGGACAGGGACCAATTTGACATGCTTTGTGCAGCAATGCGTAATCTGTGTGCGCTATATAAATAAAGAATTATCTACATACAGCAATGGTGTTTGCAAAAAACACCAGTGGCTGCAACCCACGATCAGTGATGGCACCAGGGGTGTTGCTAGGGTCATAAATATCTGGGGCATGGGTCCTTATGCATATTCATCAAATTCTCAGTAGTTTATACTTCTGTGCGGCCCCTCTCCACATGCATTAGCAACAAAAAATACTATACACAGCTACAGAAAACAGAGGCAAAATCCCGACCTATTGACTGTACTCAGATTGTACTTGTTCTCATGTTATCTTCTCCATTAGACCCACCATGTCTCTTCCTCCAGTTACATGTCATATCTGAAGAGTTTACCACAAAGACATATTACGTTCTGCTTGGCCCCCTAAAAATGTTATCTTACTTCCCCTAATTTCTTTAAAAAATTCTGGCGCACGCGATCGGATTGTGGCGCATCGGCACCGGCATGCACATGACGGAAATTGGGGGGCGTTTACCGAACGAAAATCCGACGGATTCGGAAAAACCGCCGCATTTAAAAAAGGAAATTGTGTCGCGGAGCTTGCACTCACCTTCATCCAGGATAGGATCGTGAACTTCCGTGCATTTCAGGGAACTTCAGCGCAGCAACGCCACCTGGACGTCGGAGGAACTGCCTTGATGAGTCCCAGCCGGACCCGAATCCACCGCAGAGAACGCGCCGCTGGATCGTGAACGGACCGGGTAAGTAAATCTGCCCCATTGTGATAGCCTCCCACACATTTTGCAATAACCGCAAAACATTTTGCAAGAGCTCCCACACACTTTTTAATAACCCCCACACATTCATACATGTACGGTGCAAAGCGACTAACAGTGTATGAAGAGGGTTCACGGGGGTGGGGCATATTACTGCAAACATCCAATGCTAATTCAGCACCGAGTATTAACACTTTGATTACTGATGGTATTTAAAAGACTGTTCCCAAATGTCCAATAACCACTTTTTCACCATCTTATATAACATAAAAAATTTCATATAACTTGATCAAATGGTCGCAGTTCTCAAAATGGTAGAAATTAAAACATCAGCTCATCTTGAAAAACATTACATCTTACACAGCTATATACACTGAAGCATGAAAAATGATTAGCGTCAAAACATGGCGAAGCAAATTGGGGTTTTTTTCGTACACATTGAGGCAGATTTACTTACCCGGTCCATTCACGATCCAGCGGCGTGTTCTCTGCAATGGATTCGGGTCCAGCCGGGATTCACTAAGGCAGTTCCTTGCGCTGAAGAGCATCGGAACGCACTGGAGTTCAGCGAGCCATCCTGGATGAAGGTAAGCGCATGTCCAGCGACACTTTTTTTTAAATGCGGCGATTTTTCCGAATCCGTCTGGTTTTCGTTCGGCCACGCTCCCCGATTTGCGTCGTTTGCATGCCGGCGCTGATGCGCCACAATCCGATCGTGTGCGCCAAAAACCCGGGGCAATTGAGGGAAAATTGGTGCAAAACGGAAAAATTCGGGTAACACGTCGGGAAAACGCGAATCGGGCCCTTAGTAAATGACCCCCATTGTTTTAATTTTTAAACACAATAAAACCTATGTAAATTGGTTCTCATCGTACCAAACCAAAGTATCATTTGCAGCGCACAAAAATTAGAACAAGCAAAAAAGTGTCAGTGCTCTATTCCACAATAGGCTCCTATTCACATTTGGTCATAAGGAGCAAGCAAGTAAGTGTCAGTGCTTTACTCCACAATAGGCTCCTATTTACATTCGGTCATAAGGAGCAAGCAAGAAAGTGTTGGTGCTCTACTCCACAATAGGCTCCTATTCACATTCGGTCGTGAGGAATCTCACCACCCTTTTCTTCAGGTTAGGAATAGAGGTCTCCTGGGTTCAGCGTCCTTTTCCCCGTCCGAAGCGTGCACCCCGTCTCACTCTCGTGCCCGAGGTTCACTATCGTCCCTGTATCAGAGATTGCGGACAAATAGTGTAGAACGCCAGGATACAAACAATTTATTGTATATTCTCACAAAAAAACATTTTAAAAGCGCGCATATCAAATTCTTAAAATCAAGAGATGCCAAACACCTTGCCCGACCCAGGTTTCACCTCTTCAGGCTTCTTCCGGGGGTTTCGCCCCCGCCATCTAGGGCGGCACGGTGGCTGAGTGAGTAGCGCTTCTGCCTTGCTGGCACTGGGGGTCCCACCCAGGTCAACATCTGCAAAGAGTTTGTATGTTCTCTCCGTGTTTGCATGGGTTTCCTCTGGGTACTCTGGTTTCCTCCCACACTTCAAAACATACTGTTAGGTTGTTTAGATTGTGAGCCCTATGGGGACAGGGACCAATTTGACATGCTTTGTGCAGCGATGCGTAATCTGTGTGCGCTATATAAATAAAGAATTATCTACATACAGCAATGGTGTTTGCAGAAAACACCAGTGGCTGCAACCCACGATCAGTGATGGCACCAGGGGTGTTGCTAGGGTCATAAATATCTGGGGCATGGGTCCTTATGCGTATTCATCAAATTCTCAGTAGTTTATACTTCTGTGCGGCCTCTCTCCACATGCATTAGCAACAAAAAATACTATACACAGCTACAGAAAAAAAGAGGCAAAATCCCGACCTATTGACTGTCCTCAGATTGTACTTGTTCTCATGTTATCTTCTCCATTAGGCCCACCATGTCTCTTCCTCCAGTTACATGTCATATCTGAAGAGTTTACCACAAAGACATATTACGTTCTGCTTCGTCCCCTAAAAATGTTATCTTACTTCCCCTAATTCCTGTAAAAAATAGTCTACTGTACTGATTTTGGTCTCAAAATGTTATAATCTTCCCCTAATTAAAGCTCCTTACAGGATATTATTCCACATACTGGTTTTATACACAGTACATTGTCCCAATTCAGCTCGTCACACCTTGTAATTTACCTCTTATTGTTGCCCCAACACTTTATAATTCACACCAATTATGCCCCCCTACACAGAGCTACATGACTAATAATGTCCCCTAAACATGCAATAAGGCCAATAGTAATGTAATAATACCCTCAATGTGGACCCTACTAATTTCTCTTAACTGTGCCCCTGACCTCAGTAAGAGCCCACTACATTCAGTTAGTCCCCCACATTGATTAAAATCCCCACAAACACTCAGCAATAATCCCTTTCAAACACCTTGTGATAGCCTCCCACACATTTTGCAATAACCCCCACACATTTTGCAAGAGCTCCCACACACTTTTTAATAACCCCCACACATTGTTAGGCAGGAGTGATTCTACAAGAACCCAACAGCCCTTGTTAGGGCTAGAATAGCGTTATATATATTTTTTTTTTGTTTGCTTGTGGCTGGGCTTGCTGGCACTAGTAGTGCAGCTAGTACCATATTGTGAGGAATTTGCAGGGAGACTTGGGAACGTTATATTTAGCTCTTAGTGACACACATATCCATCTCAAACACCTAAGTGGGACAATTTATTATGGGTTTGAATGAATTAGGCACAGTCTGACGATTTTTTTTCTTTTTCAAAGCTTAAAGTGACTTAAAATCCAGTTCTTGTGGGCTGTTAGAAATTAGGCATACAAGAGCCCAACCAACTTTCTCAGGCCTACAATAGCGTTATATATATATTTTGTTGATTTGCTTGTGGCTGGCCTTGTGAGGAATTTGCAGAGAGACTTGGGAACGTTCTATTTTGCTCTTAGTGACACACACATCTCTTTTTTTTTTATAACTTAAAGTCATAAGGCACAGCACAAAATCCAGTGTGCTGTCAGTGTAGGATAGAAATTAGCCATAGCAATAGGATAGCATCGTTTTGTAAAAAAAAAAAAAAAAAATCTACACTTTTAATTACACTTTAATTTTTAAAATGTTGAATCCGAGGGCTAGGGGTAGAGGACGAGGGCATGGACGTGGGCGTCACACTACTGCATGGGTCAGAGGCCGTGGTCCTGGGCGGGGTGAGACACCACCTGCTGAACACCGGATGACCGGCGGACTGTGGTGTGCAACCTGTGCCACACCAAGATCAGCAGGGGTTCCACCACTACTAGCTTAACTACCACCAGTATGCGCAGGCATATGAATGCTCAACACCCCACTTAATGGCACCAAGCCCGTTCACCTCCGGCCGGGCACACCACTGCTCCTTCCCCTATGTCATCTGCTGCCTCTGCTAGTCAGCCCCCTGCCCAGGACCCCGGCCCAAACACCTCCCGTGCGAAAACCCCATCTTCAACTCCACGATCCTCCACAGCATCCACCAATGTCTCCATGCGTAGCGTTCAGCTCTCCATACCCCAGATGCTGGAGCGCAAAAGGAAGTATAGTGCAACCCACCCACATGCCCAAGCCCTCAACGTCCACATCTCCAGATTACTTAGCCTGGAGATGCTGCCCTATAGGCTGGTAGAGACCGAGGCCTTTCGCAACCTCATGGCGGTGACCGCCCCTCGGTATTCGGTCCCCAGCCGCCACTACTTTTCCCGATGTGCCGTCCCAGCCCTGCACCAGCACGTGTCAGACAACATCATCCGTTCCCCGACCAACGCCGTTTCTGACAAGGTCCACCTGACCACGGACATGTGGACGAGTGCTGCTGGGCAGGGCCACTATATATCGCTGACGGCACATTGGGTTAACTTGGTGGAGGCTGGGACCAAGTCTGACCCTGGGGCTGGTCATATACTGCCGACACCATAGATTGCGGGGCCTACCTTGATCCAGGTCTCTCAGGCCTACTATGCCTCCTCCTCCTCCCACCCCCCCTCCACCTCCCCCCCCGAATTACCATCCGTGGGCATGGCGCCATCAGTCTAAGTGACAGCAGGTGGTGCTCAAACTGCTGAGCCTAGGCAATTAAAGGCACACCGCCCAAGAGCTATTACAGGGCATCATGGCGCAGACTGATCTGTGGCTGGCACCGTTTAACCTGAAGCCAGGCAAGGTTGTGTGTGACAACGGCCGTAACCTGGTGGCGGCTCTGCAACTCGGCAGACTGACACATGTGCCATGCCTGGCCCATGTGTTGAATCTCATAGTTCAGCGTTTCCTCAAGACATACCCAAATCTGTCTGATATGCTCACGAAGGTGCGCCGCATCTGTGCGCATTTCTGGAAGTCCAGCACAGATGCTGCAAGCGTACACGCCTGTCGACTGACAGCGTTGACAGGCTGACGCTTATCAAGATGAATAAAGCCTGGATTTCTCAGGATTTCCATTCTCCACCAGGTGAAGGAAGCTCAACCTGAATAATTTGGATTTCCATTCTCCACCAGGTGAAGGAAGCTCAACCTGAATAATTTATGCACCCCTCCTCCTCATTGTCCTCCTTCTCCTCCTCTTTGTACACTAAAGCAGAGGGAACTGGCTATTTTTAACCAGGGCTAAATGGCTCTAGCTATATTACTCTATGTATTTAATTTTTCTGGAGGGCCACCTACCCGGTCCTCTGTTTTAAACAATTTTTGGGAGTGACACATACAGGCACTATCCAAATCTCCATAGCAGCCTCCACACGTTGTCTCCATTGCTACCTCCACACGTCATCTCCATAGCTGCCTCCAAAAGTCGTCCATGTAGCTGCCTCCATATATCGTCCCCTTATAAAACGAGCTGTGTCAGGCAGAATATTGGGTTGTTTTCATGGCTTCCACATCAAACTTGTTAACTTTGTCGCCACCCTGCTGTGTTATCCACAAAATATACTGGCAAACTTTTATCATTTACCGATATTATTTCAGCGCTTCTTGCGCATCTGTTTACATTTCCCTGAGCCGCCATAACCCAAACTTATAAGAACACTACTACACTTGATCCTATACAAAAGGTTCTTAGAAGCTATAAATTATACCACATTGATACAGAAGAAGACAAAAACCTTGCCTCCCTCCCAACCGCTAATATGGTGGTCAGAATAACTCCCTGGATCAACAGAAACTACTTATAAAAAGTTTTATTCCCTTACAGTTTGATATTATTGCCAGACAGGCATCCAGGCCTCTTTTAAAGGGAACCTGTCAGCAGAAATTGACCTAATAAGCCACTACCAGTATGTTGTCAAGCAGCCGAACACATTCCAGATCATGTTTCTTTTATGACCCAGTGTGGTGGCATCATCCAGAAAATCTACTTTGAAGTGATATGTGACCTAGTTGTATAAAGTCAAGAAGGTGAAGATTTTATCTCCAAAGTCAACCTATTCCTCAGAGAGGCCCTTGCACTGTAAAGGATGGCCCTACATCTGGAGACATCACTAACCAGATCTCCAGAAGTCCTGTGCATGATGTCAATTACAGAGGAGGAAGCATTCAGAGCTTCCCACCTTGCCTTCAGTGTTAAACTCTCTGCCTCTTTGACTTTATACAATCAATTTACTTCTCACTTCAAAGTTGATTTTCTGGATGATGCCACCACAGTGGGCCATGAAACTAGAAGGCATTACGCTGTTTGACAGCAGAACTGTGTCAGCAGATCGCATAGAAGTGCATCTGCCGGCCCGACTGGGAACCCGAAGAAGTGCTACAAGGAGAAAAGGACGTCAGAAGCCAGCGCTTTTTTATATACCCGAATATGTATGGTACTGATTTGAATCTTTTCTACTCCATTTGCAAAAAGCTTCAAAAAGATTTACATAAATCACCCTCACAACATTCCAAAAAGTTAGTATTTCCTAATATGAAAGTATGCTACAATTGTAGTAAATTTTAGTGAGGATTCCTAATGACGAGATATGCTGGTCAACCCCCTTCCACTCGATGCTCTGGGGAAAGGGGGTAGACAAACACTGGCCTTGAATATCCCCCCCCCCCCCCGTGAGTATATAATAAATTTAAATACAACAGTTAAGCAAAGGGTCAAAACAAAAAGCTATAAATTATACCACATTGATACAGAAGAAGACAAAAACCTTGCAAGGCTGATGCCAAGCGGCTCAAAGCAAGGAAAAATTCCCTCCCAACCGCTAATATGGTGGTCAGAATAACTCCCTGGATCAACAGAAACTACTTATAAAAAGTTTTATTCCCTTACAATTTGATATTATTGCCAGACAGGCATCCAGGCCTCTTTTAAAGGGAACCTGTCAGCAGAAATTGACCTAATAAGCCACTACCAGTATGTTGTCAAGCAGCTGAACACATTCCAGATCATGTTTCTTTTATCACCCAGTGTGATGGCATCATCCAGAAAATCTACTTTGAAGTGATATTTGACCTAGTTGTATAAAGTCAAGAAGGTGAAGATTTTATCTCCAAAGTCAACCTATTCCTCAGAGAGGCCCTTGCACTGTAAAGGATGGCCCTACATCTGGAGACATCACTAACCAGATCTCCTGAAGTCCTGTGCATGATGTCAATTACAGAGGAGGAAGCATTCAGAGCTTCCCACCCTGCCTTCAGTGTTAAACTCTCTGCCTCCTTGACTTTATACAATCAATGCCACCACACTGGGCCATGAAACTAGAAGGCATTACGCTGTTTGACAGCAGAACTGTGTCAGCAGATCGCATAGAAGTGCATCTGCCGGCCCGACTGGGAACCCGAAGAAGTGCTACAAGGAGAAAAGGACGTCAGAAGCCAACGCTGGAGGGTGAGTACTCAGTTTATTTTTTTATATACCCGAATATGTATGGTACTGATTTGAATCTTTTCTACTCCATTTGCAAAAAGCTTCAAAAAGATTTACATATATTGAGTTTTTCAACACCCTCACAACATTCCAAAAAGTTAGGATTTCCTAATATGAAAGTATGCTACAATTGTAGTAAATTTTAGTGAGGATTCCTAATGACGAGATCTGCTGGTCAACCCCCTTCCACTCGATGCTCTGGGGAAAGGGGGTAGACAAACACTGGCCTTGAATATCACCCCCCCCCCCCCCCCCGTGAGTATATAATAAATTTAAATACAACAGTTAAGCAAAGGGTCAAAACAAAATATACACCACAACGTAGCCCAAGTAGACCCCATTATAAGTCAATGTTGTTTGCTAGGTACGGCTGCGGCCGCCATGGCTTAAGTAGCCATGACCGCAGCATAAACAAATCCACATAACTACAGTCTCATTAATGCATATGCAATATCTACATGCATCTAGCATTAAAGAGATATATACATATACACATACCTATTTATATGCACATACATACACATGGGCATATGCAACCACATATATACACACGCATATGATACTCTTATGAATATACACAAACACACAGACACACACCATGCACTTACAGTTTACACATAAAAACATCCTGGAGAGGGAACACAGTTTAGTGCTTAACTTACAGCTAAGTGGTCCTTCCTTGCTCTTCTCATGGAGCCTTTGCTGTGACCCCATAGCAGTATTGACAGCAACAGGAAGAGGAGGGAGAGGACCAGAGCTCTCCCTTCTCCTGGTCCACAGACAGACAGATTGTACTGCCTGATGCTGTTCTTATATTGTAGCGGCAGGCAAATTTTAAACTAGATGAACATTTTGGATAGACATGGACCCCCGCATCTTATTTGATTGTATGCCCAATTTCATTGAATGTGAAAGGGCAGCTAGACTAAGTATGTCTGCCTGGAGCTCTCACATGAAACTAAATAAATCAAGATGTTTTGAATATTTTGTTTCCTTTTTTTTATCATTTGTATTTCATAATTCCGTCTTTGGATCATGTGATTTCCATAACGTTCCATTCTTGGTGCTGAAATGTCACTGAATAGGAATGTACAGTATATGTGTGTTATATTTCCATGCATCTTTTTTAAACATATTTAACCCTTTAAAGGCAATGGACTTTTTTCCATTTCTGTTTTTGCCCCCCCCCCCTTATTTATAACTTGTTTAAAAATTTCTGTGTATAGAGCTGTATGAGGGATTGTTTTCTGTGTAAAAAAAATGTATTACATAGTGGCTGTATTTTATATTCTGTATCATGCACTGGCAGTTTGATAAAAAAAAAAACATTTCCCAACGCTGTGAAATTACCAAATAAACATGTTTGCGCCATATTTTTGTGGGCTTAATTTTTACTGCTTAAACTGTGCACTAAAAGTGACATCTCTATTTTATTGTCTGGGCAGGTATTATTATTGAGATACTAAATTTATATTGTTTTATTAGCTTTTAATATATTTAAAAAAAATAACATCTTTAATGCAAAAGATGTCATTTTTTGAGGGACAAGCTGACGTTTTAATCTTTACCACTTTGGGCAGTTTGCATGTTTATGGCAATAAAGTGGTGATTTGGACGTCTTGGACTGTTTTATTTTTTTTATAATTTTAGGGTTCAATGCCGTGAATAACTTTTTATTAATTTTGAGAGATTAGATTCTGGTAACAGCTAACATGTTAATGTTTATTTATTTTTATTTGAGGTTTAGGGAAAGGGAGGTGTTTTTGATTTTCTTAAAAACATTTTTATAAATATTTTTTTAATGTATTTCTAGGCTCCCTTGAAACATAGGGAATTCCATCACTTATAAAATATACTGCAAACATTATATATTTCACATTTCATTAAATACAATAATGATCCCGAAATAAGTAAATTCTAAAATTCTAACTTTTTAAAAATTATGAAAGCATAAAGCATATGAAAATGTTATTTAGTAACTATTTTGGGTGGTAAAACTTTGTCTGAAAACTGATAACTAATAATTTTGAAAATGGCCAATTTTTCTAAAAATGTGCCATTATTATTTTTTTATCAATAAACACAAACGTATCAGCCAAAATTTACCACTTGGGATGAAAAAAAAAAAAATTACTTTGGTAAGTTAAATTGTTCAACAGTTATAACCATATAAACAACACATCAGATTAGAAAAATGGATCTGAGTCTTTAGCTTTAAAGGACATCTATCACCACCTTAGGGGTGTTAGATTGTCCTATAACTCATACTCGTAGAGGATGATTCTACTTTTTTCAGCTAGCTTCCAGGCTCCGTAACCGCCGATTAAACAATTTTATAGAGTTATGTAAAAGAGCTCGAGGCACTCAGGTCTCACCTATCTGAGATCCTCCACACACTGATTTAATGCGTAACCCCAGCTCACTCATATTAATTTCTCCCATCAGCCGTAGCTAAACTGCTTCCCCTGATGTCAGCCAGCTTGTTAGAAATTTGGCACAGGTGCAAGAACTTGTCCTTTGCGCAGCCGCACTGATGACCACTTGGGCTGAGCTAAGTACAAGTTGTCGCGGAATAATCATCTACAGGTAACAAACATGAGTTATAGGACAGTCTTACACCCATAAAGTGGGTGTCCTTTAAACTGGCTGTGTCCTAAAAAGGTTAATAATTATGGACACATACTGCATATATTGCTTAAGCATTAGAACTAACAGTAAAACAGTTTGTATAATCTTCATGGAGATATCTAAGAAGCTTTCTCATTAAAATGTATTATAAGGGGAATGCCATGGGACTCAATACATGCTGCATAATATAAATAGGAGGTTTTGTTTAAATGGCAGCTCACATAATATTACTATAGAAGTATCTATTATCCACAAGTTTACAGGGTTGTCTAAGAAGGCAGACATTTTAGGGCAATTTTCATTTCTGCAGCTTTATGTAGCCATTGTAATTGCAGTATGAAAGCTTTCACACTTTATATCATATGGAGATACTCAGACCTTCAGGTTTGTAGTTAAGGGAGTTTTTTAATTTTTTCCTCATTGATCTGCATCCATCTCAATAACTTCTAGATATACAGTAGTTAATGGTTAGGTGGTCAAGCAGGTACATTTCTAAATGTAAATGAGAAGAAAGGATGGATCCAGGATGGATAGACAAGACTAATTGCTACTTTTATTACACATATTATTTTATTACCATATCACTGATAGGGGCAATTGATTAATTGACAATTTATTTTATTACTTCAGATGGTAACATATTTTTGGAAGACAATGTTATATCTTTCTAAAAAGTAGCTTGGCCTTGGTTTGTCTTCTGATACGCTTCTGTCCCACACCATTTGATTTCAGCATCCATGTACACATGGGATAATTGTCCATCCATGCCCAAACTGTTGGGTTTGGCCTTATCTAATATGTACTGGCGGCAAAAAATGTTTTGTCTGGATCTACAATTATAAAATATACAGTTTCGACTTACATACAAAATCAACTTACTTATGAAACCTATCTAGTGTAAATGTATCTTAGTGGTTACCCTTTTTTACAGTAAATTTCATATCTATACTTCTTTAGGGAAAGAAAACCAATTTATTGACAATGGTTCTCTTCATAGAATCTGTGCATATTACAACCTTCTGTGGGGAATTGCTCTGGTAGATGCTTTGTAGCAGTGCAGGAAGCAGGGACGCACGCAGAGTTAAAGTCCAAAAATCAAGTGTTTATTCACACTTCTTTGTCGAAACACAAATTCAGCCTTGGCTTAGGCACATACAAAATACAAAATAAACTGTACCCGGCTGGGCATTGCCTAATACAATAACAGCACCCCACTATACATGTACCAGGCTGCCTGGCACACACTCTTGGCCAACAGAATATCAGGAGGCACTCAGTTACCTTTGCTGTGTGAGCACGGTCCAGCCTTTTGCTCTCCAGGTAGTGCCTCTCGTACTGCTTCTGGCCTGCAGTCTAAATCAGGTTCTAACAAGGTCTGTGACCCGCACCTGTGGGCTATACAGAAACCCAGGACCGAAGCCCGGATGGAGTAGGAGTCCCACTACCAGCCTACCCCTACTCCATAATAAGCAGGCCCAGTAGGGAAATACAAAGGTATCTATGCTAGCTAGGCCAACATAGACCAAACAGACTTCTCCTGCTTACCACATGTCTGTATTAACCCTTGGGTTACTGCAGACAAAGCCAGGGCTTTTACCATGTACTTTTTATCTGCCTGTAGGGCAGATAGCGGTTCTCCCACACAACACCTTTCACTTTCTCACACTTCCATCACAATAAACTGTGAATTATTTTGTGACCTAAAATGGGGTAAATGAGGTTAACACAAGCATAATTTATTGATACATATTAAGTGTGAACTGATTATTAATAGAGATGAGCGAACACTAAAATGCTCGGGTACTCGTTATTCGAGACGAACTTTTCCCGATGCTCGAGTGCTCGTCTCGAATAACGAACCCCATTGAAGTCAATGGGAGACTCGAGCATTTTTCAAGGGGACCAAGGCTCTGCACAGGGACCTTTATATTCCCATCTATAGATTCCAACACTTTGGTCACTGTGTCATGGTGAAGTATCTTCAGGCAATTTCACATTGGATTTATGTGTAGAGTACACTAGGTGAATATAGTCCATATTTATCCATAGGTACAATATTTCCATCTCTCTTTTGAAAAGCAACACCTCATTGCCAGTGTGGAACTTGCGGAGCCTCTGAGGCAACAATGAGCTTATGATAATAAAAGTGACACATTAGCTATGTGTTGGCAGGCACTGTACAGAAGTAGAGTTTAATATACAAAGGAAAACCATCTGTGTCTGTACATGCTGACAATTTGATTAAAATGGCTCCCTTGGTAATAATCATTCAACAGCACAAAGACAGAGGTAAATATTTTGGTGCCTCAAAAAATATATTCAAAATTACGCTCCTTTGAAATTCAAAATGTTAAATATCCTGGGACTGTAGAGAACAATGTTCTGACTCGTAACGACTTGCAAACTGCCAGGCATTGCAAGTATTATCCCCTTTACACACCACCTCCAAGCCAAGGGGGTGTGAAGTGGTGGTGTGGATAAGGCGAAGGGGCCTGTCATAGGGCTCTGCTGCCCCACATCTGTGCACTAGCTACAGCCATGACCGTTATAGCTATACTGTCACTGGTATAGAAGCAGACCCAAATTGCAACGATTCGGGTTCATACTGATTGTGGTCATTAATTCTTAATGCAGCTGACAAACTCCCCAACGGCATTTAAATGGCTGAACCCCACCAGCACTAGCATGCATTGGA
Organism: Engystomops pustulosus; assembly: GCA_019512145.1. Lineage (NCBI taxonomy): Eukaryota > Metazoa > Chordata > Amphibia > Anura > Leptodactylidae > Engystomops > Engystomops pustulosus. The sequence continues at coordinate 54,798,500 of CM033647.1, read as the reverse complement.
GTGCGATTCTCACAACAATGGTGGTATGTAGTGCTGGCACACACAGCCAGAGTAGTTTAAATGCTGCTGACAAATTACCAGACACACACTAAAAATTAAAAACACGATTGGTACTAGTCACCAGTCACAGGTATCACTAGCGATAGGTATCTGGACCCATACAAGGTTTAAAACTTTGGGTTTTAGCGAACCTTGCAGCGTTGGAGTCCTGGGTTCAAGTTTCCACCCAGGTCAAACATCTGCAAATAGTTTGATAGTTCTCTCCGTGGGTTTCTTTCCGGGTCACCGTCTTCCCCCACACTCCAAAGCATACTGGTAGGCTGTTTAGATTGTGAGGTCCCAAGGGAACAGGGACCAATTTGGCCCTATATAAATAAAAAACTTATTACTAGACCAAAATTTTAATAAATTGTCTTATCACTAGTTACTGGAAAGGGCAGGGCCACCAGCAGAGACATCAGGAGCGTAGTCGGAGCATCTCTTTCTGGTGTATAACCTAAAGACTTACAGCTGCAAGCCAATGAGACCCGGCAGGAAGATAATCTAGGACCTCATCATTGACAGAGCAGCAAGAGATGTATGATAATGTCCCCCAAGACTCGAACTAGTGGCGAGCATGGGACAAACCTCTATCTAATGTATGACTCTATATAGACGCACCTCCCGGGTTCAACAATACACAATCTTTCCCTTGAATTGCTCCAATATGAGGATGTATGCGTATATTATCCAACACCCCTTTCTAAATGCTGAGGTTATAATCAAACAATATTAGCGACGAAAAGTACCAGTAACATTTACAAGTACAAATAGCAAAGCAAAAATGCAGTGGTATATGCCAACCCTGAGTGTAGTTAAGCTCGTGTATGCCGTGCACAGATGGTTTGGGTGCTGGTCCAGTTCCAAAGCACTGAAAGAGAATGAATGAAAGTGATGTCCATGAAAAAGTCGTGGCTGGTAAAAAAGGCTTTATTAAATGAAAAAACAACATTGGTTAAAACAGGTGATACTTGTTACAAAATATATTGTACTTTTACATACCATTTTTTAAAAGCAAAAAGACAAGGGGTGTGGCCAAGGGAATATAAATGCAGAGACTGGTTTATAATTTTGTCACAGAAAGAGACTTGTTGATAATTTGGCATGATTTTGATGATTCTGACCATATGGATTCCTACTTCTTTCAGGAATCCTGTTGCGGCCCATTCAGTTTTTGTGGATTGTCGTGTGATGCTCAATCCATCCTCAGCTTCAGCCCCCAAATTTGTGTTCTTTGTACAAATCATCCTCCCCCACGGATAACAAGCTTCACAGATCCATGCCCAAACTGTTGGGTTTGGCCTTATCTAATATGTACTGGCCCTTTATATTTCCCATCTATAAGATTTCAACACTTTGGTCACTGTGTCATAGGTGAAAGTATCTTTCAGGCAATTTCACATTGGATATTTGTAGAGTACACTGGTGAATATAGTCCATATTTTTATCCAGAGGTACAATATTTCCCTCTCTCTTTTGAAAAGCAACACTCTCATTGCCATCTGTGTGAACTTGCGGAGCCTCTGAGGCAACAATGAGCTTATGATAATAAAAGTGACACATTAGCTATTGTTTGGCAGGCACTGTACAGAGTAGAGTTTAATATACAAAGGAAAACCATCTGTGTCTGTACATGCTGACAATTTGATTAAAAATGGCTCCCTTGGTAATAATCATTCAACAGCACAAAGACAGAGGTAAATATTTTGGTGCCTCTTAACAAAAATATATTCAAAATGTACGCTCCTTTGAAATTCAAAAATGTTAAATATCCTGGACTGTAGAGAACAATGTTCTGACTCGTAACGACTTGCAAACTGCCAGGCATTGCAAGTATTATCCCCTTTACACCAACTCCAAGCCAAGAGGGGTGTGAAGGGTGGTGTGGATAAGGCGGAGTGGCCTGTCATGGGGCTCTGCTGCCCCACATCTGTGCACTAGATACAGCCAGTGACCGTTATAGCTGTACTGTCACTGGTATTAATGAGCAGACCCAAATTGCAACGTTCGGGTTCATACTGATTGTGGTCATTAATTCTTTTAATGCAGCTGACAAACTCCCCAACGGCATTTAAATTGCTGAACCCCACCAGCACTAGCATGCATTGGGAGTGATGATTCTCCACAAAAGGGTGGTATGTAGTGCTGGCACACACAGCCAGAGTAGTTTAAATGCTGCTGACAAATTTACCAGAGACACATAAAAATTAAAACCACGATTGGTACTGGCACCAGTCACAGGTATCACTAGCGATAGGTATCTGGACCCATACAAGGTTTTAAACTTTGGGTTTAGCTGAACCTTGCAGCGTTGGAGTCCTGGGTTCAAGTTCCACCCAGGTCAACATCTGCAAATAGTTTGTATGTTCTCTCCGTGGGTTTCTTCCGGGTCTACCGGTTTCCTCCCACACTCCAAAGCATACTGGTAGGCTGTTTAGATTGTGAGGTCCAAGGGAACAGGGACCAATTTGGCCCTATATAAATAAATAATTATTACTAGAACCAAAATTTTAATAAATTTGCTTATCACTAGTTACTGGGAATAGCGCAGGGCCCACCAGCAGATACATCAGGAGGTAGCATCTCTTTCTGGTGTATAACCTAAAAGACTTACAGCTGCAAGCCAATGAGACCCGGCAGGAAGATACATCTAGGACCTTCATCATTGACAGAGGCACAAGCATTGATGTATGATAAATGTCCCCCAGAGACTCGAACTAGTGGCAGCATATGGGACACCTCTATCTAATGTATGACCTATATAAGCACCTCCCCTGAGGTTCACACAATACACAATCTTTCCCTTGAATTGCTCCAATATGCAGGAATGTTATGATATATTATCCAACACCCCTTTCTAACTGCTGAGGTTATAATCAACAATATAATCAGCGAAAAGTACAGTACATTACAAGGTACAAATAACAAAGCAAAAAATGCAGTGGTATATGCTCATCCCTGAGTTTGTAGTAAGCTCGTGTATGCCGTGCACAGATGGTTTGGTTGCTGGTCCAGTTCCAAGCACATGAAATGAGAATGAATGAAAAGTGATGTCCATGAAAAGTCAGTGGCTGGTAAAAAAAGGCTTTATTGAAAAAACAATGGTTAAAACAAGGATACCTTGGTATCCTTGTTTTAACCATTGTTTTTTCAATAAAGCCTTTTTTTTACCAGCCACTGATTTTTTTGCCTGCTGCCGATGGACATCACTTTTCATTCACAGTACATTACAAGTTCTCCCCTAAATTTGTCATATGTCACAAATCTATTTGTACTTTTCATAACCATTTTTTAAAAGCAAAGAAAAGGGGTGTGGCCAAGTGGAATCATAAATGCAGCAGACTGTTTAATAATTCTGTCAAAAGAGACATTCTGATCAATTTGGCATTGATTTTGATGATCTGACCATATGGATTCCTACTTCTTTCAGGAATCCTGTTCTGAGGCCCAGGTTTTTTTTTTTTGATGCATTTTAAGAAAAATATGTGGATTGTCTGTGCTGCTCAATCACTCCTCAGCTCTCAGCCCCCACATTTGTGTTCTTGTACAAATCGTCCCTCCCCCACGGATACCAGCTCAGCCTGTGTGAATGAAGGAACAGGAGGGCAAATGCACAGAAAAGGCAGAAAGACATCTTTGCAATCCAGCTATAATGGGCTTCTGCAACCTGTCTTTAATAAAAAAGAGGGTCTCTGGTGACAGGTTCCCTTTAAGCTAAACTAAATATATTTTTTCATTGAACTGAATTTTTATTGAAAGTTTTGAAAGTTTACAATGAAGTATAAACATACAATAGAAAACATTGTCAACTCATCACAGGCAACAACACACAAAACATGATGGAATGCATCAAAGAGAAGGTCCAACAAAGGCCCAACGATAATCAGCACATCAGGCGGTATAAAGGAATAAGAAAGGTTGCAAAACAAATCCGTTCTCGCAACATGAGTATGAGGACAAGGAAGACAACACAAACAACAAAAAGACCACAGGGAGCAACTAAATATTCTAAGAAATATATAGTTATTTTACAAGTGAATTCTATATAACTTATATTTTATCACACACTTACTGAACTTTAGTGATAATGTACCGATTTTATTTTACATTTTTCCATGGTTACATTTGAGGTGAATGAGACTGAAGTGCAATAACAGACACAAAAAATGGATAGTTATTGCACTTTTTTGGGCGGGGTTATATTCAAAGATAACAAGGCATTGTGGTTAATACACTTATAGCCCATGTTATGTCACTTACCTGACAAAATTATTAGAATAGTAGAGCTGTGTCTATAGGCGGCCAACAACATTTTGAAGCAGCTGTGTCTAAGTTAACAACAAAAAACTGCACATTAAACAGTAATGGATGATATTTACAAAGTGGTTTCACTTTTCACTTTAGTTGAAAGTAAAATGTTTTGAGAAATGGAATTGCCCTTTAAAATGAATCCAAGATCTTATTTTTATCTTTGACATACAGATGATTAATATTTCATAACTAAATTAAATATTTTTTTCAAATAAGTTTTCTAGACATCTGATGGTTTTCTTATATGAGAAAAAAAAAGTTCAATTTTTCACAACCCGACTGTGAGATATAATGTGTGATCTTAAGTTTCTTTTATTAGTATGTTAATTATCAGCATGAAGAGATGCTGAGGGAGCGCTAAAGGGCCTAACAGTACTTTTTGGTCATTAGTAATCTGCTGACAACATGTTAAAGTAGAATTGCATATATTTTTACATGATTTATCAGGGGATTTGTCATTAAAACAAGTTCAGGCCTCAGAGAAAAGAGATTTCTGATTCACTCACAATTAGCAATTTAACATTGACTACACATTTACTAGTAAAACGGTTAAACTCGGCTTAAATCGCTTTCTATTCTCCAAGACCAATTTGCTGAAGGTCAGTGGATTAATATTTTACTGAATTTCCAGCAACAACAACGCTTTTATTCTACATTACATTTTTGTTAGTGGATCCTATTGGGTCTGTGCTGATGCTCTTGTTGACAGATATAGCATAATTTAGGATGATTCACTCTTGTGAGACATCAGGGTGCAAAAAGTCATCAATCTAGTATCACACTTTTCTTGTCTGGAGACTAGTTATTTCCTCCAGATTCACATTCCATAAAGCATAAGCAATGGAAGTTGTAGCATTACATATAAAACTGAACGGCCGTCCGCTCTTATGGAGCGACGAGGTACTGTGGTACGTGGAACCCTCTTTTTTGTGATCTGTGGGGGTCTCATCCTGTGGATAGGGCCTACCTTGAATTCGTGGGGAAACCCCTTTAAGCTTTAGGTAGAATGGGATCATGATGTTAAAGACAACAGAAAGACAATCAGTGTTTTATGAAGTGAAGATAGATGTGATATTACATGCAGAAGTATATAGTTGGGTATACAATACAATAGAAGTTTATTGATTTACTGGGGGGAAATTATTCTTACATAATGGGGCAGATTTACTTACCCGGTCCATTGCTATCCAGCAGCACGTTCTGTGTGGAGGATTCGGGTTCTGCCGGAATTCACTAAGGTATTTCCCCCGATGTCCACCAGGTGTCACTGCTGTGCTGAATTCCGTCGGAGTGCACTGAACTTCACCAAGCCAGGCTGGGTGCAGGTAAGTGCGTGTGAAGCGACACATTTTTTAAAAAAATTACGGCAGTTTCTCCGAATCCGATGGGTTTTCTGATGGCCACGCCCCCGATTTCCATTGCGTGCATGACGACGCCGATGCGCCACAATCCGATCCAAAATCCCGGGGAAATTCAGGGAAATTCAGGGAAAAACAGTGCAAATCTGTAAAATTCAGGTAAAATGACCTAAAAACTTGATTTTGGGCCCTTAGTAAATGACCTGCATTGTGTTACAAACAATGCAAGCATTACAAACAGTAAGAGATTTCAATAATGTTACAGTTACATACATTTGTTACAGTTACATACCTTATTTACATGCAAACATAGTTACAGGACATGTGATACAGCACAATACAGGTTAAAAGGACCACATTATATATGGGAAGCGATTACGGTACAAAATACACTGGTGACAATAACAAATAGGCACAGGTCAGTAAGACATTCAAAGGGGTTACTACAGTAGGGATGCTGCTTCTGCGTTAACGGTGATTGTGGTGAAACAGTGGGGTGCTTCTGTTGGTTTGGCAGTAGAGACACTGTCCATAGTTCCAATTTTGGTGCTTTTGCTGGCTACCACTAGAGGCTTGCTATGGTGTTCCTCTTGACTTGCAGTAAGGCACTGGTTGGGAACTCTTACATTTCAGGTGCTCCGATGACACCATTACTGGTGCTCTTGACTGCCAGGTTCCATCAGTATAAAGATGGTACTGCATACCAAATCTGCCAATTGTCCCATAGGGACAGTATAGAGGAAAAAGAGAAGAGGATCAAGGAGTGAGCCTTGTGGAGCCCCAACAATAAGAAGAAGAGACAAGAAAGTTCCAGAGAAGGAGACACTAAAAGTGGACCACAGCTTCAAACGCTGTCGAGAGATCCAGAACAGTGAGGAGAGAATAGTCACATTTGGATTTAGCAGTGAGGAGATCATTGGAGCTTTTAGAAAGAACAGTTTCAGTGGAATGTATGCTACGAAAACCAGATTGTAGGGGATCAAGGAGGAAATTAGCAGAGAGACAACCAGTAAGTCGAGAATAGATCAAACATTGCAGGAGTTTGGAGATGAAAGGGAGATTAGAGACAGGTTGGTAGTTAACAGCGCTGGATGTGTCCAGGGAAGGGTTTTTTAGTGATAGGGTTACAGCAGCATGCTTCAAGGAGGAGGGAAAGACACCAGAAGAATGAGACAGATTGAAAATTTTTGTGAGTTGGGAAGTGATTGCTGGAACGGCGAACTGTACCAGGTGTGAGGGGATGGGGTCACTGATGTACGTGGCAAAATGAGCAGAGGAAAGAAGCCTACACACCTCTTCCTCCATGACTGGTTCACTGGCTGAGGTCTCCTGTGACAGGTAGACTGTGTTTGGTATTTTTCTTTGTCGGGAAGGCTTTGATGAGTATATTTTCACATAAAAGCAAAAGACTTGAGAAAAGTGGTGGGAAAAGTTATAAAATAATGGGTTAGAGTTGGAAATTACACTTGCTTAAGTTCTAGAAAGAATCCTGTTTGGAACTCACATTTTTGTATCAACGATATATATTTCCGGTATAACCCTTTAAATAATGTGACAAATATGGAATGGTTGTGCGATCATAATGTATAATTCTTAATGACATGGCACGATTTAAACTGTATAAACATTATATCATAATTTAATAGATTGGGCAGAGGTTTCCATGATAAGACAATGAACATGGTATCATCTGCATAGAGTTGGCCCTGTCCTATACTATTTTAGTAGGTAAGGATTGTGCAGATTAGGAAAATGAATACAATTAAAATATCTTTTTTATCATTTGGAATCCCACCTAGCCCTTCCCCTTTTAAAGTCTTTACCACTCATTAATCCTATTTAAACAATTATTATTAGCAGTGCAACAAATATTCGTCAACCTCATTATGTAGGCAACATTTAATTCTCTTCCCTTACCTCATTGCAGAATTACCAGCATGATGTGTATTGCTGTGGTATTTTGTGCTTTGACTGTGATTCTGCTGAGATACTGTATTCTTATTGTTTTTATGAGTCGCCCAGACACTTAATTGCTCCCTTTGGTGCCCTATAGTTTAAAATGTGGTATTCTGCATTATAAAGAAGAAGCAAAGGAAAAAAATATCACTGCTTGATGTACTTAAAAAAAGATGTTGGAGATATAATAAGACAAGGAAAACCAAGAAAAAACCTTACTAAGGAACACCTTTTCTATAGCATACATTGCCAACATATGGTGGCATCCCCTGGCACTGGGTATTCCAGCACACTGATAACTTCATAATTATCAAGTCTCATTAAAGTCTCTTGCCAATTTACTGTGATTGCTCCACATGAAAACTTGTAACATTTTTCCTTAAATCTTTTGGGTTAACCTACTGTTGAAACTAAGAATAGCAACTTGTCCTGTTACTGATTATATATAATTATGTTCTTACAACAAGCAGTTATATTATGTTGACATAAAATTGTACAAATGATTGGGAAAGATCACTTTTTCTGTGAATCCAGATCCCTTCACAATCTAATCAAGCTTATGGGACATATTTATCAGGACCTCTGCGCACCGCCAGTGGTGCTAGCTTTTGCGATTATTTTCCCCAATCCGCCACCTTCACGTCAGCGGGGCGTGAAGGGGCGGGGGCGCGGCGGACGGGAGTGGGCGCTGGCGGGGCGTTACTGTCCCGCGTCTGCCTCACTCGCTCTGCCGCGATTTTTTTACGCCTCTTGATGTATTGGGTTGCGAATTTGCAGCGGCGGGGCGATCATACACTGGTGCACGAGCGCCAGCGTATGATAAATATCCCCCTGTGTGTGTATGTATGTCCACTAATGGAATCTACACTGTCGCATTTACAATCACCAAATTTTGAACAGTTGTTACCTGTGACTCTGGGAATAACATAGACTCAGTTTTGAGCTGAAATTTTCACCCCGGACTTTCCAAAATACACTAGTTACAGGAGCCATTGTCTGCTGCTGCTGTGAAAGTTGGAAGCTGAGCCGTGATTGGCTGCTGTTTTGACACAGGTCATTAATATGAGCTCTGATTGGCTACAACAGGCAATGAGTAGAAGACAGCTTATGTGTGAGGTAACATGGATAGGGATACATGGATAGGGATACAGAGATAGGGGGAGATTTATCAGAAATGTCTGAAGTAAAACTTACAGCGATCAGCTGTAAGTTTATAAACAGATGTGCAAAAATTAAAACTTGAGCTCTGATAGGTTGCTATGGGCAACCAGAGCAGTTCTGATCTCAGACACTTCTGATAAATCTCCCCATAGACAAAATGAAAGTCGGAGGACAACCGTCGCCGGGGAATGAGACGATGTCAGAGAACAGGACCGTCGCCGAATGAGAGTGCAGAGATCAGACCGTCGCCGAATGAGGAGTTTGTCAGAGACGACGTCGGAAGAGAGTGTCAGAGACAGACCGTCGCCGGAATGAGAGTGTCAGAGACAGACCGTCGCCGGAATGAGAGTGTCAGAGACAGACCGTCGCCGGAATGAGAGTGTCAGAGACAGACCGTCGCCGGAATGAGAGTGTCAGAGACAGACCGTCCCGGATATGAGAGTCAGAGACTAGGAAAGTCGCCCGGAATGAGAGTGGCAGAGACAGCGGAGCGGAATGAAGAGTGGTCAGAGACAGACCGTCGCCGGAATGAGAGTGTCAGAGACAGACCGTCGCCGGAATGAGAGTGTCAAAAAAGTTTATAAAAAGGGACAGTCTGACACAGTATATAGATGCATATAAAATATTTTTTTAAACCTATTCTATTTTGTTGTAGCTAAGAGCAGCTATTTACTATTCCGGGCAATGCCGGGAGCTACAGCTAGTTACCATACAAAGTAAGTCATCGTCTCCACAGTAAATAGTCTTGTTCACACACTGCAGTATGCATGTGGCTTTTTAGTGACCATCATGTCAAATCCTATGGACTGAAAGAGGCAATAACATTCCACTTCTCCAATAAGTAGCGCTATTTATTGCTTGGAAAATTCGTATATCTCAGAGATCACCCTTGACTTCTGTTCAGGCACTAGGGCTGTAGTAACACTGTACCCACTATGCACCCCAGGGCTACATCAAGTATATCAGATTTGCAGTGCACTGTCCATGAAAATGACATAAAATAGTCGGGGAGGGATAGATCATACTCTGTGTCACTCCAGTATTTCTGAGTTACAGCATTGCTCAAGGCTGGAAGTTTCAGGGGTCAGAGGAAACTTTTCAAAAAGTGAACAGCCTCCTAGGATCAAGAGGCCACTCCTAAGCTGAAACAGGTTAGCACCCACCTGAAACTTCCGGCAGGGCCCAATCCCAATGCGGGAATAGGAAGCTAAAGCAGGGTAGGAACATTCTTTTTTTTTCATACACTTGCCTGAGCCAAAGAATCAGGAAAACCCCTTTAAGTAAAAATATGATTTTTATCAGAGCTTGTTTGCCAGTTGTTTGGATTGAATTATGTTCCCCTTATTATGCCAACTCCACACCACGTAGGAGTGGAGGGATTTTAAGGGCTTATCTGACGGCAGAGTGGGTAGGCGAAAGGCATTACTGTCTCCGCGCTTGCCTACACAGGTGCTGGTTAAAGAGCTATTCTACGTCAGGCAAGGCCTGGAATTGCCACCCGCCCAATATAAAAGGAGGCCGGAGCATCCTGATGAATTTGCCATGCAGGAGGGGAACATCATACGCTGGCTCATAATGCACCAACGTATGATAAATAACCCTCTATAGGCTTCACTAGTACACACTTTGCAACTACTTTTATATCTGCCTATAAACCTGTGCATTATAGGTAATAAATGGATATTTAAAACGGTAATATAGAGCGTTTCTTTCAGTTTGAGTCAAGTTTGAAGCTATGTTTTAATTATTGGGACATCATATCCATCCAGTTAAATAAAAGAAGCCATTTGCTAGCAGCTGCATCAAATATATCTTCAATTCATGGCAGCTTTCATTAATCCAAATACACACATCATATCCCAGCTCATCCCTCAGTGTGTGTCAGTCTATATCACCACAAAGCATGTGTGCAAGCTACTGTTGAGGGAATAGAGGAATTGCTACTTTTGATTTATTGCCCTACGAATGCAATAACTTCTAAATGATCACGCTTGCTGCAGGCAAGAAAAGCAATAGCATTTCTGCAACATTTCAGTCATCAGAAGCTTTTATGAAGCATTCATTTTTGTCTCTTGCTGAACATTTGTTGCATTTTTTTATATATTTTCATATAATTGAATATTGAAACTATGACTGCTTTGCTCTTCAGCTGTTTTGTACTATTATGGCCTTTTATTTAGAATATTTTTGGACTATAAGGCGCACTGGATTATAAGGCGCACCATCAATAAATGCCTGCTAAAACATTTAGGTTCATAAGATTATAAGGATGAATGACCAGTTCATATATAAGGCACACTGGACTATAAGGCGCACCACATTTTTTGTGCGCCTTATAGTCTGAAAAATAAGGTAGGTGCTTTGTACATGTAAGTTGCTGATCAAGGTGTTTCCTTATAAAATGTATCACCTTATACCATATAGCAAAGTGTATAACGGTTTTCTAATCATTTTTATTTTCTGAACACGTGGAGTGGTCGACACTCAGACTTTATTCCGCTCACCATGTGCTCATGGAAAGGGCGGTAGTATAATAGAAAAGAAGTCCCGGCACTGTAAGGTGGCGTTGATGCTTTTTTTCTTTTATTGTACATCCAACAAATCATAACATTCAAGTGCTTTTCGGCTCATCCAAACCTTTTTTTCTAATAATGGAGGCTGCCTTCTTTACTGTTAAAAGCATTTAGTGTTATGCCTTACAGCAGCCTTATGGCCATAGGCAGCTATAGACTAGAGCCGACTCATTGTGGTCTATGGAGAGTTTTCTAGACATGCTATGTACAAATGGGAGGTTTAGAAACACTGGATACAACAAATAGAAACAATGATTGTGTTTTCTATAGTATTTGTAACTGTCTGCAATGTAACTGAGGTGACTGCTTCATAGAAAATTCCAACAGAATTAGCAAATGTCAAAGTCTATTATTAGATTATGAGACATTGGGGAAATGACAGGGTACAGTACTATTTTTTATTATCGGTGGATATTGGATTGAGTCCGCAGTGCTGAGCTGGGCAGTGCAGCTCTTAGATATGTTGGCGAGTGGTAGGACAAACTGGCTTTGCCTAAGATGAGTCAAAAGCAACAAAAACAACTAATAGGAGATGCAAAGTTATACGGAATAGTAATCTGGAAATGTATTTATGTAGTAATCTTGGTTCTAGTAACGTATATATGTCATAATCTTGGTTTTGGTACTGTATCTATCTAGTGATCTTGGTTCTAGTACAGGCAGTCCCCGGGTTACATACAAGATAGGGTCTGTAGGTTTGTTCTTAAGTTGAATTAGTATGTAAGTCGGAACTGTATATTTTATCATTGTAATCCCAGCCAGAACTTTTTTGGTCTCTATGACAACTGGATTTTAAAAATGTTGGGTTGTCATAAGAATCAATATTAACACTAAAGCTTCATTACAGACACCTTTGATAACAGTTACAGCTGATCAATGTAGCCTGGGACTAAAGTACAATAAATTACCAATATCCAGAGGTCCGTTTGTAACTAGGGGTCGTATGTAAGTTGAGTGTTCTTAAGTAGGGGACCGCCTGTACTGTACTTATGTAATTATCCTTGTTCTGGTACCATATCTATGTAGTAAGATTGCATAGCTTGAGAATGGCTACACTGAGTTGCATTGTATACACATGTGAATAAACACTTGAATCGGACTGAGTGCTGCTTTCCTGAATTGAATATTTTGATATGCCTCTGGGCCTGACCCTTTTCTTCTTTTTGTTGCAATATGTAGTAAGATGACAATGTAATAGGTTTAGTTATGTTATGAAGCTACATTTCATATGTAACACCCCTTCAGGCCTACCTCTGCAGGATGGGTGTTTGGTGACTTCAAACTCAATATAGCACAGTGACTCCACCCGAATCTTGCTTGAAGCTCTGTAGATAAGCAGGAGGGTTTTCCTCTTCTTCCAGGGGTTGACTCGGGAAACCCCTGCCTAAGCTTAACACACACTCACAATAGGTAAGGGTAAAACAACGTGGCAGGTTTATTGTGAGGGAAGGAATTAGGGATGAGCCAAGTGCAATGGCTGCAAACAGGGAAAAGCATAAACAAGAATAAAGTATTTACAGAGGCAGATTTTCTACTAAAATGTACTGCTAGTGGCAATAAAGGGTCACTGCACTCCCCAGGCCTGGGTGGGATAATGGTGCAGAGGGGTCCCTTTAACTAATGAGCTCTGTGAGCAATAATGGGATAAGTCAGAACACAACACAAATGACACGTGTCACTATCACACACTCTGCAGGTGACAACACACTCTCTCTACCTGCACAGGATTACACTATTATGCTGTAGCTATGCATATTACAGAGTCCACTCGTTGGGGCCCTGATGCCGCGGACGTTGGCGCACTTAATACTCTAAGTTCTCTTGGAAATTACTAACAATAAAGTCTACTCACAACTCTGAGTAACTGCACCCAGGCTTCTGCTTGTAGCTGGGACCAGGCACATGGATGGTAATGGAGGAGAAGGCAGGAACCTCCTGGGTGGTGGATGTGGAGACCTCCTGGGGATCAGGCTGTGGTGCAGAGGTGGAGCTCCTCCAGCAGGTCCTCTTCTCCTCTGGGGCTGAGCTGCTGGGCTGTCTCTAGTCCTCTGCTGTGTCACTCTCAGTGCAGGACTCTCTACACTCTGCCACGTGCTGTCGGTCCTCTCTGCTGCACATGAGGTCTCTCTCCCTTCTCCTTCCCACAATCCCTTGTTTCTCCCATCAGCACTTTCTCCAGCAACTCCTCCTATCAGGGTCAGTGGCACAGAGCAGCAGAGATTGCTGGGAGATGTAGTCCAGTCAGCTCCTGAGGAGTAGGTGCTGCTAGCTGCTGGTCTTAACCCCAGCAATTACAATGTCCTGTTCACCTGATGGAAAACTATCTTGTGTATATCTATCTCGAGTGTATATAGCTCTGTGATCCATCTGTCTTCAGGTTTACAGGCAACAAACAAACCCTGTTAAACTATTAATTACAGTCAAGCAACCCTCAATTACATTACAGCTATAGGAAAATGGAAATGAATAGTGAACTATTTATAGTAGTCTTCTTTATAATAGATGTTATTGCATTATATTTCCAACAGAGAGCAGCAGTATAAACCTAGAATAGGACCCCCACATACAATGGGGCAGATTTACTTACCCGATCCCGTCGCGATCCCGTGGTGTGTTGTCCAACAAGGATTCGGTCTGGCACGATTCACTAACATTGTGCAGTTCCTTCCTGTGTCGCTCCTGCGCCGAGGTCCGCCGGAGTTCACCTGCTTCTTCCCGGTGCATGTGAGTGCTTGATCTTGCGACACATTTCCTTTTTTAAATTCCGAAGTTTGTCCGAATCCGTCAGGTTTTCAGATGGCCCGCCCCCTGATTTCGGCCAAAATCTGATCACGTGCGCCAAAATCACGGGGCAATTCGGCGCAAAACGGAAATATTCGGGAAACCCAACGAATGTGCGGCTTTCTGACCCTTAGTAAATGAGCCCCAATGTGTCACTTATACTTATGGTGTCTTCTTATGTGGTTACATATGCTACCAAAGCTTCTCCTCATGTAATTCCAATTGCCAAAGAGTACAAAAGGTAACATCACAGATATTGCAGTTATCAGCTAAATATTGCAGCTATGGGCTAAGCTGATGAATATGTCATCTCATTTATTTCTGCCCCAACAAGAGAAAATCATTAACCTGGTTATCTACTAAGAGTTAAACTTGAATGTGCTTAGATGGTTTGGGCATTTATAGTGTTTCCAACAAGTCTCTTTGCCTCAGAAAACAAATATTGATTTTCCAATGAATGTCAGAGATGCTGCTCTGCTAAGTTGAAAATCATTTCCTGAGCAAAAAGTAAAAAAAAAAAGAAGAAAAAAAGAAAAATCCAAGGATAGTAAAAAGAAAAAAAGGAAAAGGGGGGACATATGAGGGAGAGGGAGGGAGAGCTGTAAATCAACACCAGAATGGGATTAAGATGTACTAGAGCCTGAAGTAGTAAACAAAAGTGTAATTTATCTGGACGCCGCGTTGTAAAGCATCCAGGCAATTACAACATGGAGGTGATAGCACGAAAAAATATACCGCAATTATACAGGTTAAATGATACCAGAACTTTCTTTGGGGCTTTAATTAAAGAGGAGGAATTACAGAAAGTCCTGTTTAAACTAAGACGTGTTGCGCCCGCAGAAATAATCATTCATCAAACATGGAGGTATATATCTTACAGCCGCTACCAAAGATAGTTTGCAAGTCAATGCATTCTATGTCCTATTCATTAGATGTAATTATATGTAGAAGAGAAATAATGGGGGAACATACGAATTCTGTCTAGACGACATAAACAGAGTTGAACCACATTAAATTTCAGGCATCGTGTTTCAAGTTCACATCCCCTCTTGGGTGCAAAAGGGATAGACCAGTACATTCTCCTACAAATGATGGACTGCAGTCCTCCCCAGTAGGACATTTTAGCACCTCCATGAACTACATGTCTTTGTATACATTAACCCCTTAAGGACGCAGGGTTTTTTCGCTCATTTCTCGCTCTCCACCTTCAAAATTCCATAACTTTTTGATTTTTACGTGTACAGACTTGTGTGAGGGCTTATTTTGTGTGAAACAAATTTTACTTTCCCGTAATGTTATTTATTTTAACATGCCGTGTACTGCGAAGCTGAAAAAAAATTCCAAATGTGGAAAAATTTAAAAAAAAAACGCACGTAACGTTCTTCATGTTCTCAGTTTTTTACGACTTTCAAAAATTAAATGAATGTGTACAAAAAAGAAAAAAAAATTTGCCATCTTCTGACGCTAATAACTTTTTTATACTTTGGTGCACGGAGATGTGTGAGGTGTCATTTTTTTGCAAAATGAGCGGACGTTTGCATTGCTACCATTTTGAGGTCTGTGCAACATTTGGATCATTTTTTATTCCATTTTTTTTGTGATATAAAAAGGTGTAAAAGTCGCATTTCGGACATTTGGGCGTCATTTCCCATCTCGGAGGTCACCGGGCATTTTGGGATGGGGAGATACCTAATGTGTCTGTGGTTTTTACTGTTTATTATGTTTTATATCAGTTCTAGCAAAAGGGGGGTGATTAGAAGTTTTGTTATAATATTTTATTAATTTTTTTTATTTTTTAACCTTTTTTTTCACTAATTCTTAGACCATCTAGGGTACATTAACCCTAGATGGTCAGATCGTTTCTACCATATACTGCAATACTTCTGTTTTGCAATATATGGCATTTTTGCAGCTCATTCATTACAAATATGCCGTCTTTTAAATGCCGCCGGTGATTTTGCCAGCGGCAATGAAAGGGTTAATAGCCGCAATCAGTGCAAGCACCGACCGCGGTTATTAGCGGTGGGGGTTTGCTGCAATATGCAACAACCCCCACCTTTGTATGAAGAGGACTCAGCCCGTGAGCCCTCTTCACACATTCTCTGTACCTCTGCGCCGTAGAGCTACGGTGCAGAGCGTTAAGGGGTTAATAAATACCACCCCACTGATTCTGGTGTAATTGAGATTTTCAGACTAAGAGGGCATAGAGAGCCTAGAGAGGCTAAGCCTTTGTCATACACTGTGGGTGTTCGCTGCATTATGCAGCAAATACACATGGCTAACACCCACACAATCCTAGCAGCCAACCCAGGAGTTAACCATTAAAATGCTGCATACAAAACCACGGTATATGGAGTAGTATTGAAGTTTACAGTCTGATTGGAGTAGTATTGCAGTATAAGGTATAAGCGATCAGACCCCCTTGGGTTCAAGTACCCCAGGGGGCCTAAAAAAATGTAAATAAAAAAAGTAAAAAAAAATCCTTAAAATTCAAATCACCCCACTTTCTGTAGACATGCTATAAACATAAATAAACAAATAAAGTCATAAACATGTTAAGTCCAATCCATGAAATGCCTCACGTTAAGGTTTTTTGTCAATTTCCCTGAAATAGCTTTTCAATACATGGCATAGAATACTAAATGCTGTTACTTGATGGTACAATTTGTTTTGCAGAAAACAATCAATCATACAGCTCTGTATTGAAAAAATGTAGAAAAATATGGAGTTTTGATAGTGGGAATTGAAAACAGAAAACAAAAAGGGTTAGGTTGTTAAGGGGTTAAAGTATGCAGAGAGTTGAAGTTCACTGAGATGGTGAAAAATCCTCTCTTATGACCTGAGTGTAACAGTGGAGCTACTGGCTCTTATCTGTAGAGAAAGTGTATAATGTTGCTCCCCAGCCTTATCTGAGCCTCTAGCAGTTCAACACAGTTGTCATGTTCTAATGATGAGGTGACTCTGCTGACCCTGTCCTCTAAAGATAATGAGATGACTGTTGCAGATAACAAGATTTGCCAGCCTATTGTATGTTCTCTATTCAGCATCAGTAAAGGACATGGAATGGAATGTAGGTACACCATGGACAAGATATAATAACCAAAAAGTGCTAAATTTTGATTACTTGCACCAGAAGGCTATCTTTGCACCAGAAATATATTTTCAATTCTTTTCTACATTTTATCTAGAAAATGTTCGATGTTTTGCTGCAGTGTACCAAGAATGGTGAAAGTATTCAAAATGTTAGGCCCCTTCCACACTTGCGTTGCAGATCATGTCAGAGTCTGATCAGGGTGCGATCAGGGTTTGGTCAGTGAAAAACTGACATTTTGCATCAGAGTTTAATCAGTTTTCAGTCAGAGTTTGTTCAGTTTTCACGCTTGTTTTCAATACACTTTCAATGCGTTTCTCACGCGCAGATAACGCGTGTGAAATGGACTCAGGGCTGAGGTCTATCTTTTCTATGGCTATTGTTGCGTGAAAAACGCATTGCACTTGCAAGTGTCTCAGAGTGCGATGCGTTTTTGATGCGTCTCCATAGACTTTTCACGTAGAGCATGTTTTTCATGCTGAGATTTAAACGTGCGGTAGAAAGAACGCAGTGAAAAAGAATGCAAGTCTGAAAAAAAACATTGATTACAATGGGTCAGAGTGCAATGCAAGCATGCGCAGAACACGTGCGTGAAAAACGCAAGTGTAGAAGGGGCCTTAGGCTTAAACTAAGCCAACTTATAGGAATAGTATTAGACCAGGTAGTCATTCAGCACCAGCCACTGTGATGCATCTGGTCTGTATCATATAACTTTCCACTTTTAGTTTTAGTTACACTTCACCAACAGAATAGCAAATGGAATGTTACAAAGAATAGTGATTGCAGCCCTGGCGTACAGGATAAGTAAGGTCATGTATGTACACAAGGCCTCTACCAGCACAACAATGAGTGCAGTTCTGGAGTATGACACAAGTAAGAACAAGTAATGTAATCCCTGTACACAGTGGGTTGTTAGTGGGCTTATGCAATTTGATCAAAATGTAACTAAGAACCTTGAGTTTGTTTTTCAAATGTAGTCTAATAGATCATTGTGTAATGTATGGATGTGCTGTCCAGTTCTCTTTTCTCTCCCAATGCTGGCTATGTACACAGTGACTCCACCAGCAGAATAGTGAGTTCAGCTCTGGAATATAATACAAGATGTAACTGAGGATTAGAACAGGAAAAGTATAGTTATGTACTGTGCGTACACTGTACATACTGTTGTATATATACCATAGGTACACGCCCGGCTCCAGCACCCGGCATACCTGGGCAAGTGCCGGGGCCCAGAGAGCTGCCGGGGGCCCACACATGCTGTGCACATCTTCACTCTTCACTTCCTGTGATGAGGAGCTGTGTCCTGCACTGTTCCTCCCCCACTCGGACAAGCACACACAGCACACACAGCACAGGTAGAGGCTACAGAGCTGCCTGTGTGGTGCAGCACATTATGGGTTAATCCCCCTTCCTCCTCCCCCCATCACCTCTTCACACGGAGCCGCAGTACAGCTGAAATCCAGCAGCTCAGAGATCGGGACGAAGAGGAGGAGGAGGGGGAGAAGCCTGAAGACTCCTCTGTGTGACACCAGGGCTGCTGCAGACAGCACAGGGCGTGTGATGGTATGTGACATGTATGGATGTGTATATAGTGAGTGTATGGTATGTGTGATTATGTGTTTGCCTGCATGTGTATCTGTATCTGTCTGTCAGTGTGTGTGTGCCTCCATGCTTGTCTATCTTTATGCATGTCTCTGTAGCTGTCTGCATGTATCTGTCTGCCTGTATATATGTCTTGCTGCATGTGTGGATGTGTGAATGATATTAATCATCTCAAATGTACATGAGAAGCAGAGAGGGTTCTGTGTAAGCAGTGATGTGTATTATGAGGTTCCGCAGCAGCTCAGGTGTGTATTCTGAGGTTCCGCAGCAGCTCAGGTGTGTATTCTGAGGTTCCGCAGCAGCTCAGGCGTGTATTCTGAGGTTCCGCAGCAGCTCAGGTGTGTATTCTGAGGTTCCGCAGCAGCTGAGGTGTGTATTATGAGGTTCCGCAGCAGCTGAGGTGTGTATTATGAGGTTCCGCAGCAGCTAAGGTGTGTATTATGAGGTTCCGCAGCAGCTGAGGTGTGTATTATGAGGTGCCGCAGCAGCTGAGGTGTGTATTATGAGGTTCTGCAGCAGCAGTAATGTGTATTATGAGGTTCTGCAGCAGGTGAGGTGTGTATTATGAGGTTCTGCAGCAGCTGAGGTGTGTATTATGAGGTTCTGAAGCAGCTGAGGTGTGTATATGAGGTTCTGCTGCAGCTAAAGTGTGTACTATGAGGTTCTGCAGCAGCTGAGTTGAAGTTTCAGTTTTATTACTTGGCAGAGTGGAGGGGCACACATTTTTATGTTCGCCCTGTTGGTTAAATGACCTCAAAACTGCCCTGACCGTGACACGGCTGTTTGGGATGATAAACTGGGGAATATTTCAGGGAACAGGAGACAGTTTTTGATTTTTTAATGCTGGCACGTGAGTTCACTGCAAAGGGGCCCACTGAGGCACTGTCGCCCAGGGGCCTACTGAAACCTGGAGCCGGCCCTGCATAGGTATGGTGAGTTTGGTTCTGTAAGTCAGAATCATTACCACTTAAGGACTTCCATAAATTAAATTAGTTTTTAATCTATGTAAAAGCATATACATAACAGAAGAATTAAGAAAATATACCATTGTTACACCATTGTATCATTCTATCAATTCAAATGTTGCAAAATTCAATGATATTTCCATTTTAATACACCCCTCATCAGCCAATTGGCCTCATGTATCAGTACAGGGAAAATTTTGAAGGTTGCACTGCTGTCTTTTCATTCTGGTAGTCAGTGGTGACCCAGAAGTCATATTTCCATTAGTTATCAAGTGAATGCATATCCTGTTGCTATGCTTTATCAGATTTGCATAACAAGAGAAACAAAATTAGAAAGAAAAAAACACTGTCTGGATGAATAAATATATCTTATATTGCTCATAATATACTACACTGTACAGCTTGTTACTCCCGCTTTGTTATATAGACATGAGCATTATGCATAGAACACACAGAGATAACATGTGTTGACGTAACATTTGCAGCATGCTGTCATATGCGCTGCCACACATCTCATCTCTTTGGAGCAGGCCAGTGGGATGTGATGTGGCCTGTCACCTTGATCTAAGCAGAAATGAATGTAGTGCATACTGTTCACTGAGGCACAAGCTTCCTCCAGTTATTTAGAGACTGAGACCACATGTGACAGCTGAGGACTGAGAAACTTTAGCTCTATTTCACAATGTCATTAAATCATTGATATGGAATACTTCAGCTAATTAATGCAATTATTCCTATTGAACATCAGGGAACAATGAACTGTTCTAGATCTCTGGCAGATCTGTTATAGGCTATTCCTCTACGGGTGTCTTTACATGATGATAATCGTATATAACGCACAATGTATATATGAATATACACAGAAGAAATATTTCTTTTTGTGCAATCTTGAGAAGAAAATATATACATTTCTGCACAATATGTTGGGTGTATATAAATAATATTCTATTATTTTAGGACATTTGAATTTCACATTCCAAAAGAATTACTTAAAGGGGCTTTCCCACAGAACAAGTTAGGCCCTAACTTGCACATTGGGGGGTCGTTGAGACCACCATAGATCATGAGCACTGGGAGTCCAATGGAGTCTGATGTAACCCCCCATAGGGTCCTTCCTGTAGAACAGCTGCTCACACATGGCAGGCCTGCCATGTGTATCAAATGCTGTGAATTTTCTGTTTCATGAAGATAACTAGTATTCTCGAAAGCTAACCATCAAATATACTAATTTTGCCTTAAAAAGATAGTGCATAAGTTCTTCACTCTTTTTCTGTTCATCTCTATGAAGATGACAGAAATTGCCGAGTATGGCGCTTCGCAATCTCCATAGAGATCACTGGGGAAGCCCGGCCATGCAAGACTCTCCCATGCAAGGCCAGGAGAACTCTCATGATCCGTGGGGTCTCATCACTGAGATGGCCAAGATCAACAAGTTAGGCCCTATCCTGTGGCCCTTTAAAGTCATAATGAATAACAGCTCTAGATGAGAGCTACAGTATTTTACATTAACTTCCTAATACTTGAGTGGCAAGAAAGGACTTGATCCTTTACAGTAAGCGAATCTCTTCCAGTATGATGGGCATTGATGGACAACACAATAAAGTTCACAGTAAAGTGCAGATAAGAATTGGGGCTTTGCAACTTCAGGTTATACCTTTGTATAAAGGGAGATCACACAACAGACTCTAGCACTGTCTTATATTTCGATGTAATGTTTTTTTTCAATGAGGTATTTTTGTATTAGGTTTCTGTTAATGAACTCTTCTTGATGTTAAAACTATTATCTATATCTTTAACTAAACCTAAAATTAACTTAAAAATAATGAAGCAGCTTAATATGGATTCATTATATCCAAATAGTTAAAGCATACTTTTGGAAAATCTACCCTCAGGAATCTACTTACTTAGTAGATCCAGATGATATACAGTATCCCACAAGACTAATTCATCCCTATACACCATTTACTATTTTTTAAAGCCTAGCCTATATAATTAGCTTCAGAGGCTACTGGGGGTGTGGATTAGCCTCTATAAGCTCCCGCTTCTAAGGCTGCTCCATGCCCCAAGTAGCCTTTGCAGATCCACCCTCCTCCGTGTCCATGCCACCAGTAAAAACGGCACCACAGTCTGCTCCAAAACAGTAGCTCTCAGCAGGTAGGGGACCAGGAATTTCTGTGCATGTGCAGAGCTTCCCTGGTGACACATTAGAAGCCACTGTGCCTGTATAGCCCGTGCCACTGTGTACACAGGTGCAGGGAGGGGCAGATCTGCAGGGCTACTAGGAGAGAAGTAACCATGGAGTAGCCCTGTGCAGTATACTTGGCCCCGGGTGTTCACAGAGGCTATGCCATGAGTATCATCTATTTATTAGCAAATAAATAAACCATTAAGCCAGATATTTAAACAGGCTAGGTTATAGAAAATAGTAAATGTTGTATAGAGATGAATAAGATTTGGGAAATCTACAGTCTAGATCTACCGAGTAAGTAGATTCCTGATAGTAGATTTCTTTTAAAGGACATCTACCAACAGGATTAAGGAATGTGAATCAAGCACACTTACATACTGATGTGTTCCCCCTCTGGCAGGATCTGCTATTCTTTAAGCTTCCTATGCCATTGTTTTAAAGAAAAAGGATCTGCTATTCTTTAAGCTTCCTATGCCATTGTTTTAAAGAAAAACATTATTATTATTATTAATAGAGATGAGCGAACACTAAAATGCTCGGGTACTCGTTATTCGAGACAACTCGGCTTATACTCGAGTCAAAAAAATAAATATATCTAAACTCACCTTTCCGGTAACCCCTGTATATCTTCTGTGCGATCTGTCCGGCAGCGGCGGCAGGCTATATACACTGGGGCAGGATCTGGCAGGCTATATACACTGGGGCAGGGTCTGGCTGGCTATATACACTGGGGCAGGGTCTGGCAGGCTATATACACTGGGGCAGGGGCTGGCTGGCTATATACACTGGGGCAGAGCCTGGCTGGCTATATACTGGGGAGCCTCTGACCAATGCATTTCCCACCCTCGGCTTATACTCGAGTCAATAGATTTTCCCAGTATTTTGTGGTAAAATTAGGGGTCTCGGCTTATACTCGGGTCGGCTTATACTCGAGTATATACGGTATATAAATAGTATGTTATTCAAAAAAATAATAACCATATAGAAATATAAAATATCATAATCCAATAAAAATCTCATCTATGCATTAATATTATTAATAGAGATGAGCGAACACTAAAATGCTCGGGTACTCGTTATTCGAGACGAACTTTTCCCGATGCTCGAGTGCTCGTCTCGAATAACGAACCCCATTGAAGTCAATGGGAGACTCGAGCATTTTTCAAGGGGACCAAGGCTCTGCACAGGGAAGCTTGGCCAAACACCTGGGAACCTCAGAAAAGGATGGAAACACCACGGAAATGGACAGGAAACAGCAGGGGCAGCATGCATGGATGCCTCTGAGGCTGCTTAAACGCACCATTATGCCAAAATTATGGGCAACAGCATGGCCATGACAGAGTGACAGAATGAAGCTAGATAGCATCTAAAACATCCAATAATTGACCCTGACACTATAGGGGACGGCATGCAGAGGCAGCGGCAGCAGCGGCAGGCTAGAGAGTGGCATGGCGACATACCCTAAATGGACTCAGGCTTCAAACCAATGGGTGGCAGAGAGGAACCAAAGGAGGTGAGCAAGAAGCGCTCAAATAATATCGGTACATGATAAAAGTTTGCCAGTATATTTTGTGGATTACACAGCAGGGTGGCGACAAAGTTAACATGGAAGCCATGAAAACAACCCACTACCAGTTCTGGTGGAAGTTGACATCTGGCAGTCTACAATCGCTCTGCGCTGCTGGTAAACTCTGGATAACATGGTCAGTGTTGAATTCCACCTCGTGGGCACGTCGCACAACAGTCGGTGAGCGGGCAGTTGGAGGCGGCGCTGCGCTGCCCTGAGAGTGGCAGCATCTGGGCTGGACTTCCTGAAATGCGCACAGATGCGGCGCACCTTCGTGAGCAAATCAGACAGATTGGGGTATGTCTTGAGGAAATGCTGAACTATCAGATTTAACACATGGGCCAGGCATGGCACATGTGTCAGTCTGCCGAGTTGCAGAGCCGCCACCAGGTTACGGCCGTTGTCACACACAACCATAGTTATTGCCTAATAGAAATCCAACCCCTACTGAATTTTGCCACTTCGGCCTTTGCTATGGATATGTGCGCCACTAAGCGCAGAACACAGCGGTCGCAAGTCTCACTACAAATTGCTCAGAATTGGCAAGTACATGCACTGCAGAAACTACAGCCACCAGCAGATCAACCAGAAATCAAATATATAGAACGCTACTGTAGGCTTCAAGAAGCTGTTTGTATTCTCCTATGGCTATTTTCTAGCCAAGTATCAAAGGAAGCACACTACTATGCCAGATGAGATGACACTGAGTTATTGCCTAATAGAAATCCAACCCCTACTGAATTTTCCCACTTCGGTCTTTGCTATGGATATGTGTGCCACTAAGAGCTAAACACAACGGTAGCAAGTCCCCCTGCTAATTCCTCACAAAATGGTAAAAGATGCAAATTAAAATAAAAAAAGTAGAACGTTATTGTAGCCCTAAGAAGGGCTGTTGGGTTCTTTGAGAATCACTCCTGCCTAACAGTAAGCTAATAGAACACCCTAACGCTTTCCCTGACCAGCAGCAGCTCTCTCCCTAGCGGCATCCAGAGACAGAATGATCCGAGCAGCGCGGCCAGCGGCTAGTCTATCCCAGGGTCACCTGATCTGGCCAGCCAACCACTGCTATCGACGTGTAAGGGTACCACGTCATGCTGGGTGGAGTGCAGAGTCTCCTGGCTTGTGATTGGCTCTGTTTCTGGCCGCCAAAAAGCAAAACGGCGGGAGCTGCCATTTTCTCGAGCGGGCGAAGTATTCGTCCGAGCAACGAGCAGTTTCGAGTACCCTAATGCTCGACCGAGCATCAAGCTCGGACGAGCATGTTCGCTCATCTCTAATTATTACATTATTACACTATTACATTATTACATTATTACACTATTACATGATCACATTATTACATTATTACCCTATTACATTCAGAGATCGCATTAACGCCTCGCCAAGCGTCATAGACGCATGATGAGGCGCCATTACTCCCCAGAATAATTACCAAGCGTAAAAGTACGCTTGGCAATTATCCCTGGCTGTAGTGTGTGAGCTGAGCGGTCCGGAGCGCACAGCACTGGTGTGCAGGACATTACACTGGCAGCGCGCGGGCCGGCACTGCTCAGCACACACTACAGCGCTGGTAGCCTCTAGAATGGAGCTGCTCCGGGTAGTCGTGATGTCATGGGAGGGGCGGAGCCTCCGAAAAGGGGCGTGGCTTACTACGCAGTCTCCTCACAGGAAGTAGAGCTGTAATGGCTGCTGCAAGTAGAACATGTACAGGTACTGTGTGCATACATGTGTATAGAGGTGAGGGGGCCTGACAGGAGTGGATGTGATAAGGTCAGGGAAGACCTGTATGTTACATGGGACTGCATGTCTTGCAGGTGCTGAGTTGGCATGAGGTGTATTTTACATAGGACTGCATGTCTGACAGGTGCTGAGGTGGCATGAGGTTTATGTTACATAGGACTGCATGTCTGACAGGTGCTGAGGTGGCAGGTGTATTTTACATAGGACTGCATGTCTGACAAGTGTTGAGGTGGCATGAGGTTTGTGTTACGTGGGACTGCGTGTCTGGCGGGTGCTGAGGTGGCAGGTGTGTGTTACCTGGGACTGCGTGTCTGGCGGGTGCTGAGGTGGCAGGTATGTGTTACATGGGACTGCATGTCTGGTGCTGAGGTGGCATGAGGTATAGGTTACGTGGGACTGCATGTCTGGTGCTGAGGTGGCATGAGGTATATGTTACGTGGTACTGCGTGTCTGGCGAGTGCTGAGGTGGCATGAGGTGTATGTGAAACAGGACTGCATAAACAGTAAAAACACAAATTCAATTAATAAAAAACATTAAAAAAAACGCCTCCCCCCAACACAGACACCAAAAAAAAATAAACCAAAATTTCTTTTTAAAAAAAGCATTTTACAAAGCAACTTTCATGGATTTGCAGTGTCAGTTGCAGTCTGGTCACATGGGGAGGGGGATACATTGTGCATTAGCCGCAGTCTGGACGTTTGGTGTCAGCGGCGTTAGCCACAGTCTGGTGGTGGGAGGTCTCGGCGGGCCGCAGTGTGGTGGGAGGTTTCGGAGGGCCGCAGTGTGGTGGTGGGAGGTCTCGGAGGGCCGCAGTGTGGTGGTGGGAGGTCTCGGCGGGCCGCAGTGTGGTGGTGGGAGGTCTCGGCGGGCCGCAGTGTGGTGGTGGGAGGTTTCGGAGGGCCGCAGTGTGGTGGTGGGAGGTTTCGGAGGGCCGCAGTGTGGTGGTGGGAGGTTTTGGCGACTGTGGTTGGGGGGTTGGTGGTGTCAGCTCCAGTCTGGGCAATGATACATGATTTTCTTATATAATTAGCGTCTATCAACATTATATACAGCTATGAGTTATATACTTGTATTACTGAAAATATCATACTCCTTCCCGGCTAAAAATACTCCTCAAAAATAGTAAGAGGAGTATTATTACCCTTCTAGAAATATGTTAGTGCGACCTCTGATTACATTATTACATTATTACATTATCACATTATCACATTATTACATTATCACATTATTACATTATTACACTATTACATTATTACACTATTACATTATTACATTATTACATTATTACACTATTACATTATTACATTATTACACTATTACATTATTACATTATTACACTATTACATCGGGCGAAGTATTCGTCCGAGCAACGAGCAGTTTCGAGTACCCTAATGCTCGACCGAGCATCAAGCTCGGACGAGCATGTTCGCTCATCTCTAATTATTAAATTATTGTAAAATTATCCAAATGAGCCTGAGGGACTCCAGGCTCCATTAATACTTATAGAGTCCGAAGCCCTTCAGGCTCATTTGCATCATTTAAAAGCCTTTTTTTATAAAAAAAAAAAAACAGGGCATAAGAGGATAAAAAAAAGTTAGTGAAAAACTTAGCATGTGGGTCGATCATTTATTGCAACACTTGGTGTTCTCCCTACCCAGTTTCCTCAAAGACACGAAACATGTAGTTTCTCTTCTGGATGGTTATCCCTGGAATAATTCTGTGTCATATTGGCTCTCATGTGATGTAATTAGTCTCTATCCTTCTCTAGAACACCACATGGTCTTGACATCTCTAGGACATCACTTAGAGAAATATAGTAATCATTCCATTCAAGTGAAGGAATTTTTGATGGAGTCAGTTAGCTTCTTGCTTAAAAATAATTATTTTCTTTTTGACAAAAGATTTTTTATCCAAATGTGTGGAGCAGCCATGGGAGGGAGGTGTTCTCCCTCCCTGGCTAACATATACATGTCTTACTGGGAGGAATCATTCCTTTTCTCCTCTGCCAATCCGTTTCTCTCCCATATCAGGTGGTATGGTCGACGAACTCCTCCTGATATGGGAGGGACCGGAGCATGATATAGCTGCCTTTGTTGATTATATAAACGAGAATAACATAAACATGCAATGTGCAATGTGTGGGTTGTACTGGAGGTCCTTTAAAGGTTCGCATCAGAAAACATTTACTTGATGCCAAAAATGTAAATACAGTAAATGTATCGATGGCATCTCCTCATTTTCAAGTGGTGCATAATGGGGATTGCAGTTCTTTTGTGTTTACCGGCATTGGAAGGGTGTGGAAACCAGTGCGGGGTGGAGACCATAGGCGGAAGCTTTTGAACCGCGAAACATATTGGATCTTCACCTTGGACACTAGAGTTCCAAAAGGAATGAATAAAAGATTGGACATTATATGTCATTATTAACTACCTTTCTGCATTTCAGATTTTCATGTTGTATTTTCTTATCTTATGTATACCTTGATGTTTGATGTCTTCGTAGTTTTTTAACACAGTTGCAATTGATTGCCTCTGGTCATGTGACCTAAAGCATTTGACTTATATGACCGGAAACATGCTATAAGGTTAGTCATGAATAAGGGTGTCTAACACCTGAAACGCGTAGACGATTCATGCTGTGACGATTTATGCTGTTGTATCCCATGGCCGAATTCATGGTTTTTAATGAGATGGAATAAAGCCTTGAAAATTTTATATGGATTCCTGTTGCATCCTTTGAAGCTGGATCGTGTTTGTCGTCTTTCACATTTGTACCTCTCCAAGCCGGAGTGATCCCATGCTCGGATGGTCCCAGGTGCTATGAAATACATCATCAGGGTGAGCTGACATTTCTTCCTTTTCTTCTGATAAAAAAGATTGAATCCTGCCAGAGGGGACACATACCAGTATGTCAGAGTGCTTGGTTTAAAATCCATGATCCTGGTGGTAGATGTCCGTTAAAGTCAAAGGGTCACCTGAAAGAGCCCCTTATATGATTTATCATCATTTGAAGTGCTTCTTACTGCACAATTCTTGATTGACTAAGCAATTATCTGCGCAACTCATCTTAACTTGAAAAGGAATATTTGCAGTGCACAATAACAATTCAGTGTTTTAATAAACATGAACAAGCGGTAGATGAAACAGCTTAACCGGATGAGATTTTATGAAATTGCTATAATTGTATGTTCCCTCAGCAGACAAATCTTTGTTCCTCAGGAGACTTTTTTAATATTTTCATGCTGCTAAAAATACATAGGAATAGATGGTTATAGTCTTTTTAGAAATGATGGTATAAATAAAAAAGTGGGAGGGGTTTGTTTATATTTGAAATCTTGCCTCAAGCCTGTCCAGTGAGATTACATCAGTGACGCAAATGCAAATGTGGAGTCCCTATGGGTGGAGATAAGGGGAGGGAAAAAGAATAATAAAATATTACTAGGGGTTTCTTATAAGGCTCCAAATATAATGGAGGCAGCAGAGGAAATGCTGGTAAGTGAAATGGATGTGGTTTCAAAGCAAGGTGAAGTACTTATCATGGGGGACTTCAATTACCCAGATATTGACTGGGGGGCAGAAACCTGCAGGTTCCTTATAGGTAGCAGGTTTATGTCGACAACAAAAGACAATTACCTGTTGCAACTAGTCCTGGAGCCAACAAGAGGTGGGGCGCTGCTGGACCTTATACTAACCAACAGAACTGACAGGAAATCAAAATTACAGGTTGGGGGTAACCTGGGTAATATTGATCATATTATCATTGATTTTGTATTACGCTTTACTAAGAGCGTTAGTAGAGGGGCAACGAACACTCAAAGCTTCAGGAGGGCAAATTTTTTAAGCAACTAAGGGAAGACATTATATACATAAACTGGGACAATGTTCTCAAAGACAAAAGTCCCCCCAAAATGGGACTTTTTCACAAATATTGTAAAAAAGGCCTGTGGGAAAAAGCATAAAAGGGACAAAAGATGCCAATGTGGCTAACTAATTTTGTAAGGAGAGCAATAAGCGAGAAAGATGAAAGGTGTTTAAGGTGCTAAAACATGAATGTAGAGATGAGGCGCTACAGGAATATAAGAGAAAAATAAATCCTGTAAAAAGCAGATAAAGGCCACAAAAATATAGACTGAAAGAAATATTGCCAGGGAGAGCAAAAATAATCCCAAATTATTTTTCAAGCACATAAATGATAAGAAACTAAAAATAGAGAGTGTGGGCCCTCTGAGGAATAACATGGGGGTCATGGTGGAAGGAGATGAGGAAAGGACCAACCTACTTGCCTTCTCGACTGTCTTTACCCAGGAATATTCCCATGGTGGAAGAAACAATGAGGATGGATGTAAATTCTCATTCAAATGTCAACCGTTTAACCCAGGAAGAGGTACGGCGCCCCCTCAAAACCACTAAGACAGATAAATCACCAGGGCCAGATGGCATACACCCCTGAGTTCTGCATGAACTGTGTACCGTGATAGACATACCGTTATTTTTAAATTTGAAGATTCCCTGAGGACTGGTTATGTTCCACAGGACTGGCGCATAGCAAATGTGGTACCAATATACAAAAAAGGATCAAAAAGTGATCCTGGAAACTACAGACCTGTGAGTCTGACTTCTGTGGTGAGGGAAATATTTGAGGGGTTTGTTAGAGATCCAATCTGTGCATCTCAGTGTGCATAACCTTATAACCCAGCATCAGTATGGGTTTATGAGAGAATGGCCCTGCCAGACTAAGCTGATTGGCTTCTACGAGGAAGTAAGTTCCAGACTGGGGGACAAAGTGGATTTTGTATATGTGGACTTTGTATATTTGACATAGGCTTAGTGATAGAAAACAGAGGGTCGTCAATAACGGCACATTCTCAGATTGGGTTGACATTATCAGTGGAGTGTCACAGAGGTCACTTCTTTTTAATATTTTTATTAATGACCTTGTAGTGGGTTTACACAGACAAGTTTCAATATTTGCAAATGATACTAAGCTGTGTAAAGTAATTAATACTGAGGTTGATAGTTTAGCATTACAGAGGGATTTGTGGAAGCTTGAGGAGTGGGCAGAGATGGTTGATGAGGTTTAATGTAGAGTAAAGTATAATTATGTTCTAAACAGTTAATTACTTGGTAAAACTGGAGCTGTAAAAGACTTGGGGGTATTAGTGGATGGTAAACTTAATTTTAGTAACCAGAGCAAGGCCGCTGCTGCTAAAGCAAGTAACATTATGGGATGTATGAAGAGAAGAATAGATTCTCATGATAAAGACATAGTTTTGCCCTTATACAAATCCCTGGTCAGACCATACATGGAATATTGTGTACAGTTTTGGGCACCAGTATATAAAAAGGAGATAGTAGAACTGGAACGGGTGCAGAGGAGAGTAACCAAGATTATTTGGGGAATATGGGAACTAGAATACAATAACAGATTACAAAATTTGGGATTATTCAGTTTGGAAAAAAGACGACTGAGGGAGACCTCGTTACAATGTACAAATGCATTGGGAAGCACAAGGATCTCTCCAAACATCTATTTATACCTAGGCCTGTGACCAGGACATGGGGGCATCATCTACGCCTACAGGAGAGGTGGTGTTACCATCGCCATAGACAGGGTTCTTTACTGTAAGAGCAGTTAGACTATGGAACTCTCTGCCACAGGAGGTTGTTATGGAGAGAAAAAAACATTTATTTAATTCTTAAAGGTTGGACTGGATGGACTTGCGTCTTTTTCCAGCCTTTTATACAATGATACTTTGATTAATCAAATGTATTGTTTCACCAATAAATTTGATTTACAAATGTCTTATTTGGAGACATGACTATCCCAGACAGAGAACCTCCAGTCAAGATGCCATCAGAAGCCAAAGAAGTGCTTCCATAGTTCATTCAATGAATGATGATTCTTTTACTTTCTCTGCTTGACAAAAGCGGTGTTCCCAAAACATTGCACTGCCTGATGGGTAGCTGACACACTAGCTTTGGATCCTAAGGCTTCTCCGCTTACTCAAGTTGGATGGACTTTTTATATTTCAGAGACTATAGCTTGAAGAAAATGTTTGCAGATTGTGTGCCTGTTGTGCTATTGACTATGGATGTTGCATAATGAGAGAGAGAAAACATTTTTAAATGAATTATATTTGGCAAGCATCATTTATTGTGTGAACTACTTCAATATCTGGGAAGTGTGGAAGTGACTGTCCAGTTGTCCACCACCTGTTGTATATTGTCGGTATAACGCTCTATACACAAGGGGTTTTGATCTAGACCAAAAGTTATTTTCATGGCTATAACATACTGGATTCAAGGACTTGTTTATTCTTATTCTAGTACGTCAGAAAATGAATGTACTGAAATGAAGGCTTAAGTCCTACAGAGAACATCCAGTTTTACTTTATTGCTATTAGTATATTAATAAAAGTTTCCTTTTTATTACAATTCATTATGGAGAGGCATAGTGCAAATAGTTATATAATGCAATAAGTTACATAATAAAGTAAATGGAATTGTACTGAGCCAGGCTGTCACATAGAACAGCACCGAGTGTTTATGAAACATCTCATATTTTTGACAGATGCACCGAAGCTCACAGTGATCACAGTGTGAATGATCAAGATAAAGAAAGTAGGAAAAGTTGAGACGTAGACTTTTTTGGCAACTGAGTAGCAGCAACACTTTTACAAGAGCTAATTATCATATTTTCAGGCAAAGTCATTTTCTCTGCACAACACTAAACATAACTTTTTGCTTCCTACATAATATGTAACAGGTACTGCCAGAAAAGCTTATATTGGGAAGGGGAGAAGTGCTCATGCAATTTAACAAAAAAAAAAATTAAAAGTTCACATACACAGGAGTGTATCTACTATTTCCTGGGTAAACTTTGGGTCTGTGACCTCCACTTCTTTTTTCCTCTGCTAGTTTTTGCTCACATTACCAAGGCTGAGTTTTATTACTATGGTCTTTAAAGATCTTTTATACTTTCCTATATGTTTTCTGCTCCATATATATTGTGAGAAGTGTGGGAGGACCAGTATCCGTCATACAAGCAGATGAAGAGTGTTAGGTTACTGCAGTCAAATTTAGGGCTTTTTACCAAAGTGTTAATGCAGACATGTGGTAAGCAGGAGTAGTATGTTTAGTCTATGGAGAGACATTACATGAGGTAGGGGTTGTCGTGAACTTGCCCCATAACCTCATCTTGAGTTGGGATTTCCCCATGTTTTGGACTCTATGGAGAGGAAAGCAAAGGTTAGGGAACAATTCTTCACAAATAATTCCTGTGTCACCTAGTTAGGTGCCGCAATCTGAGCACAACGACCCAGACTCTGGGGTTCCTGCCTTAGATATAAAGCAGGAGAAGCTAAGGTGGTTGTGACAGGGCCACAGTTATCGGATTTGGAGGTATCCCGTGACAACTTTGGCACCGTACAACTCCAGGAACCCACTCTGGTCCAGGCCAGGGAAAATGTGGCAAAAAAATGGCATACCTTAGGATCCAGGTGCTGATGAGTTGTTTCCTTGCATAGTTGTTAATCAGAAATTATTGTACCGAGTTGATAGGATACTCTATAAGACCTGGGAGCAATTAATGATACCCCATCCTTATTTCCAAACTGTATTGGATTTAGCACATAAACATGTTATGGGGGACACCTAGGCACCAAATGTTTATATGTTTATTGGGTTACTTCTAAGGGTAAGGTCACACAACAGCTGAGGAGAGATGATTTGCCTAACTACATTATTGTTAACATGCATGTTTATGAAATACGATGTAAACAAGATGTTAACTTACATGTTAACACTTCATCAATGCATGTGTTAACAATGTGTTCACATGTGTGTTTTATAAACGCATATGTTAACTGTAATGTAATTAGGCAAAACACCTCTCCTGTCTTTCAAAACCCAATGAAAATGCAACAAAACACAACGTGTGACCTCACCTAAACACCAAGTGTGACGGCAGTCTCATATGTCGTCATTTCCCTGGGGTGTGGTTACAGTGTTTAAAAATACAGGACACAGCCTTAAATCCAAAATTTACAGTAGTGTCCACTCCTGCATATAACCCCCTCACATGGCTTGTGTCTCAAAAAGAATCCAAAATTTGCACCTGCCAGGACAGGCAAAACTGAACATGTATCACAAGTAAAAAGACATGATGATACATAAGGTGCAAAAAATACCTTCCAAATGTCTCAATTATACAACAAAGAAAAAAAACTATGGTGAGAGGTAAACAGGTGGAGATATTTGAGTAAAAAGGCCCAGTAAAGCTCCACCCATCACCCGCACATACATAAATGGGGGAAATTTACCATATGCCGATGCATTTTCAAAAGGCGCGATATGTCAAGAGGCTTCAGCCTCTTGATGCATCAAGCAGGTTGCTGCGCAGCATTTATTCTATGCCAGGCGGAGCATGTAGCAGCGAGTGCGGCGGCACGGGAACAGTAACGCCCTGCGCCGGCCCACTCCCGGCTGGCCACACCATCTACTTGGCCTCCCCCTTCACGCCCCTTCACGGCCCACTAGTGTGAAGATGGCGGATTGGGGCAAATAATCGCAAGTGCTAGCAATAAGCTAGCATTTGCGATTATTTCAGGGCCTGTGCGCCACTGACAGGACGCAGAGGTCCTGATAAATATGACCCAATGTATTCAGAATAGAAATTGATAAAATCAAATAAGGACTTCAATAACTTAAAATCAAATAATTTTGTATGTTTAAGCCTTTTGGAGCAATGCAATCCTTTTGCGAAATCCAATACCCTTCCTTGTTGAGAAGGAGGCATTTAAGGTCTCCTCCTCTCATGGGTCTATTAACTCTTTCCAAACCATAAAATCTCATGCTGGTCAAAACACCTGCATGTGTGTATATAAAATGTTTGGAGACATTAGAGACATTTTTATTGATATTGGTTGGAACTGACTTGTCCGAGCTTGATGCTCGTTCGAGCATTAGCGTACTCGCAACTGCTCGGACGAGTATTTCGCCTGCTCGACAAAAATGTTTAGATTTTTGGCACCCAGAAACAGAGCCAATCACAAGCCAGGAGACTCTGCAGTAACCCAGCATCACGTGGTACACTTACATGTCAATAGCAGTGGTTGGCTGGCCTGATCAGGTGACCCTGGAATAGACTAGCCCCTGCCCGCGCTGCTTGGATCATTCTCTGTCTGGATGCCGTTAGGGAGAGAGCTGCTGCTGGTCAGCGATAGCGTTAGGGTGTTCTAGTAGATTACTATTAGGCAGGAGTGATCCTCCAAGTTCCTTGCTGTTAGGCAGGAGTCATTCTCCAAGAACCCAACAGCCCTTGTTAGGGCTACATTAGCGTTTTTCAAAAGTTAAAGTGACGCACTCAGTCACAGCACAAAATCCTTTTGTTTGCTGTCAGTGTAGGTTAGAAACTAGCCATAGCAAACATCTTCCGTGGTTGCTGTCTGATTTCTTCTACGCGTTTTGTTCTATAAAAAAAACACAAAAAAAAAAATAAAATAAAAAAAAACAAAAAAAAAATACAGTTTATATTTCTGTTTTGTCTATATAATAGACTTTAATTCTGAAAATGTTGGACCTGAGGGCTAGGGGTAGAGCACGAGGGCGTGGGCGTACGAGGCCTTGTCCTGGGCGGGGTGAGACACCACCTGCTGATGAGGGAGCAGGGGAACGCCGCAGAGCTACACTCCCTAGCTTCATGTCTCAAGTTACTGGGACTCACAGTGCGAACAGGTGATGTCGTGGATTGCGGACAATTCTTCAACTAATTTGTCCACCAGTCAGTCTTCCACGCAGTCCACCCATGTTACCCAAGTGAGCAATCCTCCAGCTCCTCCACCTCAGCCTCCTTCCCCCCAGTCTGCCCCCTCCCAGGAAAATTTGGCATTTGAACCGGCATACTCTGAGGAACTGTTTTCTGGACCCTTCCCAGAGTCACAAACCACTTGTCAGGTTGATGCTGAGCTCTTTCCCGATGCCCAGGTTTTCCATAAGTCGCAGTCAGTGGGTCCTGATGACATTCTTGACGTAGTGGAAGAAGTGTGTAAAGAGGTGTCGGATGATGAGGAGACACGTTTGTAAGATAGTGGTGAAGTTGTTGTCAGGGCAGGATGTCTGAGGGGGGCGCAGACTGAGGCATCGGATGATGAGGTGATAGACCCAAGCTGGTGGGGCCAGAAGGAGAGGCAGGGCCAGAGCTGGTGCATCAGTGCCAAATGTTTCATGTAGTGAAGCTCCAATGGCGAGGGCTAGAAATCTGGAGGTTCTTTAAAGAAACAGTGAATGACCGACGGACTGTGGTGTGTAACCTGTGCCACACCAGGATCAGCAGGGGTTTCACCACTACTAGCTTAACCACCACCAGTTTGCGCAGGCATATGAATGCTAAACACCACACTCAATGGAACCAAGGCCTGTTCACCTCCGGCCGGGCCCACCACTGCTCCTTCCCCTGTGTCATTTGTGGCCTCTGCTAGTCAGCCCCCTGCCCAGGACCCCGGCACAAAGACCTCCCATGAGAAAACCAAACCTTTGCCCCCACGAACCTCCACAGCGCCCACCAATGTCTCCATGCACAGTGTTCAGCTGTCTATACCCCAGTTCCACCCACCCACACGCCCAAGCCCTCAACGTCCACATCTCCAAATTACTCAGCCTAGAGATGCTGCCCTATAGGCTGGTAGAGACCAAGGCCTTTCGCAACCTCATGGCGGCGGCCGCCCTTCAGTATTCGGTCCCTAGCCGCCATTACTTTTCCCGACGTCCCAGCCCTGCACCAGCACGTGTCAGACAACATCATCTGTGCCCTGACCAACGCCGTTTCTAACAAGGTCCACCTAACCACGGACACTTGGACAAGTGCTGCCGGGCAGGGCAACTATATATCGCTGACGGCACATTGGGTTAACTTGGTGGAGGCTTGGACCGCGTCTGACCCTGGGCCACTCATAAACTGCCGACGCCGAGGATTGCGGGGCCTACCTCAGTCACGGTCTCTCAGGCCTACTATGCCTCCTCCTCCTCCCACCCCTCCTCCACCTCCTCCTCCTCCGAATTACCATCCGTGGGCATGGTGACATCAGTTGGTAGCTCTAGGCACAGCAGCAGTTCCGTCGCTAAGCGACAGCAGGTGGTGCTCAAACTGCTGAGCCTAGGCGATAAAAGGCACACCACCCAAGATATTACAGTGTATCATAGTGCAGACCAATCTGTGGCTGGCACCGCTGAACCTGAAGCCACGCATGGTTGTGTGTGACAATGGGCGTAACCTGGTGGCGGCTCTGCAACTTGGCAGACTGACACATGTGCCATGCCTGGCCCATGTGTTAAATCTCATACTTCAGCGGTTCCTCAAGACATTCCCAAATCTGTCTGATTTGCTCACAAAGGTGCGTCTCATCTGTGCGCATTTCAGAAAGTCGACCACAGATGCTGCCACTCTCAGGACAGCGCAGCGCTGCCTCCAACTGCCCGCTCACCGACTGTGATTTGCCCACAAGGTGGAATTCAACATTCACCATGTTATGCAGAGTTTACCAGCAGCGCAGAGCGATTGTAGACTGCCAGATGTCAACTTCCACCAGAACTGGTAGTCAGGTCTGTCAGCTTCCTCAAGTCTACAATGAGGAGTGGATGTGGATGTCTGATATCTGTCAGATGCTGAGTAACTTTGAGGAGTCAACACAGATGGTCAGTGGCGATGCCGCCATCATCAGCCTCACCATCCCGCTGCTTGGCCGGTTGAAAAACTCTCTGGTCAGCATGAAGTCGGAAGCTTTACGCTTGTCCCTTGTTGATAGCCAAAGCACCCTCCGGTCTGTTTCTCAGCGCGTATCGAAGAAGGTGGAGGAGGATGAGGAGGAAGAGGAGCAGAATGTTGGCGAGACAGAAGAGGGGAGCATTGCTCAGTCCTTAACTGTTCAGCGTGTATGGACAGAACAGCGGGTTTTCAGTGCAGCTGGTGGCATCATCACCAATAAGAGTATACCCCTGTCGACTGACAGCGCTGACAAGATGAATCATGCCTGGATTTCTCATGATTTCAATTCTCCACCAGGTGAAAGCAGCTCAACCTGAATAATTCTCGTGTATGCACTCCTCCTCCTCATTCTCCTCCTTCTCCTCCTCTTTGTACACTAAAGCAGAGGCAACTGGCTTTTTTTTGCCAGGGCCAACTGGCTCTAGCTATAGTACTATATCTATTTAATTTTTCTGGAGGGTCACCTCCCCGATCCTCTGTTTTGAAAACTTTTTTGGACTGCCACATACAGGCACTATCCAAATTTAATTGTCTCCATAGCAGCCTCCACACGTCGTCTTTAGAGATGCCTCCACACGTTGTCTCCATTGCTGCCTCCGCATGTTGTTTCCATTGCTACCTCCACACGTCACCTCCATAGCTGCCTCCAAAAGTCGTCCACATAGCTGCCTCCATACATCGTCCCCTTAGCAAACATGCGGTGTCCAGCAAAATTTTGGGTTGTTTTACCGGATTCCACATCAAACTTGTTAACTTTGTAGCCACCCTGCTGTGTTATATACAAAATATACTGCAAACTTTTATCTATGAAGGATCTCTTTACGTTCCCCTCCCCTGCCATAACCAGGCCAAATACTTATAAGAACAGTGCTATACTTGATCTTTCACAAAAGGTTTTTAGAAATGCTGTTTGTAGCCGGAGTACACTCTTAATCATGGAACCATTTCCGAAAAAAAAAAAATTGAACCGCTATCCTATTCCATTATTCGTGGATGAAGTATTCAAACGACCCTGCCTGCTTTGAAAATGATAATTTTTTAAAAGTAAACGCTTCGGGCCCCCAGGTCCATTTTGGGTGGGGAGGAGCCGGGAGGCAGGGGCTTGGACAGGCGAAAGCGGACCGCCAGCTCCATCCGAAGATCCAACTAGCATTGTTTTAACTGCAGCAACTTTAATCTGCTACTATAACCTTTTACCTCTAAAATCTATCTTTTCACTCCGTTTTTCTCACCTCCTTACGTTCACCTCGGGTGCCATAACTGTCCCAACTGCCTCTACACGTCGTCTACATAGCAGCCTCCACACGTCGTCTCGATAGCTGCCTCCACACGTCATCCAACGAACTGTGTCAGGCTACATTTTTGGGTGTTTTACCGGCTGTGATTTTCTGGTGTTTTATATGGGTCACTCATTTTGTGACCGACATTATTTCAGCGCTACTTGCGCATCTGTTTACGTTCCCCTCCCCCGCCATAACCTGGCCATTTACTTATAAGAACAGTACTACACTTGATCTTACACAAAAGGTTCTTAGAAATGCTGTTTGTAGCCCCCGCCTGCTTTGAAAATTATAATTTTTTCAAAGTAAACACTTCTAGCCCCCAGGCCCATTTTGGGTGGGGAGGAACCGAGAGGCAGGGGCTTGGACAGGTGAAATTCACCTGGCAGCAGACCGCCAGCTCCATCCCAAGATCCAACTAACATTGTTTTAACTGCAGCACCTTTAATCTACTACTACCTTACTGCCTCCATACATCCTCTCCTTAGCAAACAAGCTGTGTCAGGCAGAATTTTTGGGTGTTTCACCAGATACATAATGGAACTCGGCCCATCTGTCGCCGCCAAGTTTTAATTATAGCGGCGCAATATGGATGCCCCATACCACAACACTCCTTAATCATGGAACCATTTCGAAAAAATAAAAAATAGAAACCGCTATGCTATTCCATTATTCTCTAGATGAAATATTCAAACGACCCAGCCTGCTTTGAAAATAAATTTTTTTTTTCAAAGTAACAGCTTCTGCCCCAGGTCCCATTTTGGGGTGGGGAGGGCCGAGAGGCAGGGGCTTGGACAGGCGAAAAGCTTACCTGGCAGCGGACAGCCAGCTCCATCCCAAGATCCAACTAAAATTGTTTGAACTGCATCCCCTATAGTGTAAGGGTCAATTATTGGCTGTTTTAGATGCTATCTCGCCTCACTCGGTCACTCTGTCATCGCCATGCTGTTGCACATAATTTTGGCATAATGGTGCGATTAGGCAGCCTCAGAGGCATCCATGCATGCTGCCCCTGCTGTTTCCTGTCCATTTCCGTGGTGTTTCCATCCTTTTCTGAGGTTCCCAGGTGTTTGGCCAAGCTTCCCTGTGCAGAGCCTTGGTCCCCTTGAAAAATGTTTAAGTATCCCATTGACTTCAATGGGGTTCCTTATTCGAAACGAGCACTCGAGCATCGGAAAAAGTTTGACTCGAGTAACGAGCACTCGAGCATTTTAGTGCTCGCTCATTTCTAGAACTGACCCTCCAATATGTTCCCTAATTCTTTCTTTCAACCGCCTGTTGGTACAGCCAATGGAAGTAAGTTCACAAGCTGTACATTCACCTCTACTTATAATTAAACGAATATTGCAGTTCATAAAACCTTTGCACTTGAAAGCTCAATTATCTATTGTAGAAGAAATAGAACTTATTTGATAAACATATTTGCAACACATACATTGATTAGCACCACAGCAGAAAAACCCTTTATTATCTAATAACCAGGTAGCCTCCTTAGAAGAGATTGGTGTGATAAATGTGACCTGGGGGAGAGGGGGCCTTTTTCTACCCCACTTTCCCCCAGCCTCTGCTTAATTGGCCTAATTGAACTGGGTTGTTTACGAGCACTCCAAGAGGTGTAGATTCAAAGTAACTCTGCAGCTGAATCATCTCCGTGCACCCCCCCCTCATTCTCAAACAAAGAGCCATAAAACTATTAAAGGGGTATTCCAGGAATAAGCATAATTCATATACAAGTGGGTACTCAAAATATAAGCTAATGTGTAATTGATATATTTGTTATTTAAAATTTTGCCCCCTTAGCAGAAAATGCTGATGACATATACTGTAATGAAGAATTAAAATGCTACTGGCCCTTTAATCAGTTTGTTAATTTCCTCCGCGCTTTCCGTTGCAGAGCATACACAGGGCAGAAGATGGCCGCTGGTCACATGTCTGCATCACATGTCCTGCACCTGCCTGGGCAGGTCATGTGATCACCACTATGTTTGGCTGTAGTGGGTTGGTTGCAGTATATCCAGTATGGCCAGTGTTTGGTGAAGGCAGTTACACATCATTACTATGGTAACAGAGCAAGAAAATCTGTTAGATCATCAGTGGGAGCAGAGCATAAGAGGGAGGAGGAGTTACTGAGAACTAAAGGATCATGGAACTTGTAGTTTCCAGTGGCGGCTATCTTAGAGATAACTCCAGCTACTTTAGAGAGGCCATAAATTTTGTAAATCATAAAATCAAACTATTTAAGCTCAGTTTTGTGACTAATGACATTGAGTATTGTTGAACTCATTTATTTATATCATCATGGGTTTTTGTGCCAGACGTTCATATTACCGGAATTCCCCTTTAAACCAATAAGTTGAATAGGGACAGTTAGGGAGTTATAGTTCATCTCACCAGAAGAACAAATACATTTTTGAATTTGTTATTTTCAGGAAATCACAATGGTCACAATGGCGATTTTTGCTGCCACTCATGGCTCTAGCTCTTTTTAGACTCCATTATGGATATCCTCGAGCTATCAGTCCTGATGAAATATTGTTTAGTCTATATTGGCCTTGGTAGCATAGACAACTTTGTAAAGTCCGTACTGGGCATGCTTATTATGAAATAAGGGTGGACTTGTAGTGGGACGCCTACTCCATCAGGGCTTTGGCCCTGGGTTTGTGTATAACCCACAGGTGCAGGTCACAGGACTCGTTAGTACCTATAGACTCCAGGCCAGAATCAGTAGGTAATACTGTACATCTATCATTCCACTGTGACATGTGATGCCATTACTGACTGCACGGTCTCGTTTATAAACCAAATAGGCAATACGTGAGATCAATTTTAGTCATCCTTCTGATTGGCCCCTCTTAGTAATAGCATCTTACAATAAGAATGAGAAAACAGGCCAAAAACAGTTAAGAACACTACATAAATGAACTTCAAGCACTGGATTGTAGACAGAGGAAATAAATGTTTGTGTGCAACAGAGTAATAACAGTCATATGAAACAATAGGGATGAGGGCCTCCGCAAAGCTTACAGTCTATGGAAGCTTTTAGAAAAGAAACTTTGTAAAGATTTTAAATAATGTAAAGCAGTAATTGTTGGATCCATAATGGGTCAATTATAAGTTATGTTATCAGGGCAACTGGCTATAGCCAGCAAACTATTGAAATCTGCAAGGTCTTAAGCCTCAAGCTATTGACTAGTGACATTAGAAATAGAGCTACATTGGCAACTTCAAAGTTTCTAACATTCTGATAGAACCTTTCAAGGGCATACTTGACAAAATGTATGCAGGTAACCTTATTTAGAGACATAAGTCCTGTCTCTCTGCTTTCCTCATCAACGGCGTGTCATCACTTGGAAAGCTCTTTATTGTTATTATTAGAGAACTACGCGTTTCGGCGCTGTACTAGCGCCTTCGTCAGCTTCAGGTTAAACA
Organism: Engystomops pustulosus; assembly: GCA_019512145.1. Classification (NCBI taxonomy): domain Eukaryota; kingdom Metazoa; phylum Chordata; class Amphibia; order Anura; family Leptodactylidae; genus Engystomops; species Engystomops pustulosus. The sequence goes on along the minus strand of CM033647.1, from coordinate 54,756,698 downwards.
GTAGTATTAGTTAGTGATAGGTTTTCACAGAGCCAGGCAGCGGGGTAACAGGAGAGAAAGAAACAACACAGTACCTCAGGACAGGACTGGATTGAGCCGATGTTCACCGAGTCAGGCACTGTTAAGCAACAATGGTCGACCGGAAAAGTAGAGATGATTGCCCAGTGACCGAGAACAGTTTAGGGAGGCAGAGAGTTTGAGATTTGGGGAGGGAAGAGGACGAGGTTCACAGAGAAAGAAGTAGAAGAAAGTTATAACATCTGCTTTCTACTTTTGAACAAATGAACCCTGGGAATTTATCCAGTCTACCCCCCCACATTTGTTAGCCCCCAGTTGTTGACGTATCATCAACCACAGCTGAGTCTAACATAGATCAGTAATAAATCACCCAAAATCTCGTTTGGAGAATTCCTATGGACACCTCCTTAGAATACTGTCTGTACACACCTTTAAAAAGTTTTCTTTTTTAATATTGTTTCGATAAATAAAATCCAGTTGCCATTTTGTAAAAGAAGAGTATCTGTAATCTTAACTGTGATCAGTTTACACTGATAACTCCAACAAATGTCACACACTGATTACGGTACAGTACTCCCAAATACTGTACTCTAAGATTGAAAAAATGAGTATACATAATCTGTATCAACAATAGAGTAGTAGCAAAGCAGATGGCACTATTAAAGTAGATATTTTTCCTGTAGCAGCCTAATGCAGCAGGTGCTAAGACAACTTCTTTTATATTTTCGTAACCATAGATTAAGGTATATTAAAAGTATGTGCCAGGAGTGGTCTCAGTACATACTTAAAACATTATTAACTCATGTCAATGTAGCCTCACAAAGAGTAAAGAACAAATTAAATAGATGGTAGTCATAGTGTAACATTACTCTTACTGCAGATAAGAGCCTTGGCCAACATGACCTAAGACCCACATGTCCATTTTCCACCTCATTAAGATACTTCTACAAGCTACTCTAGAGGTGTCTCATTGGTGAACATCTCGCTTAAGAACATTTACCTGACAAATGATCATTATCCAGCAGAGAATTTCTGGTTGCTTATTCGGGACATGTAAGGTTCTTTAATTTAATTTTAGCTTTTGATGAGGCTACTAGGGTTTGGAATATCCTCCTTTATGAGAATTGAGTAGTTATTATCTGGATGGGGAAGTCACGGTTTATTGACTAAAGACAATTTCATTCAAACTGCAGTTGAAATAAAGTACAAGGTATCTGAGGTTTCATTGAAAAGTATCTAGGTATTCCAAAGTTGACATGGTAATAACATGAATTAAAAGGGTATCTCATGAGAGTCAATCCTTTTAGAAAGGAGCTGATACATGGATCTATGGATAGTAATCCAGGAGCTGCTTTTTCCTCTGTCACAACTAGCTCTGTTTGTATTCGAATACTGGTGTAGGGGAGCACATGGCCAGAGTGGCGGAGAAAGGTAGATATGGGCATAATTATCAAGGACAGCCCTAAAACAGCATATAGAAGACCACCATGGCAGTGGAACAATAAAGTAAACTTAAACAATGGGATTTTTTTCTTAAGATCTTTTTTTTATGCATTTTAGCAACCTTTTAGCATGAGGAGTATATATATATATATATATATATATATATATATATATATATATATATATATGTATATATAGTCAGGGGATTAGGTACACAGTTTGTCAGCACCTGCCCAGCAACTGCGCAACCACCACCACTAGATAAACAGTTAAGACTGAACTAGATATCACAGGGGGCTGAACACAAACAAGGCACAGTTAAGGCTGGCATTGTCAGTCTTGATTGCCATCTAGGGGGAATGCATATACAATCCTTATACGGCATATACCATCCTTATACGGCATGCTAAAGCCTGTTATATTAATACTAATAGATGCCAATACAAATTATACTAACATAATATACAATGTTCAGATATAACAATAATGCATATACTATTAAGGCTACTTAAACATTGTGTTATTCTGCTCCATTTAGGGAGCATAGCAGTTTAAAAACAGAAGCCTCCATTGGATGACACAGTATAAACCCAATAGTGCCCAAAAGACCCAGTTGACTATAATGGGGCCCTTTGAGCCATTCATTTGTCCAATATTTTAAATAGGATCAGAAATTTCGACCCAGATGTACACTTAGCCTTATTCTAAAATAATAGTAAAACAAATAATATTGAAATAATACTTCTACTAGATACTAATGATGGTATTATAATACTAATCCAACTATACTCGAATAATACTAAGATATTAGTAAAACATACTTAAACAAAAAAATAATAGTAATATTACTGCTACTAGTATACTGATCCTAAAGGTTAATATGATTATATAAATACTAATCACACTGAAATAATTAATAATACTAAGATTAGTACAACTAATCATAATATTATAATAATGTACTAACACTAATGCTAAACATAGTAGATAATGCTTACCATACACACTCAATAATACATAATACGATTAGCCCAATATAGTAATACAACTAATAGTAATAAAAATATTGTGCTAGATACTATGCTTAATATATTATCACATTGAATAATATTAAGACCATATTTACAAACAATAGTAAACTGTAGTAATTTTACAGTAAAACTAATTTAACTGTTAGAGGATCTATAAGAAATAAAACAAACAGGAAAGGGAAGATAAAGAAAGAAAGGATTATCCTCCTAGGTGCACTGTGTGTTATTACAGTTTAAAGGGAACCTGTCACCAGAGACCCATTTTTAGCATCCCCAGTCCCCACAGAGCATAGTACATATTTGCCAAAGGTTTTGTAATAAAATAGGTTGTACAGAAAAAAGATATGTTATATTGTACCTTTCATTAGCATATCTCTGTGTGACTAGGCAGTTGCCCAATGTGAGGGGGCTGGAAAGGAGCACTCCCCCCCCACCATTGGGAAACCTGTGACCTTTTCAAATAAATGAATAAACTCCCACACTTTGGGATTGGCGTGTTAGAGAGCGGGGCGTCCTACGCCAAGTGATGGGTGTTTCTATATGATTGAAAAGGTCACATCGAGTAGCTGTTCCCCAAGGGTGGGGGGGGGAGCTCTTTCCAGCTCATCCCAAAAAGGCAATGCCATAGTCACACAGCAGATGCTAATGAAAGGTACAAATAACATATCTTCTTCTTCTTAAAACCATTTTTAATACAAAAACACTTGGCAGTGTGTGTACTATGCTCTGTGGACTGGGGGAGTGCTAAAAATGGGTCTCCTGGTGACAGGGGGGGAACATTGCACTGTGTTTTTTGGTTGTTCTTTTTCCTTTTACCTTTTATTTCCTCCCTTATGACTTGCTGAATGCAATGTAATTGTAGATTTTTTATTGTTTTCATAGTTTAATTAAAAAAAATAATAATATTCATGACAAAAATACTTCTAGTACAGCAAATACTAATATTTATTTTTTGCTCATACTCTTCCAATAAAAATAATTATTGATAATACTGTGAAAATAGTTAAACTATACAAATGATTTTGGTTTCAAATGACTCTGTTCAGCCTGTAGGAACGACAATAATTGACAGATTATCTTATTTTCAACAGCTTTATGATATGTACAGTGTAAGCATTCACCACTCCATATCATGATGAGCCATTACATGAATCATTCAACAAAAAGACCATAGAGTATTATGTATTAATAGTCATCAGCGCATAATAAATACAATAAGGTATGCATGCGGTATATTATTACCTAATATGTCAGGAAGCGTTATTGTGTGACATGTTTATTTTTGGGATTGCATTCCATCAAATACATATCAATTGTTTATGTCATGTTTCATTTCCCGATAAGAAACGACTTGGTGCAGTTGCCTCTCTAGTCGTAAGAAAATTGATACACTAAAAGGAGTTGACAAAGAGGATGAATCCGCTTGTGCCACTCGCAGCCATCTCACTTCTAATCTCACTTTTTAATTAATTATCTGTCAGATTCACTAAACTTGTCTCTAACTGACTACATAGAGAATCTCAGCCAAATTGGCCCTACTAAAAATCAAGACTCCAGTCAGAATGATCTCATCTGACCCTGCGATTCCTATATTGATTTTCCCAGTCTTTAGCTTTTATGGACGAAGAGAAGAAAAAACTCTTTCAATTGAAATAAAGTCAATTATGTCCACTTTTTGAGGAACATCAGCTCCTTTCTAAAAAGGATTGACTCTCATGAGATAACCCTTTTAATTCATGTTATTTACCATGTCAAACTTTTGGAATACCTAGATACTTTTCAATGAAACCTCAGATACCTTGTACTTTATTTCAACTGCAGTTTGAATGAAATTGTCTGTAGTCAATGAACCGTGACCTTCCCATCCAGATAATAACCTACTCAATTCTCATAAAGGAGGATATTCCAAACCCTAGTGACCTCGATGCAAAAGCTAAAATTAAATTAAAGAACGCTTACATGTCCCGAAATAGCAAACGCAGAAATTCTCTGCTGGATAATGATCATTTGTCAGGTAAATGTTCTTAAGCTGAGATGTTCACCAATGAGACACCTCTAGAGTAGCTTGTAGAAGTATCTTAATGAGGTGGAAAATGGACATGTGGGTTCTTAGGTCATGTTGGCCAAGGCTTCTTATCTGCAGTAAGAGTAAATGTTACACTATGACTACACTATTTAATTTGTTCTTTATCTTTTGTGAGGCTACATTGACATGAGTTAATAATGTTTTAAGTATGTACTGAGACCACTCCTGGCACATACTTTTAATATATCCTTAAATCTATGGTTACAGAAAATAGTAAAAAGAAGTGTCTTTAGCACCTGCTGCATTAGGCTGCTACAGGAAAAATATCTACTTTAATAGTGCCATCTGCTTTGCTACTCTATGTTGATACAGATTAATGTATATCTCATTGTTTTTTCAATCATTAGAGTACAGTATTTGGGAGTACTGTATACCAGTGTGTGACATTTGTTGGAGTTATCAGTGTAAACTGATCACAGTTAAGATTACAGATACTCTTCTGTTACAAAATGGCAACTGGATTTTATTTATCGAAACAAATATTAAAAAAGAAACACTTTTTAAATGGTGGTGTACAGACAGTATTCTAAGGAGGTGTACATAGTAAGAATTCTCCAAAGCGAGATTTTGGCTGATTTTATTCTGGAGCTCTATGTTAGACTCAGCTGTAGGTTGATGATACAGTCAACAACTGGGGAAGGCTATGTAGACTGGATAAATTCCCAGGGTTCAGTTTGTTCAGGGCAAGTTATACTTTCTACTGTGAACCTCTCCCTAATCTGGTTCTTCTGTCAACTGTGGTTCAATCTTCTGCCTGTTACCAGTGCCTGACTCTGTGAACATCCGGCTCATCCAGTCCTGCAGTGTCCTGTGGTTCTTCTTCCTGTTACCCCTGCCTGGCTCTGTGAACCTCATCCTAAACTAATACTACTGTTACCTGTGGTTGTCCTGCATGTACCCTATAACATGGCATCCTGTATCTAGACCTAATCCAGATCCCTGTTTCCTGACCTGACCTAGAGCCCTGTATCCCTATTTGAAATGCTTAACACCCCTCCCCTCTACTTTCACTAGGAGTTTTAGTAGCCTGTATTCCGGAAAAGCTAGCAGAACAGAGAGGAGATGATGATGACCTCAATGACCTCGATCCAGTTTGCTGGAAGAGACCTAGATATACTTTAACAAATTTTAAGAGTGAAAACATTTTTGCTAATTACAAAAGCATTATTGGGAATAAGTATTGAAAAGGCCATGGGAACCTGTCATTAGGCGAAGATGTGTGTCCTGATTTACAGGTTCACTTTACCACCTCATCACTGTGCCCATGTCCTGTTACCTTCCATGGCATGGCACACGCTATACCCCAATAATCACTTGGGACTCCATTCCATGCTTGTACTTCAACACTTAGTGTACATGGTCGGCTGCGAGGTCACCATATATGTATACAACATAAGGTCTATAATTGGCTAAACATAATCCCATCAAGCAGGAGAAAATAACAAAGGTCCTCTTACTTTCTCATTTGCTTGGAGTAACCACACACGACATAAATGAACGGTGGAGCTGGTTCCACTGAGCCACAAACTTGCTGGGTGCTGTTAATTTATGTGTCTGTTAGACTTCTTCCTAGATTAAAGTAGAAAACTATGCCACCTATAATATATATTAACACTAGATTCCTTTAATTAATCCATGATGTCCGGATTCTAATAGAACTGCTTGTCTTACCAGCCATTATTATGCCTAATGTTCTACTTCTGTAAATTACAATTGGGGCTTCTTATCCATTATTACAGAGGAAATAAAAACATCTATTTACAGAATTGGAGGGGGCATCTTCTCTCTCTGCACTGCTCGTATCACAGTTAGTGACTCGAAAATCCAATGTATTATTAGAAGAAGCAGTAAAACTATACATAAAAGCCATCTATGGACATAAACTGCTGATAAGGTTAATAAAAATACATAAAAGGCCATTCTAAATATATTTTTTTAATGTATGTATCTCTTCCACCTGCAATGATCAGGCTCATAAAACACTTTTATTGCACAGACTTCCCATAGATAAAACACAGCTACGGAATAAGTTTCTGCCCCCACCACATTAGCCTGCCTATTGTGAGAGGAAAGAACATGTCTGCTTTATATACAAAAGGCATTTTATATCTGGAGAAACTAGTCCATTTGTATAGCAATTGCTACACCTACACTTTTCTATTGATTCCATGGGAAAATGAAATTCTTTATTATGAAGTTCATCTATTATTATTTCAGCTAATGCACTCATTAATAATTCTGTATTAAGAGACCATACAGGTTTAAAATATTATTTTATTATTCCCTTGAATAAGTAATATCTTAATTGCCCCATGTTCTTAACCACATTGTTTTATAATCTACTACATTTATGAATATATTAATGACGTTAGCTTTATCTAAAAGTTGGACTTTCTTTGTCTAGTTTGTATCAGTTTGGGTTCAACTTAGATCTCTCTGGTCACATCCAAAGCTGCATGCAGACATTTGCTTGTCAACTGTGAATGAGATGTTTAGCACCATCTTGATTCCAAGATATATTTGTCACTGGCCTGGTAATAGGTGAAAGGCAGCAGAAGTGCAGTCCTCATATTATACTAGCACTATCTTTAGCCAATAAGATGCCCCCCCCCCATCCAACAAGAGAGAAACTGACACCAGGGAGCATCTGCATAGGAAATTTGTCTGTTTCCTCTCCCTTACAAAAACTACTGAAATAGTTGCAATTTCTTGCATACTGAAGGAAATTGTGATTATTCCGTCAACTAGACCACCTTCATGTGGTCATGGAGGGGATGTGAATGCAGCCACTGTCGGAGTGGGCCAGCACAGGGTTTTCTCTTCCTGGTGCCTGTGCAGTTTCTAAAAATCTGCAAACATTTACCACTGGATGTGTGGCTGGATGTCCTGCTGCCAAGTGGCCAATTGTGAAAAAGTTCTTACTGCAGTGTAAAGATGGCAGCATGTGACTGTCCCATCTGTGCAGAAAAAGGAGCCATGCTGGAGGTGCAAAAGTGTTAAAAGGGAATACCCCTTTAAAAGGTTAACAGACTTCTTTAAAATAGTTTTACATAATAATAATAATTCCTTTATTTATATAGCGCTCACAGATGACGCATCGCTGCACACAGCTTGCCAAATGGTCCATGTCCCCATGGGGCTCACAATCTAATCAACCTACTAGTAGGCTTTGGAGTATGGGAGGAAACATGAGGACTCGGAGGTTAAGGATTTTAGTTTCTATACTGGGGTAATTTATGGGGTTTTACAATTATTTACACCTCTCAAACTCACTCAAAATCTGGGTTGACCCTTAAAATGTGATGAGAAAAATCTCACTTAAAGTTCTAAGCCTTCTAACATCCTAGAAACATGTGAAGACGCATAAAAACCATGCAAACATAAAGCTGACATTCCGTAAGTGTTAGTTATCAAGCAATTTGGGTGGTCTGACTATCTGTCCAGAAAGTAAAACATTTCAAACTTTTAAAATGTTTCCCTGTCATTAATGCTAAGTATATAAAGACATTGGATTTCTCAGAAATGGCAATGATACTAAATGGTGTAAGGGTTCCTGCTTCCTTGTCACATTACAACACCCAACAGTAGTTCTTATAACCTTACTGCACTATACCTAATGCTTCTGAATCATAGATAATCATAGATGACAAACTGAGTGTTTGGTCATCCACTTGTCAAATGAGGTTCAATGTGTTTAAATGTCGTTGGGGTAGAAAATCTGGGAGAGTCCCTTGTTGAGAAGGACCTGGGGGTAATAGTAGATCATAAATTGAATAACAGCATGCAATGTCAATCAGCTTCCTCTAAAGCCAGCTAGATCTTGTCATGTATCAAAAGTGATATGGACTCTTGGGATAGGGATGTAATATTACCACTGGATACTGGACAAGTTCAGCCTCACCTGGAATATGCCGTCTTGTTCTGGGCACCGGTCCATAAAAATGATGTCCTGGAGCTGGAGAGGGTTCAACAAAGAACCACAAAAATGATATGTTTTATGAGGAAAGATTAAAACAACTACATTTATTTAGTGTGAAAAAATGGATGACTGAGATCAGGCATGATTAGTTTATATAACTATATGAATTGTCCATACAAAAAAAATGATGGAAAGTTCTTTTAGGTTAAATTAAATCAAAAGACGAGGGGGCACTGTCCCCGTCTGGAGAAGACAAGGTGTTATCACCAGAATAGCCTGCCTCAGGTGTTGGTCACAGTAGGAACAGCAGAGAGCTTCAAGAAGGGTCCAGATGCTTTTTTACACCTAAATAAAATTTATGGTTATGTTATACAAAATTGCTTCCCCAAATCCCTTCTACATCCAATCCCTTCCCTTCCTATGTTTAACTTGAGGGATATGTGTCTTTTTTCAACGGTATAAACTATGTAACTATGCAGCCCTAACCCACTAGCCCTGCATACCATAAGGCAATAATCCTAGCCCCGCTAACCCCATTAACCTGCTACTCTTATCCAGTAAGTCTAACCCTACCAATGCTAATAATAACCTTTGAGTAGTGGCAAGGCTGAAGAATCCACATCAACGGCGTGTCATCACTTGGAAAGCTCTTTATTGTTATTATTAGAGAAATACGCTGTCGGCGCTGTACTAGCGCCTTCGTTAGCTTCACGAGAAGGAATAATAAAAAACGTAGAGTGACATAGTACAAAAAATTTACGATGTTATTATAGAAGGTTTTGGAAGCCTCGTTTCTCCGTTTATTGGGAAATGCGTGAGAGCGGGGGTACCGACTTGATGGACATTTACTGCTTGCCTGTCAGGCTTGCAAGGCACGATCTGTACAGTTCAGTTCCAGAATAACAATGGTTATACATTAAACAATAATTAAATTAAAGAAAATTGCAAAAAAAGCGATTAAAAAACTAGTAGGCATGCAGAAATGGTTATCAACCTGCTTAAATATATATTATTAGAGACTGATGAGGCTTGGATTAGTGAAAAAAGATAAAACAGTATTAGTAATAGTACATAAAACCGGGGTCATAATAGTTAGGAATAGCTGTAGATGGGTATATTTGTATGTTTTGTATACTGTGTGTACCAGTAATGCCCGTGTATTTATAGTTACTATGATTTGATTTAGTATGCTGGTATTCCGGTGTTGACCTGATGTTGTGGTTACGGAGCGTTCCATGGCAACCGAGAAGATCATGGCAATTCCCTTCGTATTTAGCTCCGCTGGAGATGTAATTAAGGAGGCCGAGGTGGACCAAAAGAGGAAAGTCACAAGTCCGGATCTTCCCGTCAGAGGTCCGAGGGCACGGATCCACCCACCACAGGGAAGGAATACCCTCCAATTGGCGCCTCCTCTTTTGGTCCACCTCGGCTTCCATAGATTACATCTCCAGCAGAGCTAAATACGAATACAAATACAAATATACCCATCTACAGCTAATTCTAACTATTAAGACCCCGGTTTTATTACTATTACTAATATTGTTTTATCTTTTCACTAATCCAGCCTAATACAGTCTCAATAATATATTAAGCAGGTTGATACCATTTCATGCATGCTACTATAGTTTTTATAGCTTTTTTTGCAACGTTCTAATTATCTGTTTAATGTAAAAAACTTTGCCTCCAATTGGAGGGTTATCCTCTCCACTCCGGTGGGTGGATCGTGCCCTCGGACACTGACTGACGAGAGAGATCCGGAAGTTTGTGACTTTCCTACTTTTGGTCACCTCGGCTTCGAGGCAGTAGTTACATCTCAGCGGAGCTAAATAGAAGGGAATCACCATGATACTCTGGGTTGCCGATGCATACGGACGCTCCGTAACCAAACATCAGGTCAACACGGAATACAAGCATACTAATCACATATAGTAACTATAAATACAGGTAATACTGGTACAACCAGTATACAAAAAATACAAATATACCCTATCTTACAGCTAATTGGTAACTATTATGACCCCGGGTTTATTTATTACTACGTTTATCTTTTTTTCACTTAATCCCACGCCTCATACGTACTCTAAAATATTATTTAAGCATGGTTGGAACCATGTCTGCAATGCCTACTAGTTTATAGTTTTTTGCAATGCTGCTTAATTTATTGTTTAATGCAACCATTGGATTCGCGGGAACTGACTACAGATCGGTGCTGCGCCTGAAAGGCCACATTAGTCCATATCAGACGGTACCCCCGCTCTCACGCACTTCCCATACACGGGAACAGGGCTCCAAAACCTTCTGTATAACATCGTAAATGTTTTGTACTATGTCACTTGACGTTTTTATTATTCTGAAGGACGAATGGCGCAGTACAGCGCCGAAACACCGTAGTTCTCTTTTATAATAATAACAAGAAAGAGCTTTCAAGGATGACGCGCCAGTTGATGTGGGGATTCGTCAGCCTTGCCACACTCACCGTTCAGTCCGCGGGATTAGAACATCGGACGCCTAATCCCTCGTGGACCCACAGGCGCGCATAAATTTCAAACAAGTTTACATGCTAGGCTACAAGATAGCCGAAGTAGCACCTTATTAATAGTAGCTTCAACCACTGTCACTCTAACTACTACATGAGTCGCGCACTTGTGGTCTCTCCCTCTTTTCTGATTCAGTGAACTAGTTGGCCACCTTTGTCTAATAAATAACCTTGCTAATTTTAACAAAATGATGTTCTACAGCTTAAAATAATAATTTTCCTGCCCCAGGGACGACAGTGGCATCTACTTCCTCCCCTCTATTCAAACCCACCACCAAATCTCAGCCATGAAAAACAGATTTACTGAATAGTACCAAGTGCCTACCCATTGTCCCCGTTACCCTCCCAGATTTCTCTGCTGGACCATAGCAAAATGACCAATCTGTAACCTCTCCTACCACTCACCCTGGAAACCATGGACATGGACTAACAAATAGAAAAATTACCTCCACACCCCCAGGGCACCGTGCCTACTAAGAAAACAGGACCTGATTATACTATGGATTGGACTTCAGTCCTCCAATGTATAGATTTGGCTGCACAAAGAGCAGCTTGAAGTTGCACCCCACTTCGCATGCGATGGGTAGGTCATCAAGTAACAACATCATGGAAGAACCCTGTTAATCCAGATTTCTAAGCCTTTGGATTATGCAAGCTGTGGCTAAGTGCTTTCACATCTTATATCAGGCCTTAATCATTTTGTACTGTAAATGTTATTTAGAATTCTAATTTATTGGCTTGTTCAGTGAATTGGAACGCTCCATGTTTTGCACAGATAATGGTATTGGTGTTGCTGTGTAATGAGATTAACCTGTCAATTCAAATACAGTGGAAGCGTGTGAGGATGAAGGGCAACGCTAGATTTTATGACACTGACACTAATGTACAGAGACAGTTGCCATTTAAAGCTGACAAGGCAGCAGCCATCTCTGTATGTGCAATATTATACCCTTTAATAAAAGTCTGCGTTCACTGTTGTAAATATGTGCCTTCTTAAAACACGAGAGAACAAGTAAAATGATGTTTGGTTTCCATACAAGGATCAGGCTGCACTATGCACAAAAACAATTTTCCAAATTGCGTTTTACATCATAATGTGATGAAAAACGTAGAGTTCACTTCAGCAATAGGTAGTCATTAATATTTCTTTGATATTAGGAGAGTGATTGTGTGTTTTGTTTTTCCGGCTAAATTATGGTGCCACTCATCTTAGAAAATCAGCTTATTGCCTCATTTCCACTACAGTACAATCCGCCTGTTATGATGTTAATTTCATTGTTAATTTCATTTCAATATTGTTTTAGTGTGTAAAACCCACAGCATAAATGGACATGGAAAGCTAATACTAGCGCTGAATTTGAACTGCATTTTTCTGGTTAAATTTCATTCACTCTTGTATATCTAATTCTATGCATCACAACTAGAGAGAAGCGAGCACTAATGCTCGGGTGCTAGTACTCGAGTTGTCCGAACATTTCCCGATGCTCGACGTGCTCGTTTCGAGTGATGAGCCCCATTGAATCAATGGGAGACCCGAGCATTTTCGGTAAAATTACAAACTGAACGAGCACAGTGAAAGAACACAGTGCAGACCAGATGCGATGTTCGCAAACATCTGCAAGTTGTCTTCACACATATGTTCTTCAAATTACTATTGCGGAGAACACCGTTCTGACACGCGTGTATCGGAGCATGATCGCAGATGTCACCGAAGACACGCGTGCAGAACGGTGTCTCTGCATATATTTGAAGAACAATATGTGGAGAGAACACTTGCAGATGTTGCCAAACATCGTAATGTGGTCTTCACACATATTGTTTTCAAATATATTGCGGAGAACAACGTTCTGCACGGTGTTCAGGAACAGATCGCAAGATGTTCCCGAACATCTGCAATCTATTCTGACACTGTGTTCTTCACTGTTTCTTCAATTCAATGATTAAATTAAATGTTTTAATTGTATTATTACTCTTCTTCAATTCTTTTTTTTTAATTAAAGGCTGTTACGAGCAGGGCAACTACTCGTCCGAGCAAGGAGCCGTTTCCGAGGATGCTAATTACCGGACCGACATCAAGGATCGGACGAGTAACTCGCACTCATCACTAATCACAAAACCATATCCACCAGTGAATCTACAGCGGTTTAATCACAGTAGGTCCTGTGGGGGAGGAACCCAGACTTCCAGGGAAGATTATGCGGATACAACAACCCAAACGCTATAGATGAATTAATACAACAAAACTAAATGTTCATTAGTACAAAATGGAGCTTTTATATAGCCTGTATTTCATGAGACCACAACATTTATTGCCTCTTAAAGTAGGCAGAGTATCACCAAGATGGATGCCACTAGAACTACACAAGTCCCATGAATCAGGCTGTTATTAGTAATCCTACTCCTCTTATGCTGCCTCTCTCTCAGTATGACAGTAACAGGACTGTCATGCTTGTACCATAGTAATGATGTGTACTCCATCACTGCCAATTTACCTCACGAGCGACGTCTCACCACATCACTGCCCATAGGATGTACTGAAGCTGAATGACTGCAGATTAAACATAGGGATGATCACTGACCTGCCCAGGGCAGGTTGGAGGACATGTGATGGGGAATGTGACCAGCGACCATCTTTGTCCTTGTCTGCTATGTGCAGAAGAATCAGCGGATGATTAAAGGACAAGTAGCATTAAATTCTCCCAATATCCAGTGTTACCAGATACCTTTTAAATAAAAACTAATTACATTCCTTATATTAAAGACCCACTTGTATATGAATTTCTCTTATTCTGGAATACCCTTAAAGGACAACATTATTGTGTTAAAGAAAACCTGTAGTGAACAATGTGTTTCAAAAATGAAAATCTGTATGTATACTGTAGCCCAGGTGCCAATCATTTAAATGAATTTAGTAGTAATTCTCCTGGAATATTTAAGTATAGTTCATGACTCAAGTTAGCCTCAGGTCAACATAACTGGTCAATGACACCTGCCATACAATGGCTGGGTAAGATGGTCCTAAAGGATTTGGGTGATCTCAGTCATTAATGAAGTATGTAATATCTGGACTAACCACAGCAAATGAGAAGATAGACTATAACAGAAAGCCCTGAAGTAAAGGGGTTGTCAAGACATATAAAAAAAACAGAAGGTGGTTCGGAGGGGGTTGCTTAAAAAATAAAGATTGGAGTACTTACCCTCCAGGGTCCCTGAGTGCTGGTTCGCTAGGCTGTGTGCCATGTAAAAAAATGGGCCACCGGAAGCAGCGCTGGATTCAGCTTCCGGCAGGCTGAGGCCAGGCCAAGCCTATTCACAGGATTGTATATGAGGGCCGATGGTTGTTTGGGTCCGGCCAGAAGCGGAATCCAAGCACTGAATCCAGCACATAGCGCAAAGGGACCGAAGAGCCCGAAGACGGCAGCAGTGCGGGACACACGGAGGGACGCTGGAAGCCAAGTACCGGGCCACCCTTTGTTTTGATTTTTTAATAAGGCTCAGACAACCACTTTAAGTGTTTATTAATACACAAAAAATACACTGAGTACATTTTAAAAAATAGGGAACCACATAAGGTCTAGGCAACCCTGCTTATCCTCTGAATATCACTGTATCTATCATCTACCATAACATTTTGGAGGCTCCATTTGAGAGTACTCGTGTTTATTACAGTTGGTGTGCACACTTCTTCCCTTTTCTATTATTGTTAAATATTTCGTATGGTACATTGGGCTTGCAACTGACATTAGGGGACGATCGATCTATAGATGAAGAAAAATATCTATTTGTTGTGCTTATATAAAAGAGAGCATTGCTATTGGGCTTTAGCTTTAGGTTTCTAAAATCATTCCAATGATAAGAGGTGCGGCTCAACACATGTGGCACATTCAATAAGGGTCCAGATCACCGCACTTTCGTGGGTTCAGGTATTTCCGTTTTGCGCCGATTGCCAGGTTTTAGGCGCACAAGACCGGCTTGCATGCGACAGAAACGGGGGGCGTGGCCAGGAAAACCCGATGAATTCGGGACAAACCACAGAATTTAAACACGTGAATTGTGTACAAGAAAAAGCACTAACATGACACCCGAAAGAAGAAGGTGAAACTCCGGACGTTCATTGTGGCAGAAGCGAATAGCGATGGATGTAGGAACTAGGGCGGCACGATCTTAGTGGAATCGCTGGCCGACCCGAATCACTCGTTGACAACGAACCGCGGGATACGACCGAACCAAGTAAGTAAATCTGACCCTAGATGTTGATGCCTTTGTACCAGTTTTCAGAATAAGAAATATCTACAGCACAAGTGCCAATTAGGAGTCACAGCAAGAGAGAGTGCAGGCCAGATACAATATAAATTTCAGTGTGTAGTTAATACTTACATTGAAACATTGAGAACAAAAACCAGAGCAATGGTTCCCTTCCCACCGAGGAGCCGGTGAGAGAGTGTGAAAGGTGGAAATCCTCCCGCGCCAGGGAAAGGAAGGATGAGAAGAGGGGGAACAAAAGTAATTTAAGATGTGAAATACGTAAAGTTGTTATATTTGGAAAAAGTTTTTAATATGACATTAATTATTATCAAAAAAATTTTTCTTACGCAAGCCTCTTTACCAAAATCACCCCACATTCCATACCTTCAAAAAAAGCGCATACATTAAAGATGATCGAAAGGGACGCACCCCGATGCAATTTTAAGTGAATCTATTTCATACACGCTGAGCTAGGTCCTGATATGAAATGAAATAAATTCACAAAAATGCATCTGTTGCTTCTCCTCCTATTTCCTTTTGTGAGACTTTCCTTATCACAAGTTGACGAGGCCTTAAATATTTATACATTTAATACTCCTTTAAGGCAGTATCTGGTAGTTTTGATAAGATATATGAACTTGCAGTTTCTGTTTGGGATGGTTAGGCTGTAATTTGTTATTTACTGCTTTCTGGATGTTATTGTGTTTTTAGTGATTTACTTTTGGCAGTTATTGGCAAATTTCTGGCACATAGTAAGCAGTATTGTAGATAGAAGTGACAGTATTATAGCAGTACAATTTCTGTACATAGTGGGAAGCAGTATTATATGTTGTCGTACCAATTGTGGGTGATATTTCAAACAAGTTACTTATATGTCGGTTGTCTGTACACCTCTTATGCTAATACTGTAGATTAATATTCATATTATATATATACCACTCACCGGCACTTTAGAGGGACACCTGTCCAACTGCTCGTTAAAACTTAATTCTAATCAGCCCATCCACATGGGGGGACGGCAATGGCAGTGCATTTAGGCTGTAGACATGGTAAAGACACAATCTCCTCCAGTTCAAAAACCGAGCCATCAGGATGGGGAAGAAAGGTGATTTGGTGCCTTTGACGTGGCATGGTTGTTGGTGCCAGAAGGTGTCGAGTATTCAGAAACTGCGATCTATGGGATTTTCACGCACAACATCTCTAGGGTTCTTATAGAGAGTGGTCGAAAAGAAAAAAAACATCCAGTTGAGCGGCAGTTCTGTGGGCGGGAAGGAAATGCCTTTGTTGATGCCAGAGGTCGAGAGGAATGGGCCGACTGGTTCGAGCTGATAGAAAGGCAAACAGTGACTCAAATCGCCAACGTTACAACCAAGGGAGGCAGAATAGCATCTCTAAGGCCAGTACGTCGAACTTTGAGGCAGATGGGCTACCAGCAAGCAGAAGACCACACCGGGTGCCACTCCTTTGCAGCTAAGAACAGGAAACTGAGGCCTACAATTTGCAACAAGCTCATTCAAAAACGGGACAGAGAAGATAGAAGATTTTGAAAAAAAAAACGTGCCTGGCTGATGGGTTCGGATTTCTGACTGGACATTGGATGGTAGGGTCAGAATTCGGTCAAAACATGAAAGCATGGATCCATCATGCCTGTATCAACGGGTTTCAGGCTGGTGGTGGTGGTTTCAAGGTGTGGGGAATATTTTCTTGGCACTCTTTGGGCCCCGGGTACCAATTGGCATCGTTTGCAATGCCCGCTACCGGAGTATGTTGCTGACCGGTCATCCCTTTATGACCACAACGTACCCAACATCTGATGGACTTTCAGCAGGATAATGCGCCATGTAAGAAAGCTGGAATCATAGTCAGACTGGTTTCGAACATGATAATGGGTTCACTTGTAATCCAAATGGCCTCCAAGTCAACAAGATCACCAATCCACTAGAGCATCTTGGGATGTGGTGGCATGGAACGGGGAGACTTCGCATCATGGATGTGCAGCCGACAATATGTGGCAACTGGGTGATGCCATCATTGTCAAATAATGCGACAAAATCTTGAGGAATGCTCCAGCACCTGGTTGCATATAGGCCATGAAGAATTGAGGCAGTTCTGAAGGCAAAAAGGGGGTCAACCCGTTAACTAGCATGGTGTGGTGTAACTAATAAAGTGGCCGGTTGGTGAGTTGTATTACATATATATATATATCTATATATCTATATATCTATATATACCCTCCCAACTTTAAAGGGAGGGAAAAGGACAAGAGGGCGGCGTGCGAGCGAAAGCAGCGATTTTCCCATGTAAGACAACACCCACTTGCCACGCCCCTTGCACGCCCCCCTTATCAATTACAGAATTCAATTAATTAATAACATAATAACGCGGCGCTCACTGATCTCCATCAGCTTAATAGAAATTAATGGAGAACTGGTCAATCACGGCTGTATGCTCCATTACTGACGGACAGGCAAGGGGTCGGTGTGACCCTCGTTTTCTTCCCGATCTGCGGGGGAAATTTAGCATTGGAAATTCGAAATAATCATCGCATTTTCAGCACTGCCCCTGGGGAAAAGATGGACCATGTCCCCTATTCCCCTCGTGTTATGGCGTGTGACGCATGTATCTTATGGAGAGGGGCAGGAGGAGGCAACGCTCACCCACTTCTACTCTCCGTGCACCAGTGCGCGGAACTGAATGCATCTTACGTTGAATAATTATTCAGAGAAACTTTTTTAAAAGTGCCTACCTGCCTTGGTGGCTGCCCGACAGTCCTCAGTCTGTCTGGCTCTGTGCCCAAACTTCTTAGATATGCAGACACATGCTTTCTCAGAGGGGCGGGGGACCGAACTCGGACTGGGTGTTAGGGGAGGTGCTGGGCTGTGCTCACACAACAGCCCAATCACAGAGCAGGTATATCCTAGAGGAGGGGGAAGGGGTCAAATTCGGACTGAGGGAGGTGCGGGGCTGTGCTCACACACAGCTACCCATCACAGAAAGCAGAAATCTCTCCAGAGGACGGGGACGGGGGGGGGCCAATTCGGACTGAGGGAGGTGCTGGGCTGGTCACCACACACAGCCCCATCACAGAGCAGGCATATCCTCAGGAGGAGGGGGGCGGGGCCAAATTCGGACTGAGGGGAGGTGCTGGCCTTGTGCTCACACACCAGAGCCCCATCACAGAGCAGCATATCCACAGAGGAGGGGGCAGGGCAAATTCGGCTGAGGGGAGGTGCTGGGCTGGCCACACACAGAGCCCCTCATCACATCAGGCGCATCTTACACGGGGGGGGGTGGGGGCCAAACTTGGATAGGGGCAGCAATCATGATGAGGGGGGGGGTGTGACTCTTCCGAAGAACTGATCGTCACAAGGCAGCGGGAAGATGCCACCATGCCTCTGGCTTCACTGCAGCAATCAGAGAAGGAAGTAGGTGTCGGGGGGCGGAACATAGAGGGAGGCGGGACATGAGGCGGGAAGGTCAAGCCAGAGGCGGGGAACCCAGAGGGGAGGAAATACCACAGGGAAAAATCAAGAAGAAAGGCCGGAACCAGGGAGGCGCTGGACAGGGGACAGGGGTTGCTAAAAAAAAGTTGAAAGTCCCGTGAAAGCGGGGACAGTTGGGAGCTATGTATATATAGTAAAAATATAATAGTTATATTATTGATGTACACAGTATTTAGTATTAGAGTCATGTGAGACATTGAAGGGGTAAATGTGGAGGGTAATATGTTTTTAATGTGTTGTTCCTATTATTCAAGGATTCAATGTGGAAGTTGTGTTTTTTGTCCAGATGCAAAAAACACTGTAAACTGGGAATCTATTGATCGCTCGAACAAGTATTTGTGGAACATTCTTGAAAACTCTCCTGGGCCGGATTTAAATGGAATGGATTGAAGGTGGTTAGGGGGGTGGGCGGTACCATACCACCTCCATGTAAGCTAGGGACAGTTGCACTTGGGACACAGGGTGGTGGAGCAACTAATCTGCTGTAAAGCGGCTGAGCATCGCTGAGAGTGTTGTCTGAAGAAGGTCTGAAGAGGCACACCACAAGCCCTGACCCCCTGTGCCTGGAACAAGCGAGGATGACCTTGCAGGTTACTTTAGGTTTAGTGGTGAGTTAGGGAAACTCTCTGTTTACATAGTCACAATGGAAATCAATAAACAGGCACAGGCAACAATACAAAGATTTCTCGAGAATCTGGGAAAATGGCCAGCGCCATTAAAGCACACTCGGCCCTTTAAATTTTTTAAAGCCTGCGCAAAAAAAAGGGCCGCTGAGAATTACGGTTCTAACGCGATCAACCTTCCAAAGGAAGGAAAGAAGACGTAAGAGGACCAGGAGCCCACGGGGCAAAGGTAAGGAGCCAGCAAAGGTCCCGGTGCAGGCCCGCCGTTGCCAGGTCAAAGGAGAGGGGCAACGGGTGTGAGCCAGCGACCCGAGACATGGGTTGAGTGAGCACTCGTGACCCCGTGACACTGTCATGCGTGTACAAGGGGTACCATTAGATAGCTCAACTATTTATAACTGATTCTGTGTTTCTTATCAGTTGTTTGAAAATTTGTGAGAAGACAGAAACATACTCAGCATTGACCTGATGTAGATTATAAACGAATAATATTACTGCCCAATAAGTCACAATTATAAGAGAAAAAAAAGAAAGCCTAAGATAAATAACCCAATTGATACATGCTTCAAATATTAGGTTCAGTGTTACAAAGAGCTTGGATGAGAATTCTAACAATCTATACGACGAAATATTAAGATTTGCATCCTGTGCCATCCTGCTAATAAATATCTATTGATAAAAATTGTCAGGGGTGCACCATACCCAGCCTTCATTCACAATTGCCGGTCACATATAGAGTGGTGGCTGTACATGCTTGGAGTACTTCCAATGAAAGAAACTGGGGCCACGTTTACTTACCGGTCCAACGATGTTAACTGAAAGTGCATTGTATGACAAGATACACTATCAAGACATGCGCCCGATATCATGAATGTGTCGCTCCCGCTTCCACTTCCGCAGAGGAGAGTTCACCTTCTTCTTTGAGGGGCCTGTAAGTGCATTGTATGAAACACAAATGAAAGCTAAATCCAACGTTAAGTCGAATCAGTCGGATCGTACGGTGACCCCCACCCCCATATTTTGTGTCGCATGGAAGCAGCGCAAGCAGCGGAGGAAAAAACGAGCGGCCACGTCTGCGGGCAAAATCACAGAGGCAGGACACCTGTTAATACTCAGTCCTAGCCATCAATCCCCACCCAAATACGGCGATTGTGAAAGTGTGATCCACGACTATGGTAAATGAGCCCCCAGGTGAATGTGGGTAGAATCTTGTAGGTCCCTTGTTTCCAAGGTGGCAAAACATGCATTCATGTTTGCTCGCCCTAGGAACAGAAAATGTTTTTATATCTTTATTTGAAAATTAAATGTGCAACCACATGTTTTGATGCCATGTTTGGATTCAAAATGACAATTATAGGATGATCGGACAAAATGAAGCCCAGACAGCTGCCGTAGATACCGACCTTGTGTTCCCCACATCTGTCATTTGTTAGGGGTTTTATTTGGGAATGGAGATGAATTGAATAGAAATACAAATACAGGTAGTGTAAATTTACCGTATAATAATTACACCATAGAAGATTTTATTTGATGGAAAACTGAAAAAAGAGACATTTGTTACCATTTTGTAAGAGTGGAATTATAATTCATCTTTATCCTCCTCAAAACTATCCTAAACTAATAGCAAACAATGTAGAATGTTTCGCGCCTATGTCATCCCGATCCTCCGAGAGCTCACAGGAAGAAATGTTTTTTAGTTTTTAATAGAGACCAAGAGGAGGGTTTTGTTTGGAGCCTCGTTCCCGTTTATGGGAAGTGCGTGAGAGCGGGGTACCGACTTGATAGGACATTACTGCTGCCTGTCAGGCTGCAGCACGATCTGTCAGTCAGTTCCCATTACTGCTGCCTGTCAGGCTGCAGCACGATCTGTCAGTCAGTTCCCCGAATACCAATGGTTACATTAAACAGATAAATTAAGACATTGCAAAAAAGCTATAAAAACTAGTAGCATGCAGAAATGGTTATCAACCTGCTTAAATATATATTATTAGAGATGTGAGCTGGATTAGTGGAAAAAGATATAACCCATCTCAGCAATCTCTAAACTATTAAGAACCCGTTTATTACTATTACTAATATGGTTTACTTTTCACTAATCCAGCCTCAATACAGTCTCTCAATAAGATATATTAAGCAGGTTGATAACCATTTCTGCATCTAATAGTTTATAGCTTTTTTGCAACGTCTTAATTATCTGTTGTAATGTAAAAAACTCTTGCCTCCATTGGAGGGTTATCCTCCTTCCCGGGTGAGTGGATCGTGCCCTCGGACATGCTGACGAGCGAGAGATCCGAGTTGTGATTTCCTCTTTTGGTCCACCTCGGCTTCCAGTAGCAGTGATACATCTCAGCGGAGCTAAATACTGAAGGGAATAAGCCAGTGATCTCTCTTGGGTTGCCGATGATACGGACGCTCCAGTAACCACAACATCAGGTCAACAACCGAATACAGCATACTAGAATCAAATATAGTAACTATAAATACAGGTAATGACTGGTACACCAAGTATACAAAAATCAAATATACCTCATCTTACGCTAATTCGGTAACTATTATGACCCGGTTATTATATTACATACTGTTATCTTTTTTTCACTTAATCCAGCCTCATACGTCATCTAGATAATATTAATTTAAGCATGGTTGTAAACCATGTCTGATGCTACTAGTTTTTATAGCTTTTTTGCAATGTCTTAATTTATCTGTTTAATGTAACCATTGGTATTCGGGGAACTGACTGACAGATCGTGCTGCAGCCTGACAGGCAGCAGTAATGTCCTATCAAGTCGGTACCCCGCTCTCACGCACTTCCCATAAACGGGAACGAGGCTCCAAGACCTTCTGTATAACATAGTAAATGTTTTGTACTATGTCACTCTACGTTTTTATTATTCTGAACCTGACGAAGGCGCTAGTACAGCGCCGAAACGCGTAGTTCTCTTTTTATTAATAATAACAATAAAGAGCTTTCCAAGTGATGACGCGCCGTTGATGTGGATTCTTCAGCCTTGCCACTACTCACCTGTTCCAGCCGCGGGATAGAACATCGGACGCCTAATCCTCGTGGACCCACAGGCGGCGCATCACATCAACACGTTACATGCTAGGCTACAAGATAGCCGCAAGGTGAGCACCTTATAATAGTAGCTTCAACCACTGTCACTCTAATACTACACCTGAGTCGCGCATTTTGGTTCTCTCCCTCTTTTTCTTGATTCAGTGAATCGGTCCACCCTTTGTCTAATAATATCCTTGCTAATTTTAACAAAATGATGGTTTCTACAGCTTAAAATAATAATTTGTCCTGCACCAGGGACGGACAGTGACATCTACTTCCTCCCCTCTAATTCAAACCACCACCAATCTCAGCCTGAAAACAGATTTACTGAATAGTTACCAAGTGCCCACCATTGGCTCCCCGTACCCTCCTCTAGGATTTCCTCTCGCTGGACAATAGCAAAACTGACCAATCTGTTAACTCTCCTACCCTCACCCTGGAAACCATGGACATGGACTAAACAAATAGAAAAATTACCTCCACACCCCCAGGCACCAGTGCCTACTAGAAAACAAGAACCTGACTATACTATGGTTGGAACCTTCTACTCCATCCAATGTATAGATTTGGATGCACAGAGGCAGCTTGAAGTTGCACCCCACTTGCACATGCTGATGGATAGGTCATCAATGTAACAAAATCATGGAATAACCCTTTAATCCAGATTTCTAGCCTTGATTATGCCAGCTGTGGCTAAGTGCTTTCCCTCCTTTATATACGGCTTTCACTTGTACATGTAAATGTCTCTTTAGAATTCTTAATTTTATTGGCTGTTCATTGAATTGGAACGCTCCATGTTTGCACAGATAATGTGTATTTGGTGCTGTTTAATGAGATTAACCTGTCAATTCAAATACAAGGGAGCTGTGAGACTGAAGCGGCACGCTAGATTTTATGACACTGACATCTAATGTACAGAGACAGTTGCCATTTTGCAGCTGACACGGCAGCAGCCATTCTCTGTATTTGCATATATTATACCTTTAATAAACGTCTGGGTCACTGTTGTAAATATGTTGCCTTCTTAAATACGGAGAGAACAAGATAAATGATGTTTGGTTTCCATACAATGATCAGGCTGCACTATGACACCAACAATTTTCCAAATTGCTGTTTTACATCATAATGCGATAAAAAAATGCAGAGTTTCACTTCAGCAATAGGTAGTCATACATATTTCTTTTATATTAGGAGAGTGTATTGTTTTGTTTTGTTTTTCTGGCTAAAGGATGGTGCCACTCATCTTAGAAAATCAGCTTATTGCCTCATTTCCACTAAAGTACAATCCGCCTGTTATGATGTTAATTTCATTTCAATATTCTTTTAGTGTGTAAAACCCACAGCATAAATGGACATGGAAAGCTAATACTAGCGCTGAATTTTTATGGTTAAATTTCATTCACTCTTGTATATCTAATTCTATGCATCACAGCCAATTATCCACCAGTGAATCTACAGCGGTTAATCCAAGTATGTCCTGTGGGAAACCAGCCTTCCAGGGAATATTAATGCCTGATACAAAAACCCATAACGCTATAGATAAATTAATACAACAAAACTCAATGTCATTAGTCACAAAATGGAGCTTATATAGCCTGATTTTATGAGACACAACATTTTATGGCCTCTCTAAAGTAGGCAGAGTTATCACCAAGATGGATGCCACTAGAAACTACAAGTCCCATGATCCGGCTGTTCTCAGTAACTCCTCCTCCCTCTTATGCTCTGCTCTCAGTAATGAAGTAACAGACTGTCCTGCTCTGTTACCATAGTAATGATGTGTAACTGCCATCACTGCACATTACCTCACTGAGCTGACGTCTCACCACATCACTGCCCATACTGGATGTACTGAAGCTGACTGACTGCAGATTAAACATAGTGATGATCACATGACCTGCCCAGGCAGGTGCAGGACATGTGATGGGGACATGTGACCAGCGACCATCTTCTGTCCTGTGTCTGCTCTGTGCAGAAGAAAATCAGCGGACTGATTAAAGGACCAGTAGCATTTAAATTCTCCAATACAGTGTATACCAGCTACATTTTAAATAACAACTAATTACATTACCTTATATTATAAGTACCCACTTGTATATGAATTCTACTTATTCCTGGAATACCCCTTTAAAGAAACATTATTTAGTGTTAAAGTAAACCTGTAGTAGAACAATTTGGTTTCAAAAATGAAAATCTGTATGTCTACTGTAGCCCATGTGCCAATCATTTAAAATGAATTTAGTAGTATTCCTCCTGGAATATTTAAGATATATTTCATGACTCAAGGTAGCCTCAGTCAACATAACTGGTCAATGACCACCTGCCATCACTGGGTAAGATGGATCTAAAGGATTTGGGTGATCTCAGTCATTAATGAATTTCTGTAATATCTGGACCTAAACCACAGCAAACTGAGAAAGATAGACTATAACAGAAAGCCCTTAATTAAAGGGGTTGTCCAAGACATATAAAAAAAACAGAAGGTGGTTAGGAGGGGGTTGCTTAAAAAATAAAGATGTACTTACCCTCCAGGTGTCCTGAGCTGCTGTCGCTCAGGTCTGTGTGCCATGTAAACAAATATGGCCACCGGAGCAGCGCTGGATTCAGCTTCCGGCCGGCTGAGGCCAGCCAAGCCTATTCACAGGATTGTATATGCGGGCCGGATGGTTGTTGGGTCCGGCCAGAAGCGGAATCCAGCACTGAATCCAGCACATAGCGCAAAGACCGAAGAGGCAGCAGTGCGGGACACACGGAGGACGCTGGAAGCCAAGTACCGGGCACCCTTTGTTTTTGTTTTTTTAATAAGTCTCAGACAACCACTTTAAGTGTTTTATTAATTACACAAAAATACACTGAGTTACATTTTTTAAAAAATAGGGAACCACATAAGGTCTAGGCAACCCTGCCTTATCCTCTGAATATCACTGTTATCTATCATCTACCATAACATTTTGGAAGGCTCAATTTGAGTACTCTTGTTTATTACAGTTGGTGTGCACACTTCTTCCCTTTTCTATTATTTTAAATATTTCGTCTGGTCATTTGGGCTTGCAACCTGAAATTAGTGGACTATCTATCTATAGATGAAGAAATCTCTATTTGTTGTGCTTATAAAGAAGAGCATTGCTATTGGGCTTTTAGGTTTCTAAAATCATTCCAATGATAAGAGGTGGGCTCCACACCATGTGGCACATTCACTAAGGGTCCGATCACCGCACTTTCGTTGGGTTTCAGGATTATTTCCGTTTTGCGCCGAATTGCCCAGGTTTTTGGCGCACACGACCGGCTTGCATGCGACAGAAATCGGGGGGCGTGGCCATTGGACAACCCGATGAATTCGGACAAACCACAGAATTTAAAAACGGAATTGTGTCACAAGAAAAAGCACTCACATGCACCCGAAAGAAGAAGGTGAACTCCGGCGTTCCTTGTGGCAGAAGCGATGGATGTAGGAACTCGGGCGCACGATCTTAGTGAATCGCGGCAGACCCGAATCCTCGTTGGACAACGCACCGCGGGATCCCGACAGAACCAAGTAAGTAAATCTGCCCCTATATGTTGATGCCTTTGATACCAGTTTTTCAGAATAAGAATATCATACAGCACAGTGCCAATCTAGGAGTCACAGCCAAGAGAGCGTGCAGGCTCAGATACAATATAAATTTCAGTGTGTAGTTAATACTTACATGAACAATGAGAACAAAAACCAGAGCAATGGTTCCCTTCCCACCGTTAGGAGCAGTGCGAGAGTGTTGAAAGGTGGAAATCTCCCGCGCAGAAAGGAGGATGAGAAGGGGAACAAAAAGTAATTTAAGATGTGAAATACTTAAAGGCGTTATATTGAAAAAGTTTTTATATGACATTAATTATTATCCAAAAAATTTTTTCCAACGCAAGCCTCTTTTACTGAAATCACCGACATTCCATACCTTACAAAAAAAGCGCATAAAGATGGATCGAAGACCAGCACCCAGATGCAATTTTAAGTGAATCTATTTCATATTACAGCTGAGCTCTGTCCTGCTATGAAATGAAATAAATTCACAACAAATTGCATCTGTCTGCTTCTCTCCCATTTCCATTGTGAGACTTTCCTTATCACAAGTTGACTGAGGCTTAAATATTTATACATTTAATACTCCTTTTAAGGCCAGTATCTGGTATTTTTGATAAGATATATGTAACTTCAGTTTCTGTTTGGGATGGTAGAGCTGTAATTTTGTTATTTATATGCTTTCTGGAATTTTATTGTGTTTTTTAGTGATTTACTTTTTTGGCAGCTTATTGACAAATTCTGGTCACATAGTAAGCAGTATTGTAGAAGTGACAGTATTATAGCAGTACAATTTCTGTACATAGTGGGAAGCAGTATTATACTGTAGTAGTTAAAATTGTGGGTGATATTTCGACAGTTACTTATATGTGGGTTGTACTGTTACACTCTTATGCTAATACTGTAGATTAATATTCATATACAGTAGATATATATATATATATATATATTAGTAAAAATATAATAGTTATATTATTGATGTACACAGTATTTAGTATTAGAGTCATGTGAGACACTGAAGGGGTTAACTGTGGATGGGTAATATGTTTCTCCTGTGTTTTCCTATTATTCAAGGCCTTAATGTGGAAGTTGTGTTTGTCCAGCTGCAAACACTGTAAATCTGGGAATTATTGCTCGAACAAGTTATTTGTTGGAACAGTTCTTTAAAACTCTCCTGGGCCGGATTTCCATGGAATGGATTTGCAGGTTGTTAGTGGGGCGGTCCATACCACCTCCCTGTTAAGCTAGGACAGCTTGCACTTTGGACACAGGTGGTGGGAGCAGCATAATCTGGCTGCATAAAGCTGCTGAGCATAGCTGAGAGTGTTGGCTCTGAAAGAAGGTCTGACAGAGCACACACAGCCCTGACCCCTGTGCCTGGAACAAGCGATGACCTTGCAGGTTACTTTATGGTTTAGTGGTGAGTTAGGGAAACTCTCTGTTTACCTAGTCACAATGGGAAATCAATAAACAGGCACAAGGCAACAATACAAGCTTTCTCAGAGAATTCTGGGAAATGGCCAGCACCATTAACAGCACACTGGCCCTTTAAATTTTTTAAAGCCTGCGCGCACACCCTGAGAGACATGGACGCGCACGGACGACAGAGCAGAGTCAGGAGCGGGGACAGGTAAGTGAGAGCCCCGGGGTGCCAGGTCACAGAGAGGGGCACCGGTGAGCCAGCGACCCGAGACATGGGTTGCGTGAGCACTCGTGACCCCCGTGACACTTGTCAATGTGTGTACAAGGGGTACATTAGATACTCAACTATCCTATAACTGATTCTGTGTTTTCTTATCAGTGTTTGAAATTTGTGAGAAGACAAAAACATCATACAGATGACTATACTATGATATATAGCATTATAAGAGAAAAAAAAAGAAAAGCCTAAGATAAATAACCCCCTTTGTATACATGCTTCAAATATTAGGTTCAGTGTACAAATAGCTTGGTGAAAGCTTGGCTGAGATTTCTAACATCTATACAGAAATATTAAGATTTGCATCCTGTGCCACCCTGTACTAAATCTCTATTGATAAAACATTTCAGGGGTGCACCATACCCAGCCTTCCTCACAATTGCGGTCACATATATGAGGGGTGGCTGTACATGCTTGGAGTACTTTCAATGAAGAAATTGGGGCACGTTTACTTACCTGTCCAACGACGTTCACTGAAAGTGCATTGTCTGACAAGAATACACTCATTCAAGATCGTGCGCCCGATATCATGAATGTGTCACTTCCCCGCTCACTTCCGACAGAGTTCACCTTCTTCTTTGAGGTGCATGTAAGTGCATTGTCTTGAAACACAAATTGAAAGCTAAATCCCATGTTCAGTTCGAATCAGTCGGATCGTCCGGTGCCACCCCACCCCCCCATTTTGTGTCGCATGGAAGCCAGCGCAGCTGCGTCACAAAACGATCGCGTGCGACAAAATCCCAGAGCAGACACCTGTTAAATACCTGTCTGAGCCGTGCAATCCCCAAAAACGGCGACAAAAGTGTGATCCACGACCTTAGTAAATGAGCCCCACAAGGTGATGTGGGTAGAATCTTGTAGGTTCCCTTGTTTCCCAAGGTGGCAAAACATGCATCTCATGTTTGCTCGCTAGAAAATGTCTATATCTTTATTTGAAAATTAATATGTCAACCACATGTTTTTCTGCCTTTTTGGATTCAAAACTGACAATAGGATATCGGACAAATGAAGCCAGACAGCTGCCCGTAGACTACAGAACACTTATGTTCCCCAATTCTGTCATTTGTTAGGGGTTTATTTGGGAATGGAGATGAATTGAAAGAAACAAATCAGGTAGTAAATTTTACGTGATAATAATTATACACCATAGAGATTTTTATTTTGATGGAAACTGAAAAAGAGAATATTTGTTTACCATGTAAGCAGGTGGAATTATAATTCATCTTTATCCTCCTCAAATTCTCCTAAACTAATAGCAAACAATGTAGAATGTTCTGCGCCTCTGCTCATCCCGATATCCGAGAGCTCACAGGAAAGAAATGTTTTTTAGTTTTTAATTAGAGCCCAAGAGAGGGTTTTGTTTACCAAAGAATTCTAGGCCAAAATATGAACAAAATTGATTTTATACATTATATTTATATATATATATATATATATTGTAGGTGAAAGATCTGAGGATACAAAAGAACAACCACATTAAAAAAAACAACACCTAATCTTTCCGATCTTTCAGAAGAAATGTCAATATTGTTCTTTCAAATTTTTAATTGGTCTTGTAAGTATATGGTTCATGTCAAGATGTCAGGTCAATGGAAGCTTACATTTTTTGTTTTGCCTCAAGAAAGGTACTCTGGATTGTCAAGTACAATAACATCTTAACCAACTTCATATTAACTCCCTGAATATACAGTATGAAGAGACAATTCTTCTGTAAATTCTAATATTTTTTTATACTTAGAGTTGAGAAAAAAAATCATGAATTATGTTGTTTTCACAAAGTTATTCATATTATGATTATTATTGCTATTTTAATATTCTCTTTAATTTAAAGCATAAACGCTAGTAGATTCTGCTTATTTTGACAATTTTACATTTTGAGTCCGTGGCCTCTTATGGTATATATTCTACCTTTATTCCAGAAGGCCATTCTATCTAGAGGTAGATTAATACTCGCCTCCTCTCATTAGACAGACTACTACATTGATTCTTCATCACTTCTTCAGACTGGGTTCTGAGAAAATACTACTTCAGTAGGAAGTCAGTACATGAAACTATTACTTCCATAACTGTAGACAGACTCATTAATTATAAACGGTAAAATAAAGGTACAGAAGGTAGAGTAAGATAAGATAGGACACTCACTGGTGTATACCACCATAAAGATTAAGTAGATTATTCAGGGGAATAGGAAAGATAGGGAAGTGTGAGCGTGTTTTAAGATATTTATATGTTAACATTTATAAGATTAAAATGGAGTTATGTCGTTTTCCAGAGAAATGAAAAGTAAAAATGCTTTTTTAAAAAATATAAATTGTTAGGGTTATAACTGTAATGCTTAGATGCATATTTATCAGGACTTCTTCGCCATGGAAGTGGTGCAGGAGGCCCTGAGATAATCGCTAATGCTAACTTATTGCTAGCAATAGCGATTATGTTGCCCTCTCCGCCACCTTCACGCCAGTGGGACGGGAAGGAGCATGAGGGGGGGGAGGTGAGGCCGGCCAGGAGTGGGCTGCCACGGGGCATTACATTTTGTTATCCTGAGTATTTAAGAATCCTGTCTTCATGGGAATACCCCTTTAAGGGTACCTCCCTGTCCTAGTTTAGTCCCTAAGTGCTAATAGACACCACTAAGCTACAGTGGTAAAACTAATCAATTTATAAGTCAAACAACATTTTTACTTGCTTATTATTTTACTGGAGAATGACATAACTCCATTTTAACATACCGTATTTCATTGAGTATAAGCCAAGGCCACTAATTTTACCACAAATAACTGGGAAAACGTATTAACTCGAGTATAAGCCTAGGGTGGGGAAAACATTGTGCACAGCCCAGCAACCCCCCCCATGTAATAAAATGCCCTATGCACCCCCTTAATTAAATGCCCTGCAGCAACCACCTTAGTAATGAAATGCCTAATGCCTCCAAATAATGAAATGCTTTTCAGCCCCCTATTATTGAAATGACCTGCAGCCCTCCAAATAATGAAATGTCCTGCAGCTCCTCCATGTATAAAAAAAGAAACCTACATACTCAACCTCTGTTTCTTCCCATGGCTCCTCTTCCTTCTTCTCTTCAATCGTAGCAGAGCGTAGCCACAGCTGACGTCATGGTATGCACTAAGGGGAAGAGCGCATGGACGTGTCTCTGCCCGCTCTGTTACAGGGGAAGAGAAGACTGAAGAGGAGCCACAGGGAGCATCGGGGAGCGCTGGAAGGTGAGTATGGAAGTTTATTTATTTACACTTGTGTATAAAACGAGGTGGGGTTTTTCACCAAATTTTTTAAAAAAATTCTACTTATACACAGGTTTTTATGGTATATCTAATAAAAGTTTGAATTATTAATTAGGTTATCAAGAAAGACAATGGGTGTCTATTCTTTCTATGTAGATTTAAGCTACGTAATATACAGTAATTGTGAATAAAATATTATGAACCTGAAATTACCTTGGGCATAGGCATATCTATAGAATTACATTGAAATGAGGAAACCCTTTAGCAGAAAACAAAAATTAATACTTCTTTGCCATTATTATACAAATTCCCTAAGAAAATTAAAAAAATCCCATAGTACTTAGAAGATGTTGTGTAACTTCTAATTGGATACCCATGGTCTGATAAATGACTGGAATTAACACAAACTATATGCTAACAAAAATTCAAACACCTCATGACAAGTCAACATAGCCTAGAGCAGTGGTGGCGAACCTATGGCACTGGTGCCAGAGGCGGCACACGGAGCCCTCTCTGTGGGCACCCAGGCCATCACCCCAGCATGAAGTTTACCAGACAGGACTCAAAGAATCTTCCTACAACGATAGATGAATTTGCCCTCCTCCTTTTAACTGCACTGGTGTCTTTAGGAGGCTGAACGATTGAAAGTTGTCAAAGAACAAGGAGAAATAAATTACTGCTTAAATTGCTGCGCTGGCACTTTGCAATAAATAAGTGGATTTTGGTTGAAGTTTGGGCACTCAGGCTCTAAAAGGTTCGCCATCACTGGCCTAGAGGAATCTCGTCTTGTTAACAGGGGTGTAACTTGATAGGGCGCACTCACACCTCAAAACAAAAGTAAGTTGTCACTTCTACCTGTTGTATACAGGTTATCTACAGATAACATTTTTTTTTCTTGATGAACAGTTTTTTAGCAAACACATCTTCTAAGCTTTTTACTTCAGATTATAAAGTACAAAATTTTGTTCTATATTTCAGAATATATTCTGTTATTTCACCCCATGTATATAGCGTGCCTATGGATTCTTATACAGAAGAGAATTGAAGCTTCTTACACTGAATGGATGATTTTCTGAATCTAGGTCACGGAAGCACAGAAATTATATCCTGGCATCTTTAATTACAGGCATTTTTCTTTTCAAAAATGACTTTGTATGAAAAATAGATGTAACCATAATATATAAGCATTCATGTAAACAATATTTTAATGTTTTGTAGTGCAACATAATTTTTTACCTCATTCTCATATTAGATGGAGTTTATTCAAGGAGTACTATGTGCAGCCCGCTATACTAAAGCCAGTTCATCAATCAATCAACAGCAGTTGTCTCAGTAATGTGGACTGACCAAGGCCAATGTGATAAGCATCATCAAGAATATTTAAAATGTAAATTTTTATTGAATATTTTAGCCTTTTTGTGTTTGTAATGGAATAGTAATGTAATAATGAGGGCAGCAAGGTGGCTTAGTGGTTATCATTACAGTCTTGCAGCAATGGGACCTGGGTTCAAGTCCCAGGGTCAACATCTGAAAAGAGTTTGTATGTTCTCTCTGTTTTTGCGTGTGTTTCCTCCAGGTCCCCTGGTTTCCTCCCAAACTCCAAAACATACTGGTAGGTGGATTAGATTGAGAGCCCCATGGGAACAGGGACTGATCTGGCAAACTCTGTGTAGCGCTGCATAATCTGTGTGCACTATATAAATAAAGAGACAATAATAATATTAATAATAATGGCAAAAGCACGAATTGTTGACATTTGGAATTTAGACAACTTCTGTGGTACAATAAATATCTATTCCCTTTTCAGGATGTTTAATTGGATTGATATTGTTTGTGTAATGAAAAGTTATACAATTTTCCAATATACTTTCTGTATCGACATCGTGCACTGCATAACACATGTCTTTTATAACAAACTGCTCTGATTACTCTCTGTGATCCTAGCATCTGTGTGACATCACATGACCATGGATCCCTGTTTAATCACAGGAAGTAAACAATGAAGCTTCCTGTTGAATGACGGCAAAGAAGCATCAAGCAGATATCTTGAAATTTGTGAGAAATTGCTTAAGAGAAAAATTGAGAGAAATTGTGGAATTGCTTAAAATGGACAATCCCTTTAAGATATAGTTTTAGTATCGGATACATATGACAGTAAGTGGTAATTACATGGTATGTAAAGTTGCTACTTGTTGCAGATGTGCTGCTTTACACGGTTAAATGCGTGAAAGCTACACTTTTTTCCTGCAGCAGCCATCACTCTATCAAACATCTACCACATCATTATCAGATTCTGTTCTCTACAACATATTTTCAGTTGTCTGCAAAGTACATCCAAAGTACATGTAACCTATTAAAATAGCAAAATCTGTCTGGTGTAATATTGTCTGAGTACTTTTTAATCAAATATCCTCTACAAGCAATCTAGAGGTCATAAACTCATCAGTCAAGGAAGAAAATATGAAAATGTTTCGTGGGGAAAAGGAGTGCTGTCACTTTTCAAGTTTTGCTGGAGTCAAGAAAGTAGATGATTATAACATAGGTGGCTTGGGCAGTAGCCCAGAGGTAAATTTTTCTGGGAGGCCTATGGCCACCCATACTACCCTCCAAATTTAATACCAAGAAGGGCCTTCACCAATGAAATCCTCATACATATGTTCCTGCTGTCAATACACATATACACACAAGAGCCATTTCATGACCTTTGAAGGTCCTCCAAAGGTCCTGAAATGACAGATTAAAAGCAGACAGAAAGTATGCATCCTCTATTTCCCAAGAAGCTTGATTCTTGTACCATATGTAGTAAGTGAAGAGGCTATAATATTCATACAGTCCAGGGCCTATGGCAGTCTGAATCCGCCCATGAGTCAATACTATCCATAAATGTAGAACGTGATTGACTGATGATTTGACCCAGTCAACAACATTTATTACAGATTCCTGAGATTTAAAATACTATACCAATGTTAGTCTATAATCCGTAGATATGATAGCCTTGACATGATGTTGCAGAGCGGTGCAAATTTCCACATTTATTGGAATGGTGTTAATATGTTCATCTACTAAAATGAATATGGTTCCTACCAGAAACATGGTTTGTAAAGGTCACGAGATGAGGATCTCATAATATAGTAAGAATGACTGAAAGTCTACCTAGTTACATGGTACTCAACTTGCATTCTGAAGGTTGTATAATCTCAACCATTGTGACAAGGAAATTGTTGTTAAAGGAAGAATTCTGAGATGAAATCCACTGAAGTAGAAGACACAAGTAGTGTGTGAAAAGTCTAGAAAAAATGGGGCCAATGTATGTCAGTCTCAATCACTGGTGCACCCAGCACACAATGGGGGTCATTTACTTAGGGCCCGATTCGCGTTTTCTCGAGGTGTTACCCGAATATTTCCAGTTTGCGCCGATTTTCCCTGTATTGCCCCGGGATTTTGGCGCACGAGATCGGATTTTGGTGCATCGGCGCCGGCATGCACGTGACGGAAATCGAGGGAGTGGCCGAACGAAAACCCAACGGATTCGGAAAAACCGCCGCATTTAAAATAAAAAAGGTGTCACGAAAATTGCACTTACCTTCACCAGGTATAGGCCGGTGAATTTCAGAGCATTCCAGCGGGCCTCGGCGGATTTCAGCGCAGCAGCGACATCTGGTGGATGTCGGAGGAACTGCCTTAGTGAATCCCGGCCGGACCTGAATCCACTGCAGAGAATGCGCCGCTGGATCGCGAATGGGCCGGGTAAGTAAATCTGCCCCACTGTGACACATTTATCAATAGTGAGGTAAACTATACTAAGGGCCACTTGTCTCATGAATCTTCAAGGTGCTGCAGTTTATTGTACATAGGTATAGTGTAAATTTCAAATGGATATTACCCCAGAAAAAGGGACGTTTGTAAGGTGCAGGTACAGTTTTAACGTATGTGGTCCTTTATTATTATTAAATATTGGCGCATGGTCTTCATGAATCTGGCGCACCCTGCACTGCTCGGGAAGTGCGCACCAACTGTTTTTTTGGTGCACCTTTAACATAGATGTTGCTGTAATAAATGTGGCACAAAGTCTGGCTAGTCACTAAAACACCCCTTTAGGTGCACATTTTTCTGTCTTAACACAGCGCAGCCGCAAAACAAAACTGCCACAGACACTTCCTAAATACATGTGCAAGCACCAAAGACGTTCTTTTCAGTGTAATGTTAGACAGAAAACTGGTGCCTGGTAAATAGATCTGGGCAATAGGTTCCGACCTCTTAGTAATTCACAACACTTGTGCACCATAATTGAAATCTATGTTAGGCACTTGTGGTACAAAAGGGACAAAGAGTTCCAAATTCTGTTGTGTGTGTCTGAAATTACAACTTTTTCATGCCTTGAATGGCAGGAAACTGGAAATACAACTGGCCAAGGTCTCAAAAAAATTGTTTACTAATGTCTATAAAAAAAATCTCCCATTATGAAGTATGTTTGGTTATGGGTACTATATCTAGGTACTGGATTGACACCATTTTCATCTAGGCCAGGGCTCATGACAGCCTAATCTACTCCTACCTCAGTAATTTTCCAAAAAAAGAAGTGTATTTTCCAAAGAGGAAGTGGATTTTATTGATCATTTTATTGAGGTCCCACCCAGGGCACGTACATGTGCATTAAAGTCAGAGGCTCCCAAGAAAGACAAAATTGGATGACCCTGACACGAGACATTGTGAGATGAAAATAGTAATCTATCATTGCTAGTGGTGTGTCATGGGTGCCTTTGTGAACCATGTCTCGGATAGTGGGCAGACCCATGCCCCTCTCCGTTGTTTCGCTGCCCCCCGGGCCCCGGCATCAACTTTGCCTCTCCACGCTCCTGCTCCCATCAGGTCTAGTCCGCACACGCGTCCTCTCTCCCAAGGGCGCGAGTGTGCCGGCACTCTAGGATTTAAATGGCAAGCGCACTGCTGATTGGCGCTGGCACTCCTGGGTTTTCTTAAAGACTGGCTGTTCCCAGAATTCCCTGCCAGATCTTTGAGCTCACAGCCTAAGAGAAAGCTCCCTTGTGTTGTTCCCTGCGTTCCTGATCTCCCTTTGCTGTTCCCAGACCTGACCTCTGCATCTGTGCCGCCTGCCCTGACTTCGTGCCTGTTCCTGACCTCGAGCCTGGATTCCCATTCTGTACCGCAAAAGTTTTCTTTAGAGCTCAAACAAATTACAAAGCATACGGTCTCACAGAAGTGTTTATAGACCACAAATGTCTCAGATTAAAAGGTTTTATGTTGACCCATAGAACTGAAATATGAGATAGTAGTCATTGGATTAGACAAGGCTATGCCCCTCAAATAATTCAGTCAATAAGCTTAGTATTGAACATTGTAGTATTGTTACTACTATGTACATCCTTGAAAGCAAAAACTGAATACTACTGAAGTACTTACCTGGTAAATATGTAGGGTCACTAGGATTCTCAAGATGGAGAACAGGTCACCTTTAATATGTCCATTTTATAAAAATACACATTGAAGGCCATAAAATGAAATTCTAATTTATATCAGGCATTAAATCACAGCAGTGGAAGTTTATATTCAGGACCATGCTCCGAGTCTAATGACATTGGTTGCTATGAGACTCAGGGACAGAAATGTTAATAAAATCGTGATTTGGTGGTTTCGTCTTACAAGATAAGTGATGAATTATACAAAAGGCTGAATACATTTGGTCTTATATTTTCGAGAGTTTGCTATGGCAAAGAATGTCTCCGTAAACACTCCTCAAATCTGTAAACTCTGCTCGATGTTGCTTGTAAACATTTAAAATGACCTAAGGGTATACAGTAAAAAATTAGCTTGATTTAATATTACATTGGGAGAGGAGCATAAATTGCAAGTGTTCATATTCCCACAGGGCTGTCCTGAAGTGTTAACTCACGGTGAAACATAACATAGAACATTTCCAGTTAGAATCTGAACATTTACCCCCACATACACTTACCGGTACTTACCCACACATACAGGTAATGCAGAACATATTCACAGTACTTGTAGATAGGGGCATTACAAGAGGTATATTCTTATATATACTGTAGGAGGTAAGCTAGTATTAAGCTAGTATTATAATACTTTGTAATATGATTGTAGGTAATATACCGTAGTAGGCAATATTATAGTAATAAAACTCTTGTATATATACAGGCGGTCCCCTACTTAAGAACACTCGACTTACATATGACCCCTAGTTACAAACGGACCACTGGATATTGGTAATTTATTGTACTTTAGTCCTAGGCTACAATAAACAGCTGTAACAGTTATCAGAGGTGTCTGTAATGAAGCTTTATTGTTAATCCTGATTCTTATGACAACCCAACATTTTTAAAATCCAATTATCACAGAGACCAAAAAAGTTCTGGCTGGGATTACAATGATAAAATATACAGTTCCGACTTACATACAAATTCAACTTAAGAACAAACCTACAGACCCTATCTTGTATATAACCCGGGGACTGCCTGTATTATTATTATGGTAGTTATGCCACAAGCAATACTTAATACCAGAAGCAATATTTAGGTAGTTATATTCTCCTACAAAGGGAGCAGTATTATAGTAGTTATATTCTTGTACATAGGAGCAGTATTATAGTAGTTATATTCTTATATAGAGGAGCAGTATTATATTAGTTATATTCTTGTACATAGGGGGCAGTATTATAGTAGTTATATTCTTGTACATAGGGAGCAGTATTATAGTAGTTATATTCTAGTACATAGGAGGCAGTATTATAGTAGTTATATTCTTGTACATAGGGGGCAGTATTATAGTGGTTATATTCTTGTACATAGGAGCAGTATTATAGTAGTTATATTCTTATATAGAGGAGCAGTATTATATTAGTTATATTCTTGTACATAGGGGGCAGTATTATAGTAGTTATATTCTTGTACATATGGAGCAGTATTATAGGGGTTATATTCTTGTACGTAGGGGACAGTATTATAGTAGTTATATTCTTGTACATAGGAACAGTATTATATTAGTTATATTCTTGTACATAGGGGGCAGTATTATATTAGTTATATTCTTGTACATATGGGTGTTAGGATCAGTGGATCCTCTGGACCACCGCGGGAGATGTGACAAGCCTACACCTGGAACCGGAGCCCAGCGGCACCTGGTATTCACCAGAGCCCGCCGCAAAGTGGGTTGGACTTGCTGCGGCAGGATACCACTAGGTCGTTCCCAGGTGTGACTAGCCCACGGTGGCAGCCGAGGTCGAGGTACCTTAGCGGATGACAAACTCGTAGACAGGTCCAGGCACAGGGTCAGGGCAGACGGCAGAGATGCAACGTCAGGTCCAAGTCCGGGGTCAGCAACAGGATGTCCAGGCAGGTGGGAATGGGAACACAGCAACATGGAGGAACTCGGGTAACACAGGACACAGGAGCGGGAACACACAGGAATACACGGGAATGCAGGAATACACAGGAACGCAGGACTACACAGGAACGCAGGAATAATCGCTTGGAAGCTTTCTCTAAGGCTATGAGGCACGAAGATCCGGCAAGGGTAACAGGAAGAGGCAGGCTTATGAAGAATTGGGCAATATGGCCAGTCCCCAGTCGGGGACGCGCGCGCACAGCGGAGGGGAGCGAGCCAGGAGCCGGGACGGGTGAGAAGCGCTGGCGGGGGCAGGGCGGCACGGGTGAGCCCGCGACCCACATCGTGACAGTACTCCCCCCCCCCTTTGGCCTCCCCCTCCTCCTAGCCTGGAGGAACCTCTGCAGAAGACTACGATCCAATATGTTGTCCTCTGGCTCCCACGACCTTTCTTCAGGCCCGAACCCCCTCCAGTCAACCAAGAAGAACCGCTTCCCCCTCACCGTCTTCATGTCCAAGATCTCTTTTACCTCATAGGAGGATCTTGCTGGGAGAAGCGATTCAAGATGACAGGCTTGAGCAGGGAGGTATGAAAGGAGTTCAGGATGCGCATGGTGGGAGGAAGGCGCAGCTTATAGGCCACAGGGTTAATACGCTTCAGCACCTCAAATGGACCCAGATAGCGAGGGCCAAGCTTGTAGCTGGGAATCTTCAACCGGACATATTTTGAAGACAGCCACACTTTATCCCCTGGAGAGAAGATGGGGTAAGACCTGCGTCTTTTATCGGCCTGAGTCTTGGTGCGGGCAGAGGCCTGAAGCAGGGACTGACGAGTCTGTTCCCAAATAGCTTTAAGGTCCGTTATCAACTCTTCCACAGCAGGAACATCAGCAGACACGGAGAGAGGTAGGGGTGGACGTGGATGTCTTCCATATAGAACAAAGAAGGGTGATGCACCAGCAGACTCCGAATCCAGGGAGTTATATGAGAACTCTGCCCAAGGTAGCAAAGTGGACCAGTTACCCTAACAGGCAGAGACAAAGTGACGCAGGTAACAGCCCAAAGTCTGGTTAACTCTTTCAACCTGTCCATTAGACTGAGGATGGTACGCCGAAGAGAAGTCCAGTTTTATCTGCAGTTGATTACACAGGGCTCGCCAGAAGCGGGAGACAAACTGGACCCCTCGGTCCGAGACGATGTGCAACGGAAGTCCATGTAGGCGAAAGATGTGGGTGAAGAACTGGCTGGCAAGGTGTGGAGCAGATGGCAGGCTTGGCAGAGGAACAAAATGAGACATTTTGGAAAAGCGGTCGGTTACCACCCAGATAACTGTATTGCCAGATGATGGTGGCAGATCTGTAATAAAATCCATAGCCACGTGAGACCACGGGCAGGTAGGCACGGGTAACGGCAACAGAAGACCAGCTGGTTTTTGTCGTGAGGGCTTGTTACGAGCACAAGAGGTACAGGACCGCACAAAATCCCGAACGTCCTTGACCAAATCAGGCCACCAATAGAATCGGGAAATTAGGGCCACATAGCGCTGCAGCCCAGGATGCCCAGCACACGAGAAGAATATCCCCAGGTCAGAACCCTCTTTCGAAGTCCAGGTCGCACATAAGTCTTGCCCAGGAGGTAATTGCCGGAGGTCCACCGGCGCTGCCAGCACAAGTCTCTCAGGAGGAACGATGTATCTCGGGGCACAGTCCTCCCCCATAACATCCGAAGCACGGGACAAGGCATCAGCCTTGATGTTTTTCTCGGCAGGGCGAAAATGGATTTGGAAGTCAAAACGGGAAAAGAAGAGAGACCACCGGGCTTGACGCGGGTTCAACCGCTGAGCCGACTGTAGGTATTGGAGGTTATTGTGGTCAGTGTAGATGCTGACTGGAAATCTGGCTCCCTCCAACAGATGACGCCACTCCTCCAAGGCAAGCTTGATGGCCAGAAGCTCACGATCTCCAATAGAATAATTCCTCTCTGCAGGGGAGAAAATTTTGGAGAAGAAGCCGCAAGATAGAGTTCGGCCCCTAGGCCCCTTCTGAGTAAGGACCGCTCCAGCTCCTACGGAAGAGGCATCAACCTCCACAAAAAATGGCTTCTCGGTATCTGGTCTGGTAAGGACTAGAGATGAGCGAGCACTAAAATGCTCGGGTACTCGTTATT
The DNA here is from genome assembly GCA_019512145.1 of Engystomops pustulosus. Lineage (NCBI taxonomy): Eukaryota > Metazoa > Chordata > Amphibia > Anura > Leptodactylidae > Engystomops > Engystomops pustulosus. The sequence goes on along the minus strand of CM033647.1, from coordinate 54,716,220 downwards.
CGAGACGAACTTTTCCCGATGCTCGAGTGCTCGTTTCGAGTAACGAGCTCCATTGAAGTCAATGGGAGACTCGAGCATTTTTCAAGGGGACCAAGGCTCTGCACAGGGAAGCTTGGCCAAACACCTGGGAACCTCAGAAAAGGATGGAAACACCACGGAAATGGACAGGAAACAGCAGGGGCAGCATGCATGGATGCCTCTGAGGCTGCTTAAATGCACCATTATGCCAAAATTATGGGCAACAGCATGGCCATGACAGAGTGACAGAATGAAGCTAGATAGCATCTAAAACATCCAATAATTGACCCTGACACTATAGGTGATGATGCCAATCTGAATGGTGCGGCTTCCATTATATGCCCGTGTGCCCATACAGCAGTTTACCATCACATATGTGGTATTCAGGGCCGGTTCTAGACAAAGTGGGGCCCTGGGCAAAACTAAAAGTGCGCCCCCAAAATAAAACAATTTTATGACCAGTCACAGTCGGCAAGAGGCTCCCTTTAGTATGGTAAAGCAAACTGTAATATGGGAGAATTTCATAGGAGATAGGTGATAGGGAGCAGCACTGTGCCTCAGTGGTTAGCACCACAGCTTTGCAGCGCTGGTCCACATCTGCAAAGAATTTGTATGTTCTCTCTGTGTTTGCGAGGGTTTCCTCCGGGTCCTCCGGATTCCTCCCACACTCCGAAAAATTACTGGTAGGTTGAATAGATTGTGAGCCCCATTGGGGACAGGGACTGATGTGACAAGCTCTGTGCAGCACTGCGTAATCTGTGTGCACTATAAAAATAAAGGAATTATTATTTATAATTATGATAGAAGATAAATATGAAATATGATAGAGATTTCTAGATGCAGAACTATAAAGAAGATTATATATAAAGTAGATAGATATGAGAAATAAATACAGTAGAAGAGAGAAGATTGATTGAAAAATAGATAGAGAAAAAGCGAGATTATAGGAGAAAGATAACTAGACAGATAGATGATATATATATATATATATGTAATAAAGAAGATAGATGATAAGTTGATAAGCATCTTCACCTGGGAATTCAACCAAGGGGCATTAACCCTTTCACCGCCCAGCATTTCTGGATATTTTGTCGCGTTACTGACCAGAGAAATTTTTACAATTTTGACGTTTAAAAATAAAATACAGCAAAAAGAATTAAATTAAACCCAACAAACCACATATTTTCTGAAAGCAGACAATTGCCCCATTTTCAAAATTGCATTAAAGAGTTTATAGACATAGGTGCCTTCATGCAATTTTGATTAAAGCTGAAACAATTATAAAAAATACTTAAAATTTGACTTTGATGGGAAAAAATGTGCTCCAAACAGAAAATATTTACCTTCACATCTCCTAAATGTAATAGATGGACATGTGTAGAGTTCACAAATGTCCCATATTGATATGTTCACATAATTAAATCCACATAATATCACTAAAACTGTAATAACTAAATATTTACTTTTCAGCTAGAAATTTTAAGATGGTCACAACCTGCAAAATATATGAATAAAACAGAGTAAAGGCACCATAAATCCTATATAATTTTGAAAGCAGACAACCAGGCAATGCATTTGCCAATTAACATTCAAAATTTCCTCTAAAATATGTACAAATCCAGAATACTTATATAAAGAAAATATACTTTCCTAAAATAGTAAGATGCGAGGAGATCATACAGACCCCACATATTATTCACCAAAATATGCTGCAAATGGAACGTTAAATCCATAGGGGACTCCAAACTAGTTTTGCAGAAAATTGCACTAGGTGTCACACAAATCTATCATTGTATGCTCGCTTACACAATGGTAACCTAAATAAATAACTAAATATCAATAAACAAGCTTATGAGATAATAAAAGTCAGGTTTAGATGTGCGCCATTGTATTAGCCGCACAATAACAGAACCCTCCACGCTTCATAAGAATTTGAGTGAGAACGTCATAACATAGGTGTAAATAATGGAGGAACATGTGTGTGTTTTTGGTGTTACATATAGCTTTATGGACATGTTCTGGGTCGCGATGTTAATATAATAGCGACATTAGGTGAAGAGGATCGAATGTTGATTGTATCTGTCAATTTTTGCAAAAACAAAAAACTATCACAAATAAAAAAAAAAGAAAGTGTGTTCTTAGGTAGTTCTGCAAAGAGAAGGGTTAAAAACATGAATATTTGTTGATATTATCCCATCTCAAAATGTAGTAACATATAAAGTGAATATTTCCATTATCTGTGGGGTGCAGCAGCTCCTGTGTGCACCAAATTCTCCCTGTAGCCTGATGGCTAAGAATCTGAAAGGGGGGTGCACAGTTCAGGGGGCTGTATCTCTGGCTCTGTGACACATAGAACATTGAGTCTCCTCTTTTATATGAATCTAAAGTTGTGTTTCTAAGTGTCAGCTAAACAGAATTATTAACTGTTAAACTGCCGTTGGGAGTGATTTTTATATATAAAAATGGCACCTGATATTCTCACTTTAAACCTAAATATCTCTGGATCCATGGCACCTAGAAACAATTGCCCACTTTGCCTACCCATAGCGCTGGCCCTGGTGGTATTGGTGTACTCGGGAGAAATTGGGTATCAAACTTTTTGTCATTTAATCCATTGCGAATGTTACATTTTCCACCCAATTTGAATGTATTGTCCAAAAATCTTACAATTTGTAGACCGCACCTCCATTTTGTTTTAACCCCTATAAAACACCTAAAGTGCTAACAAACTTCTTAAAAATGATTTTTCGTACGCTGAGGGGTGTAGTTTCCATAATGGGGTAATTGACAAGTCTTGCTTTTATTTAGACCTCTCACAGTCAATTAAAAGCTTATTCTGCCTCATAACATTCTAGTAGGTGTAATCTTAAAAAAACATGCCAATATAAACTAAACAAAAAGTAAGATATGAATCAAGCAATGACTATCATCTTCAAAAGTAGAGAATTTAAAACTTTGAAAAAAAAATTCCATTTCTTCATAATTAAACACAAAACATATTTTAAACTAATGTAAATTAAAATGTGTCACAAGAAAACAATCTCGAAATCCCTGGATATGTTAAAGCGTTCCAAAGCTATAAGCACTTATAGTGACACAGGGCATTTTGATAAGTTGGGCAGTATCCTAGAGGCCAAAGTAGGCTGAGTCCTGAATGAGTTTATATGCAGCCACTTGCTTGATTATTTTGCCAACAGGCCTGCACCATTCCCAATGTGGCCCTGTTCACTGGAGTAAAAAGTACTGGAAAGCTCAAGCTCCTTTTTGCTCTCCTTCTACACTAAAATATCTTGCTGGCCAGTCCTCACAGTGTTAGATGTATAGGGATAGATTTGTATTGTGTGCACTTACATTTTTTTCTAATTTTGTGTTTTTGTATACGCTAAACAAGAATACAGCAAAAACAGATAGTGGAAGATCATACCAAGAGGCTGGCAAAGACTCAAAGACTCACTTGGAGTGATTGGTTTTGCGTTAGTTGAGGAAATATTCCCAGATTCTTAGTTTCTGCAACAATATTTCTGCAACAAATCACCTGACAAAAGCCTATCAAAATGGCTACTTTGTCTTGGAGTAATACCATTTCCATGATTTCTCAAACAAGAATGAAATTATTTAACACATTTATGAAATGTTGTGAAAGATCAAGTCAAGTGATATTACTCCATGTGCTTGGATGAAAGCACAGCTATAAATATTTATGCAAGGCTAGTAGTAATTGAGAGCTGTTAAGACTGCCTTGATATCTCCAATGCTGTGATAGAGACTTTCTTTGTCACAAGAGATAAGTCCTCTATGGTGGAAGCAACATATGGGCTCATACCCTTGTTAACCCCTTATCACCGAAACTAGTTTTCAGCTCAATGACCAGACTCGATTTTTCAAATCTGACATGTCTCACGATAATTGGTTATAACTTCGGAACGCTTTAACATATCCAGGTGAGTTTGAGAATGTTTTCTCATGACACATTGTACTTCATGTTAGTTATAAAATTTAAGTGATAAGCAAAACCAATATTGGAGAAAATCGCATTGTTTTTACTATTGACAAATTTTCAGGGCCATAACTTCTGTATTTTTCTGTTGTCAGATCTGGTTGAGGGCTTATTTTTTGCGAAAACAGTTGTTCTTTTCAGTCGTATCATATTAGGTACCGTAACTTTTTTTGATCACTTTCTTTGCATGATAAACCTGGCGCATGGTCCGACTGAGCTCCTGAACAACCCCCTAATTTATATTGCGTAATACCTAGAGCAGCTGCGCCACATAATGGTTGTGTGTGACACAATTGTGGTGCAGACACTTCTTAAATACATGTACAAGCAGTTTGTACCTAAAAGAACATGCAAAGTCTGTCGCAAAACTGGCACAAAGGCCTTAGTAAATGTGCTCCAATGTGAACACGTATTAACATTGCGTTAGCACTGAGATTTGCAAATGCAAATGTTAACAGCAATGTAATTAGGCAAATCTCCTCAGCTCCCATACGGCATTACATAGCGCAATGTAAATGCCAAGCATGAATGCAGCCTGAGGGCTTTGGGTGTGATGCTATTTACTATGAGGGGGTGACCATACTGATTGCCCTAATTCAGAGAGAGTCTGGTTTCTCTTGCTCACCTCCCACCAACTTACATATCATCCAAGTTCCAAATAAATACTGTTTCTTCACACACTGAACATATGCACGTGAAATTGCCGGTTGATATCCCTTTAATTAAGTACAATGAATTGGCATTTCGGAGAACATCACATCCCCTCTCAATGTCTGCTATCCTCCCAGTTTTGTGATTTTACCCCGGCATTCAGATTTCACACATAACATTCTCTTTTAACAGAGGTAACATGACATTTATGAGAACAGCTTATCTCATTGATTGAAAATATCAAAAGTTACCGTAGAGAGCTTTTATTATTATCTCATCTGCAAATATTCCATGTCTACCATGCACAGCACGGACAGTGAGAATAAATTGCAGTCGGAACAGTCTGCAAAAAGTACAAAGGAAGCTTGGTATTGGTTAGAATGGAATAATAGTGTCATTATGCACTGTGGAGGCTAGCCGCCATTGATCAGTCTGAGGATGTAATGTAGCTCTTATTAGACTGGAATTACCTTATGTTGGGATTTTGCAGTTTATTTAGGCTGTCAGAAGTTCTGATTTTGGTCCCTTCTTCTTGGCATGAGGAGGCATTCAAATGTCAGATTACAAGATCTATTATCATCTATAAATCATTTTACATTATGAAAGGTATTGCTTTGTGACACTTTGATGTCTGTAGAGTGAGTACTTTGTAAAAACCTGTATAGGGAAAGCTGGAAATTGAAAAAAAAAATCTCGATTTGTAGAGACCATGCACAAGTAACCTGATGCCTGCATTGCTTTCCTGTAGAGTGGATACGACAGTCCAAGAGTCAACTCAAGGATACGCTGTGAAGCCCAATAGTTCCAAAGGATTTGAATTGTTGAGACTCACAATTGAAGATTTCAGGCTATTGGATGCAATATACATTCATATTCCTTGTGATTTATAGGAAACCTCAACTTTGAGTACATAATAAGCAAAAAGCATACTTTTGAGTAAGTCAATTCAAAAAGTCGTTACAAACAGTGTGAACTTTTTCAAGTGTTTGTGTTAATGTTGATGATTATGGCTTGAAGCCAAGAAAACCCCAAAGTCATTGGCCCATTTTTTTTTTGGTAAACTTCATGCAGTGATGACAGAATTGTTGTGCAGCTCAGGAATAAAAGTGGCACAAACTCCAACTAAAAGTACATTCATATGAATATAAAGAGGACCGTGATTGTGCACGGTGAAATATAGGACATGTCCTATATATAGCTGCGTTATGGTGCTGGCCCTGTGCTGCTCTTGGAGAGGGGAGGGGTGAGCAGGGCATTGCTCTGACGTGTGTCTATGGCCAGGCAGGCATACATTCTTGTCAATGCAACCTGAGCACTACCACTCTAGCGGCATCCAGAGAGAATGATCCGAGCGCGCGGAGCGGCTAGTCTATCCCAGGGTCACCTGATCTGGCCAGCCAACCACTGCTATCGACGTGTAAGGGTACCACGTCATGCTGGGTGGAGTGCAGAGTCTCCTGGCTTGTGATTGGCTCTGTTTCTGGCCGCCAAAAGCAAACGGGGAGCTGCCATTTTCTCGAGCGGGCGAATATTCGTCCAGCAACGAGCAGTTTCGAGTACCCTAATGCTCGACCGAGCATCAAGCTCGGACGAGCATGTTCGCTCATCTCTTTATAAAGCCTATGTACAAGAAATAATGCCGATATGTACAGGCCCACTATTAAAGGAGAAACCCGTAATGCAAAAAAACCCCTAAAACTTAAATATATTTCAAAACTGCTATAGAGAGCATTGCCTCTATCCCTATGTTCCTCTACCTGCCTGTAAAACTAAGCATGAGGTCCTAAAGCTGTATTGCAAATGACCTGTGACATGTCCAATGAAGCATAGCATATTAAAGCTGTCCACTCGATTCATGACGTGGGAGGAACAGCCCACACCCCCAGTGAATGATGCCAGCCTGTAATAATGAGTGAGGCTGGTCTAATGATGTGCTTCCTGGTGCTGGTGGCCACCAATCCTGCAGCCTGTGTGTGTATAGGAGAGATACAACAGCTCCGCAGCCATAGATAGCAGAACATTCAGGTTATGTGTTAGCTGATGTCTGTGTCTCTCACCTGTATATTAGAGGATGAAGAATGGTCAGCAAGATGCAGCACACACACTAGCCATGCTTTTACTATGCATTCACAAGACATGAGCTGGGGGAGGAGAGGGAGGGGTGGTAACAGGGGTGACATCCTGGCTCTGACCATTTTGTGGACCGCATCAATTTACCTGATAAATAGATGATTACAATGAATAATGTATGAAATAACTAGATAAAGGCCGGCGGGATGGTATCCTTGTAGAGCTGCTCAACAGGTAGTAGTGGCAAAGACTAGTGACACAGACCTGCCGACATGTGTCTTAGATCAACTTTTGCTTGTTATATAAACTACACCGATGTACAAAAAGATAAATATTAAATCAACTGCCAAACAGGTGCATCACTAGGTCCAAAGGATCCATGGCCAGTGCTTTCCTCCCTTCTTTCAGAACAATCTGTACTTCAGTGTTACACTGGCACTGCTTTCCCTGCATGACCTGTAGCCCCAGGAGATATTACTATCTGGCGGCTGCAGGACCTGCGATGTGTCATGATCACATGACCTGCCAAGGGAAAGAAGGGCAACAGGCTGTAGTGATGGGAATTATGGCTTTCTTAGAGAGCTGCTATTTAGGGCTCTGCTCATAAGACAGAGTAGGCTCTTCTGGCTCCTAATCGGCACATATTACAAGTATATAATAGGGAGCCGCAGAACCCCAGAACAGTCATTCCCACCCCATGCCACTCCAAATGGTGGCGACGCTTAGGGGCGGGGTAGTGAGCCATCGGCTCACAACATTCACGAACAAGAGCTGCTTTGGAGCCGGCTCGTTTTCGAAAGACACTTACGAAAGAGATGCACAAGTGAGATGCTGGTGAGATATCATAGGGGCTAAGGTAGGGGTGGACTTGGGGAAGCAACTGTTGTAGGCCAATAAATGGGGGAACTTGTTATGGGGTATATACTGGGGGAAACTATGTGGGTACATTTACTGGGGGTAACTGTGTATGAGGGGACATCAAAGGGAGATGTTGTTGGGACATTAATGAGGGGTAACGTGTGGGGCTCATACTGGGGGGGTAAACTGTGTGGGCATATTACTGGACAGATGTTGGGGGACATAACAGGAGGTAACTGTGTGGTGCCTGGGACACGTTACTGGGGGTGGTAAACTAGTGGGCATATTACTGAGGGAAAACATGGAAAACATTACTGTGTGGGCACATTAAAAGGGGGTTTGGTAACAGCACGAAGGACGAGTTAGGCCAGATGGTTGGGGACTCTCTGATAACTGCAGCTCAGCTTCCATTCATAGAAGGAACCATTTTATTAAAATGAGGATCCCTTTGCAGATACTTTTCATGAGCCCTTCAACCTTTGCATGATTTTGCCATGACCCATGGCGACCACACCCCTGCAGCCTTTAAGTTAAAGCCACTGAAATAGAGTAATTCAAGCTTTGAATCTCGGTGACCTAGTCAGATTCTCTATCCACAGGAAAAAAAACATAGCAGATTTCTGTAGAAATAAAGCTGCATTCACGTGACATATGAGCAAGTTTGTGGTCGTACATACGTCCCCATAGACAGAAATGGGAGCATGGATCGATGCTCATCATGAGGGAAGACGAGGACATGCCTATATTTCCCGTTGCATTGCCCGTACGCTGTGCATCTCTATGGAGAATGGAGGGGTCACCACTCCTCCTCTACAGCGCGCCGGATGTATGCCTGCCAGGCTACGGCCGGGGGGGCATATGTTCTTGTAAATTCAGCCTAACAGAAAACATAGTTCTAGAAAATGGTGGAAAATTGTATAACATTTTATTACACAAACAATAACATTTATTTGTTACATTTGTCACATTATTTTCAAACATTAAAAATTACAAATGTAAATTGCTTTTAGATATTCACTTACTTGGAACATGACTTAATGCATGAAACATGGCAGGAGCGAACGCAACATGGGGAATATTTCGAGGACTTCGCGCACCGACAGGGCGCAGAGGACACTGAAATAATTCTCAAAGACTAGCTATTGATAGCTTTTGCCAATTATTTTCCCCAATCAGCCACCTTCACGCCAGTGGCCAGTGGGGCGTGAAGGGGCCATGAAGGGGAGGGGGGGCGCGGACGCCGTGCGGAGGGCGCAGGCAGCGGGAGGGGCCAGCGCAGGGAGTTAATGTCAGCGCCTGCGCACTCGCTGTTGCCAGCAACTTTTCATACATGAAAAAGTCGGCCGGCTGCGTTTTGTTCTACGCCAGGCCCTGCCTGGGTTACGGATTTTAAATCTCGCTGCTGTCGCAGCTCGGGGAGTACAATCAAGAGGCAGAAGCCTCTTTATGTTATCAGTGTCGAATTTGCAGCGCGGGGTATCATACGCTGGGCACGAGCGCCAGACGTATATGATAAATATCCCCCATGGACTGTATTTTCCTGTATTACTGGTGTTCTGGGCATAAAGCTCATTTGGATATATTTTTTGTCTCTGTGGCGCCATGTTTTGCCACTTAGTCTGCAGCTGTGGCACATGGGAGTGCTCTGGTTGTCTTCAGTACTGGACTGCAGTGCAGTCGTTTAGATTTCAATGTGCAACAAAGTCGTGCAAAGGATCGGCAATCTATTCCGTAATGGCTTATTGCTGGGGCAGCTTTATGTGCCGCCATTGGTTCTGCAGAACAGTGAAAGTTAAACAAGTTTTGAATTGAACAAATAGTAATGAGTATTGAAGCCAATTTTCATAACTCTGAGTCTGCCAAATGTCGCCTTCTGAATCTACAGCAATAATAATGCCTCATCTATATAATGGATTTCAAACCTATCTCCTGAACGGATTGACACATAACCACAATTTTCTCCCAGCAAGACATTTTCTTCTCTCTTTCATTCTTTTTTTTTTTTTTAATAAGCAACATAATACAAGTGAGCGGACTCTTAAGCACGAATCCTGGAGCCACATTAATGATTTTCATTCCTTCAGACTACATGACAACAGCCATAAAGTCAAATCAGAAAGAAAAGAAGTTATCTAACCCCTAATTAAAGGGTGTTTCCCGTTCGCAAAATTCATTTTATTAGTTTGTATGATGAAAGTTTATACAGTTTTACAAACTACTTTCTGTGTGAATTTCTCATGGTTTCTAGATATTGCTGCTCGCTGCTGTTCAATGGGAAGTTTTATGTTTACTTCCAGAGGACAGAAATTGACTACTATCACAAAGGTGCAGGCAAAGGCAACCTAGGGCAGGCAGACCTTTATGTGATGTCATGGTCAGGAAGGGTTTGTGACAACTAGAAAATCCAAAAGACAAAACCACAGGGAGCAATGTGAGTGGAGAGTTCCACATTCATCCGGTAAACATTGGGATATTCTTTGATGTACAAGAGCAGAGCTCTGCACCGATGGGTGCAAGTGCATTCAATCAAGGCTGTCAGAAAAAGGAATAACCAGTGTTTCACACTGACCAAAAAACTGACAATTGGCACTTCCTCCACGTTTAACAGATAGGAGCATGAACATAAGCACAGTCTTGTGCTGGTAGTGGATTATAATATAGATGTTTGGGCAGTAGCTGCAGGCCCAAGCCTCCTAGGTCCATGGCCACCCCAACCACCCTCCCAAATTGTATACTGCGAAGGACCTTTACACATGAAATCCTTAAAATTAGTCCTGCTTTTCAAAACACATGAACCCAAGAGCCCTTTCAGGACTTTTGAAAGTCCTCCAAAGGTCCTGAAACTACAGATTTGAAAGGCAGGCAGAAAGATACAACCCTCCATATCCCAAAAGCCTTGATTTAGTAGCATTGTATGGGATATAATATTCATAAGCCCATAGCCCATAGCGGTCTTAATCTGTCCTGCTTTCTTCCCTTCATTTTCTTTTCATAGGAAAATTTTCTCTTTGTAACATAAGGAAAGAGACATTTTTCTTTCGAAATAGCTAAATAGCATTGTGCAGCCGGATCTGAGAACCTGTGTACAAGTTTCAAAGAACTTCACAAAGAAGAGTTCACATCACTGTACATTGTAATAGAAGGCTTGTTGTGCGTAACAATCTTCTGAACACCACGCAAGGTATTCAGGTCATCAATGCTAACATCTGAGTGCCTCCATTATGTATATGACTTATTTGGACATCACACACTACTATAAATGCCATTGATTTGTAACATCTACCTTCACATATTTTATATGGCAACACAAGTATGTGTCCCGTATTCATGTCTCGTGAATTGATTCTGTTGCCTTCAAACTCATAAGAAAAATGCAGTGACAATGTACAGGCGTAGGATCTATGAGGGATTATATACAATGGCACTCCGTGCACCGGGTTAGTAAAGCCCCGCCCCCTCCGCTGCCACCACTGATACATCATAAGGTTATGCCACATGATGTATATGCTGGCCGGCTGAGCTGGCGGACAAACTATGCCAGTGTCCGACATGGTGTTCAGTTTTGTGCCAAAAATGAATGATGTTCGCAGGTTTTTAGAAGCCCCTAGCTGAAACCCACTCCAACGTGAATGCAACCCCCTCCATCTCCGCATGGTTGCATAATTACTTGCATAATTAATCACAATTTCTTGCAGCTGTGCAAGAATTGCAATGATTTCCCGGATTCTACACTAGGAAACTCCCAATCTATCTATATGTACATCTATTAAGTGCATGGAGAATTCATGGACTAGACTTGTAAAGGCAAAGGCCCGGACTTTTATGAAACGTAGTGCAATCTGTACTAAGTGCCACTTGCCTTTTGAATGTGCAGGAGCGCCAGATACAATACTGGCTGCGTACTGTCGTCAACTATCATGGCCCCATGCACTGCGAGCAGGAAGCGTTCACCATCTTTTTTTGTGCACCATTAACCTAGATGTGTAACATACTTGTGTTGAGTTGTTGCATCAATTGTGTGTTGAAGACTAAGCACTAACTCACCCATTTAGGTGCACATTTTTATGTCTTGTTGAACACAGTGTGCCGCAAAACACAAAACTGGCATTCTAAAACGTGTGCAAGCTCAAAGACGTGCAAAGTCAGACAGGACAAAACATGGTGCAGCAAGTTTTAATAGATCTGGAGCGAAAACAGTACATAGAGGCCTGTAATACTTGCACCAATAGGGCACATTTACATGTGACTTCCAAAAAAAATATGTGGACCAGTTGTAAATATGCAACGGAAAGCCCCTTTCTGGCTCAGGACCAGCTGCGACACAATACTGCGCAGACACTTCTAAATACATGTGCAAACATATATATTTATGGTGCATATACATACAGAATTCGGCATGATTGCTTAATAAAAGTGGCCCCAATAACTGGAATGATCAGATATGGATAATTCTGCGTGTCTGGGCTGACCGCTGAGCTCGCACAATTCTAATAATAGACAGATGAAGCGCAGTTCGTGCATGGTTAGATAAGTTGCTGCAGCAAGAGACACGTTAATGGAAGCTTGTTGCCTTTTAAAATCTTCCGCTCATCACTCTGACTCTAATCTATTCCTCTGCAAAACTTCATCGTTAGCTTCTATCTCCCTACAATCTTCACAGAAAGAGATGTTGAGTTAAAAAAAAATAATTAAAAATCTGCCAGTATTTTCTGGTTTTGGTTGTTCAGAGCTCAATACTAGATTTTTCTTTGTAAGTACTTGACAAATTACATATTGGTCCTGAAGGAGATCAGAGCTTAGTAAGAACCGTCTCATTACCTGTATTTACGCCACATAGCTAGTGTCGCCTTAGCCTCTGCCAGTCTGCGCCACCTTTCCCCTATACGGTATAGAGGGTTGAAGGTGGTTTATGTTCTTCTTACGTCAGATAAATTGACGTTACTGTGGTTGCAGCTTATTTTGGGAGTTCAGGGTCATCACACAGTAGCTAATGATTTGTGATTGTCATCTCGACTGAGATTGTATTTAAGGATACTGCAAAATATAGCATCTATCTATCTTTAATATTGTAATAACATGTGGGAGAAGAGTCAGAAAAATATCACATTGTACGATTTTTAAATTATTAATTGGCATTGATTACATGAAATAGTATTTGATCACATGTAAAAACAGAACATAATATTGGGATAGAAAGAAAATAACAGTATTCTTGACCAAGTTTGCACAAACGCAGTAGGATTTGGATCCAGTTCTCCAGGTTCAAGGCTGTGCTGGCAACACTGAGGTTTTTTAGGCTCCTCAGTGATTTTTGGTTGGGTTTCACATCTAGAGAATGGTTGTTCAATCCAGGACCTTGAAATGTTATCTACAGTGAAAGTCTGCTTCGTGTCCAGACTGTGTGTTTTGGCTCATTGTCATACTGATCCCACATGACCAAAATCTTGTCATACATAGTCCCACCAATCCCCTCTTTATTACAGTGCAGTCATCCTGTCTCCTTTGCAGAAAACCATCCCACAAAATATGATGTTTCCATCCCCATGCTTCACATTTGGGAAGGTGTTGATGAGGGTTGTAATCATCCTCTTCTTCCTCCAAACCAGCAAGTGGAGTTGATACTAAAAAGTTCTATTTTGAACTAATGTGACCACATGACCTTCTCTAGATCATTCTATGGTCAGTGGGGAACTTAAAATGAGCCTGGACAAGTGCGGGCATGGCAGGGGGACTTGCAAGCCCGCATGATTTTAATCCATGATGACGTAGTGTGTTACTAAAGGTAAATTTGTGTTCCAGCTGGCTTCAGGTCTTGACCAGGTCCTCCTGTGTATTCGGGCTGATTCCTACACTTTCTTAGCCAAAAGGGGGGATCTTGCATGGAGCACGAGATCATGAAGAATGAAGGTCTTCTAGAGTTTCACCATTTTCCAAAACAGTTGTGTCTTCTTACCAAGTACAACTACCCCCCTCCTACTTTTAGTTAGGAGAAATAGCAATGTCTATTTTCTGAGAAAAAAGGCCAAATATGCCTAGCAATCACAAAAATAAGAGTCATTTTTTAAGAATAGCATGTAGGGACTATAAAGTCTCTCAGAGGACTCCTCTGCATTCGAGTCCATTCTTTGGGCCACAAGCTGAGGGGAGAGGTAGTTACATCTGCGGTCAGCAGAGATGGGTGTTTCTAGCATAACAGGACATAAGTCCAGGAATGTCTCTAGCTTAAAAACAATAGAGGAATGAGTGCCAGGATAGTTTTTGACTCAAATCAAATAAGGTATTATGGCTTACCACAAATGGGATAGGAAAATCAGCATGGTTTTACAACCCTTGCCATGGCTAAGAGGGTACGCCTGCAGGTATTCAGGGCCTTCCTATTGTCTCCCTCTGAGATCTGCAGAGGGACTGCTTCGTGGATACCTCTGGCTCATCACGTCATCCTCAATGTCAGGTACGTGAACTAAAAATTCAGGTAATCATGGTCACTAATGGCAACATCTCAGGCATGGGATCGTCCTCCACTGGAAGCAACACAGGTGACTGCTGCGGGAGGAGACAGCCTTCGGGGCAAGAACTCGCTGGGGTGGAGACAAGGCACAGAACTGAGAAGAGGACATAAGGAATTAAATCAGGGGTGGTGACAAGAGAAGGTCCTGAGACTGGATCTGGGACAGAGATCTTGACAGGGGTGGAAAAATGAAGACCCTCGAATTGAAATCGTAGACTTCAGGGGAGAGACTGTCCCTAACTAGATAGGCTCCGCTCCCAAAAACCTACTACTAGCTTATGTAGAATGGTTGTTCTGCAGCCACACTCACTCCCCCAGTGACCAAAAGGGGCTGGACAGGCAGGCAGTCAAAGGAGCTGTTGTGAAAATGATTGATGATATGAGATTAAGGAAGAAAAAGAGGTTGCACGGCTCAAACAATGTATCATATGGTAATTGTGGTATGTTTAAATTTGTTTTGACATGCAGGTTATTGATACTATAAAAACTTTTGGAACAAAAAAGTCCGCTTTTGTTTGCTGTGCATTTTGATCCTTAGGCCTATGATCTTTCTGTTCTTGCCAGGCTCTTGGTGCTCTGGACCCAGCCAGTCTGGGGAGGCAGAGTACGGAAGTCAGGGGCTTCCATGCTAGAGGCATATCTTTGGCAGTTGTTTCCCATGTCTCCCAGAATTTTAGGTGTAGGTTTAGGCAAACAGTTTAATAACAACAGTTCAAAGTACCAGATTAGACACAGAAGTAGAAATCCTGTTTGTGACGCACTTTCAACATCCCCACTGGGCTTCACCTTTTTCCGGGATGGCTGGATGTAGACGGGGGCCTCTGACACGGAGTGGCTGGCGATGCGGCCTTGTGGGCTAGCGTAATCACAGGGCTTGGTGCTAGGCGAGTGGAGGCATCATCCTTGTCTTGATAAGGATACCCAGCTTTCCTTGATATTTTTTTACATCTCACTCAGCATTCCCTGGGTGAGATGTATACTTCCTGTCTTAAAAGATGGACATGAGGAATCTTGGGACAATATAGTGATTACCAACCACTTTAGCAGTTGGCTGTCTCACAATACATATATACAGGGTGTAACAAAAAAGTCAGATGGTGGAATCTGATGTGTATTTATCAAAATATCCGCCTTTTCAACATTTTGCACATTTTCAACACATTGCACATGCTTTTGACTCTGCAAAACTGAACAGGTGAATATACCCTCAACATACCACAAAATTACCGCAGGCTATCTATCCTATCTATCTATCCATCTATCTATCTATCGGTCTATCCAAATCTTCCCCAAGATCCCCTGATTTTATTGCATCAGTGCTTCATGTAAGATGCTGTAAGAGTGGAGTCACCTGGAGAGACATTTTCCCTGCAGTCTGTAGGGGCCATTTATTAATTTCGGCACTAGGTGATTTTCAGTGTGATCTAATTTTGTGGCACAAGGGATTAATGATTTGGCAGACAAAACAATAGAAGCGCCACACAATTTTGTGCCCCCAAAAACAGAACAAGTCATGACAGTTAGAAAACCACCAACATTTTTGCGACTATACTTTATAGGGCGCAAGAGGTGCAAAAGGGGAAAATAATTAAATTTCAGTTGTCTATTTTAAAGTCGATAATAAATGTCCCCCTGTGAGTCTTAAAGGACATCTACCATCAGTTTAGTGATGGTAAATGTGTTCTTGTAAGCATTTCCCAAGGAACATCGTTCCTCAAGACTTCTTTTATTATAACTCTACATCCTGTAATTGTGGAAATATAGAGTTATAACAGTTAATAAAATTATCCTTGGGCACTCAGGCTACATCACGCAAGTCCCTCAGGGAGCTTAGTATTTTGATGTATGCGCACCCCCCTTAGTGCCCTGTCACCTATCCCTATCGATCTACGCTAAGCGGGCGGGGTCACTAACACTATGGGGGGTGGGGGTTTACATTAAAATATGAGGCTCCCTCAGAAACTTCTTACTAGGATAAATCTGATGGTAGATGTCCTTTAAGTTATGCCCCTGATTGAACCTAATCATCTTGTGCAGATTTGTACCCTGTTTACCCATAGCAAAGGCGGGCACTTGAAAGATCTGAGGCTGAGTTCATATGGGGCATCCACATTGGACAACATTTACTAAGAATGTAGGAAACTGCACTAAGCACTAAGTGGTATTTCCATGTATAGTGCTCGGTGCTCCAGATTCATTAAGAACGTGCGCCAGAAATCATGAATCTGGCACTTATCTGCACTGGCCCAACAGAGTTCACCAACTTTTTTGGGGTGCACCATTACCTTAGGGCGTGCAACAGACTTTGCATGATAAACCTGGCGCATGGTCCGACTGAGCTCCTGAACAACCCCCTAATTTAATTGCGTATACCTAGAGGCAGCTGCCGCCCACATAATGGGTGTGTGTGACACAATTGTGGTGCAGACACTCTTAAATACATGTACACAAGCAGTTTGTACCTAAAAGAACATGCAAAGTCTGTCGCAAAACTGGCAAAAAGGCCTTAGTAAATGTGCTCCAATGTGAACACGTATTAACATTGCCGTTAGCACTGAGTTTGCAAATGCAAATGTTTAACAGCAATGTAATTAGGAAATCTCCTCAGCTCCCATACTGCATTTCATAGCGCAATGTAAATGCCAAGCATGAATGCAGCCTGAGGCTTTGGGTTTGTGATGCTATTTACTATGAGGGTGTGACCATACTGATTGCCATTCAGAGAGAGTCTGGTTTCTCTGCTCACTCCACAACTTACATTTCATACAAGTTCCAAATAAATTACTGTTTTCTTCACACACTGAACATATGCACGTGAAATTTGCGGTAGATATCCTTAATTAAGTACAATGAATTGGCTTTCGGAGTAACATCAGATCCCCTCTCAATTTGCTATCCTCCCGCATTTTGTGATTTGACCCCCGGCATTCAGATTTCAACACATAAACATCTCTTTTATAACAGAGGTAACATGACATTTATGAGAACAGCTTATCTCATTGATGAAAATATCAAAGTTACCGTATAGAGCTTTTATTATTATCTCATATGCAATATCCATGTCTACCAGCAAGCGGACGTAACAGTGAAATAAATTGCAGTCAGAACAGTCTGCAAAAGTACAAAGGAAGCTTGGTATTGGTAGAATGGATAATAGTTTCATTATGCAGCTGTTGAGGCTAGCCGCCATGATCAGTCTGAGGATGAATGTAGGCTCTATTAGGACTGGAATTACCTTGTGTTGGGATTTGCAGTGTATTTAGTGTCCAGAAAATTCTGATTTTGTCCCTTCTTCTTGGCATGAGGAGGCATTCAAATGTCAGATTACAGATCTATTATATCTATAATCCTGTTACCATTATTTGAAAGGTATTGCTGTTGTGTAATGCTTTGATGTCTGTAGAGTGAGTACTCGTGTAAAAACCTGTATAGGGAAAGTGGGAAATTGAAAAAAAAAACAATCTCAGATTTGTAGAACCATGCAAGTAACCTGTGTCTGCACGCTTTCCTGTAGAGTGGAGACGACAGGCCAAAATCAACTCAAGATACGCGTGAAGCCCAATCGTTTCCAAAGGATTTATGAATTGTTGAGACTCACAATTGAAGAATTTCCAGGACTATTGATGCATATACATTCATAGTTCATCGGTGATTTATAGGAAAACCCAACTGTGAGTACATAATAAGCAAAAGCATACTTTTGATAAGTCACTTCAAAAAGTCGTTACAAACAGTGTGAACTTTTTCAAGTGTTTGTGTTAATGTTGAATGATAATGGCTTGAAGCCAAGAAAACCCCAAAGTCATTGGCCCATTTTTTTGGTAAACTTCATGCAGTATGACAGAATGTTGTGCAGACTCAGGATAAAAGTGGCACAAACTCCAACTAGAGACATCATATGATATAAAGAGGACCGTGATTGGCACGGTGAAATATAGGACATGTCCAATATAAGCCTTGCGTTATGGTGCTGGCCCTGTGCTGCTTTGGAGAGGGGAGGGGGTGCGGTGAGTGGCAGGGCATTGCTCTGCACGTGTGTCCTATGGCCAGGCAGCATACATTCTTGTCATGCAACCTGATGCACTACCTACTCTCCCTTAGGCACACATTTTCTAAAAAGTGTTGGACAAGTGCAACTGATAAATCTTTGAATGGCCTTTTCTTAACAATCTTATTATTGCTATGCACTTGTTCTGCCATACTTTTTCCTTCCACTAACTTTCCATTAATATGCTTTGATACAGCCCTCTGTGAAAAGCCAGATTCTTTAGCAATACCCTTGGGCTTATCCTCTTTGTGGAGTGTGTCAATAACTGCCTTCTAGAAATCTGTCAAGTCAGCAGTCTTCCCTATGATGGCTTGAGAAAGCGCCACTGAGCGCGAAACGGCCCCCGTTGCCAAGGCTTCTTCTCCTGCATGTGATTTTACGCTTTTCACCTGAATAAAGGACATTCATTTTCTACAAGTGGGTGAGTGCCGTTACTTTCTTATACGTGTTGCTATGGATCTTTTATGTTTATTAACTGAGCACCACCACATGGTCCTGTACCGCGATCTCTGGTTCCAGATTGGTCTGTGGCTTAATGTGTTCGAGTGGGGATACTGCTCTGATGGAAGATAGTGCCTGCAGTTTTCCTTCATGTGAACTTTCCCATGATTGAAGTTCAGGTACAATGGGTGTTTGATGGACTAAAGACAAGTTTCTGGATGTATGTTTGATTCCTGAATCTTTTTCGAGCTTCTCTACACTCTCGTTTATGGTGTTAGTTACCTGTCTGTAGCAATTGCCGCTCTTGTGATAGGGATCTTTTGAAAGGCACTAGACTAGACTGAACTGGCCAGTGTAGGGCTGACTTTGTATAACCTAAGCCCTATCTTATGATAGAAACCTTGTGCTAGGCCAATGACATTACAATGGCTACAAACAGTACAATGTGGAACAGTCACATATATAATAGGAATAACAATAGTTCCAAAACTCATTATATAAACCATGAGAACCATAAAATGGCGACAAGATATGCAGTATAAAATGGAAAACAATATAGAAATAGAGGAGAGATTTATCAGTGCTTCTACGCCATTCTCTGAAATCATCTCAATTTGTTGCTTGGGGTAGTAGGCCAGCAAGGGCATTCCTGCTCATGCATGCAGATATCTAAAAACCTGTGACTGTTACAGGTTTTTCTTTTTGCAAAACTACCCTAGGTTGGACTGGCGGTGCCTATACTTCTTTATGTATCAGACGGGTGGGTGGGCAGGCCTCTATCATATGTCAGTGCACAAGCATGATGTATTATGAATCTTATAGGGTTTTTTAAAGGACATCTACCACCAGGATGAGTGATTGTAAATCAAGCACAATGAGATACTGAGTGTTGTCCCCTTGGCTGCATCTGTTCTTCTTTTAGCTTCTTATACCTCACCCCCCCCCCCCCAAACCAAAAAAAGCTATTAATTCGCAAATGAGCCTGAGAGGCTCCAGGCTCCATTAACCCTATGGAAACGGAGCCCCTCAGGCTACTTCATAATTTTTTAAGCCTTTTTTTTGTTAAAACAAAGGCATAGGAGCTATAAGAAGAGAGATCCTGCCAGAGAGGGCACACCAGTATGTCAGTGTGCTTGGTTACAACCTGTTGGTAGATTCCTTTAAGTAAATCTTTGCCTTACCTCCTGAAAGTACTTTACCTGCATAAACCTCTGTGTCTGCGCATATCCCATATGTTAAAGTATCAGTGACAGTTCTTTATCTTAACGTTAACCTGATTGCAATTATTATCAATTGCATGAAACGTACATTTAACGGGCCATTATGTAGTTGTTATTTGAAGTGGATCTCGAAGAAAACGTCTCTATCTCAGAATAGTATCGTTCCCCCACCCACAACCTCACAACACTGTTACCATCTTTGCAGACTCAATTGCAGAAAATTACAACATTCTCATTTGCAATAGCATGTTAGAAAGCTCATAAGCTTCTTCCACGGTTTTTATTATTATAATTTTTTTCATTTTTGGAGTGCTTAATACATAAGTTCAAGCCAAAGAGCTGTGTTTTCCTCTTTTGTGTATGTTACTATAATTTAATGATAATCCTTCTCTTAATGTTGTAAAATCATTAGTTTGTTTAAATTTTCCATATTATTCTTTCAAGGGGTTATGACATAAAGAGTGAATTTAAAAATGGTGTCACTAATGTCCATGGCTCATGTACTAAATTACCCTGACGGCTGTGTGAATAAAGAATATCTCAGACTCAGAGATCAATAAAATAGTTTGTCAATACACTGTAAAAATCTGTAAAATGCTGATTTTTAATATACCAAAGAACAGTTAAAAAAATGACACTGTACAAGTGGCTGGAAGACCTGGAAGACCCCAGGATGCGTTGGACGTGATGATGACATCAGGCTCTGCGTATTCTGTACCTAGAAGTCCCGACTCCCATGGACAAAAGAGACCAGAAGTAGATGCTGATTTCATAGGTAAGTACATTTTTTTAATGACAGAGAGGCCATGGAGAAAAAGAGGGCCGAGAAGAGAGCAGGACAGAGGGCCTGGAGGAGCAGGATAGAGGGGCCTGGGGGATTGAGGCCAGATTGTCTGGAGGGAAAACAGGGAGTCTAAAGAAATTTTAGGGGTTTAGAGGAGGAAGGAAGGATACAGAAGGACAGGGGTAGGTCTATAGGGGGCAAGGAGGACTGAAGGAGGAACAAAGTATCAGGCATATCTGGAGGGGACAAAAGAGATCTGAGCATGGCTTACTCCAGTAATTTTAAAGATTTCTTGCATTAGGCTGCACAGATCGACAGGGCCTGGAACAGGTCAAAGGGTTCTGGGGGCGGCAGGAGTCTGAAGGGGACATAAAGGTCTGGAGATAATAATTGGTATATAAAACATGGATATTATATGAAATAGAGACCCTATGTAGTATTAAATACTGATGAGAGGACACTGATACTAAATAAGAATAATGAAAGGGAGCATTTGTATAAAATCATTAGGAGTACAGTTTTGAACTTTGTATCCATGTAACACTACACTGCAAGTGACTGTGGTATTAAGTTGCACAGTGCGAGATGTGCGCTTGGAGCTGAAGAATTACATTTTTATATTATATTATACTCCCCCATCACAACATCACTGAACCTCAGTTTACAAACCAAGAGACGTACGCTGGGGGTGAAGGGAAAGAAGTATTCTTTATTTCCTTAACCCCTACCCCTCCCCCAGTGCTTAGAAAATCCCTGATCCCTGACTTCCATGCAGCAGTAGGTGAGCCCCCATAATCAATTTCACTGGGGACCCAAGCACCCCAAGGCAGTTATGGCAAAACCTTTAGACAACCGATTGCTCAAACTACAACGAAGCCAACGTATTTTTCGCAAAGTGCCAAGCGACAATTTAAGAAGCAGTAACTTATTACTCCCTGCTCTTTCACAGGTTTAAATTGTGTAGGTACCTCAGGACCCCAATACAGTAAAGAAGAGAGGAATGTTAAGTGAAGTTGGATTATCATGTAGCTTCTTCTAAGGGTCTGGGCTGCCT
Source organism: Engystomops pustulosus (assembly GCA_019512145.1). Taxonomy (NCBI): domain Eukaryota; kingdom Metazoa; phylum Chordata; class Amphibia; order Anura; family Leptodactylidae; genus Engystomops; species Engystomops pustulosus. Next base: position 54,694,571 of record CM033647.1, on the reverse strand, counting down.
GGGACTGCAAGAGATCTTGAGTCCTGTCTGGCGAACCTGCCCTGGGTGATGGCAAGGGTGAAATAAATAAAAATCTATAGTCATATCTCTATTAATACATTTTTTAATGTCAGCACTGCCTTGCATCAAAGGGTGTTTTTCTCATATCCTCAGATCCCTCAGGAATGAGGGGGGGGGGGGGGGGTGAGCGGGGGTGAGGGGCTGAGGGGTATACTAATTGGCACATCATACAGTGACTCATCTAACAGAAAAAACACACCCCACGTGACTTGGTGAGGTTTTTTAAAAAAAATTATTAATAAAGATATGAGCTATGGATTTTTAGAATAAAAATAATACATAAAACATACTTCTGTGGGAACTGTCATTAGGTTTATGGTGAAAACTGATGACAGGTTCCTTAAGGAATCCTTCAGAGTAGTAGTGAAAAAAAAAAAAAACAATTATACAATTATGATATGACTTCGTTGCTCTGATGCCGACTCCAGCATTCTCTCTCACATTTAGATAGGACTGCTCAGAGATGAGTGTGTAAGTAACAGGCAGAGTAATCAATCGTGCCACCATCCTCAGCTGATATGTATGAGTGATCCAGCTAGTTAATTTAATCCGGCCTGGGCAGTTCAGAAGCTACACATGTGTTTATGCCTGGCATCAGCAAACACCCAGCTTTCCCAGGTCCTGAATGTTAGAATTGTTTTTAAGCAAAACCACTCAACTCAAGGATTAAACAAGTATGATTCGCATCAGCGTAGCATGAGTATTATTTCTACAAGGATATTGGTTTTTATAATTAGAGATGAGCGAACAATATCGTACGGCTGGATGCTCGTTCGAGCATTAGCGTACTCGAAATGCGATCGTTGCTGGACGAATACTTCGCTCCACGCTCGAGGAAAATGGCATCCCGCCGTTTTGCTTTTTGGCGGCCAGAAAACAGAGCCAATCACCAGCCAGGAGACTCTGCCTCACACAGCATGATTGTCGGTACCCTTACAACGTCGTCATAGCAGTGGTTGGCTGGACCAGATCAGGGACCGGGTTATTATAGGACTAGCCGCTGCCCGCGCTGCTCGGATCATTCTGGGTCTGATTGCGCTAGGGAGAGGCTTGCTTGCTGCTGTCAGAAGAGTAAGCTTAGTGTGTTTAAGTATGAATAGGTTAGGCAGGAGTGTTCTACAAGAATCCAACGTCCCTTATTAGGCTACAATCGTTTATACTTTTTTTTTTTTATTTGCTTGTGGCTGGGCTTGCTGGACTAGTAGTGAGCGTACTACATATTGTGAGGAATTGTGCAGGGGGGACTTGCTACGTTGTGTTTTTTAGCTTTAGTGACACACCACACATATCCACCTCAAACACCAAATAGTGGGACAATTTATTAGGGTTTAGATATAGAATTGGCAGAGTTGCTGATTTTTTTTTTGTTTTTTTTTAGTGTATTTCATTTTATAGCTCAAACTCATCTTGCAAAGCAGTGTGCTCTCATTGTAGGCTACAAAATAGCCATAGGAACCCCAACAGCTACTTAGGACTACATAGCGTTATATTTCCTTTTTTTGTTTGCGTTGTGGCTGGGTGCTGGCACGTAGTGCAGTAGCAGCTAGTACCATACTGTGAGGAATTTGCTGGGAGACCGGCGACCGTTGTGTTTAGCTTTAGTGACACGATATTCCACTCAAACACCGAAGTGGGACAATTTACATTAGGGTTTGAGTAGATTTGAGTAAAGATGGCAGAGTCTGCTGATTTTTTTTTTTTTTTTTGCTGTATTCATTTTATAGCTCAAACTCATCTTGCAAGCAGTGTGCTCTCATTGTAGGCTACAAAATAGCATGGAGAACCCCAACGGCTTACTTAGGCCTACATCGCGTTATATTTTCCTTTTTTTTGTTTTCTTGTGGCTGGGCTTGCTGGCACTAGTGGCAACTAGGACCATATGTGTAGGAATTTGCTGGGAGACCTGCGACGTGTGTGTTAGTTTTGTGACACGCATATCCACTCTCAAACACGAAGGGGACACATTTTATTAGGGGTGTGTGAGTAGTAGAATTAGCAGAGTCGCTGATTTATATTTTTATTTTTTTTTACCTTTATTTCATTATAGCTCACAACCATCTTGCAAGCACAAAATCCTTGGTGCTGTCAGGTAGGTTAGAAACTAGCCATAGCAATAGGATAGGATGCATCGTTTCGTTAAAAAAATAAAAAACTAAAAAAAAATAAAGACAATTTTTTTTTTTTTTTAGTTTACACTTTAATTTGGAAAATGTTTTAACCCAGGGCTAGGGGTAGAGGACGAGGGCGTGGACGTGGGCGTCCCACTACTGCAGGGAGTCAGAGGCCGTGGTCCTGTCGTGGGTTAGACCCCACCTGCGGGGGGGTAGCAGAATGGGGGGGAGCAGGGGAATGGCCGCGCAGGTACACCTCCCTAGGTTCATCATGTCTCAAGTTATGGGACTGTGGACCTAGTGGTAGAGCACTGGTGAGGCCAGAAACAGTGCGAGAAAGAGGTGATGTCGTGGATTGCGGACAATGCTTCTAGCCATTTGTCACCGTTCAGTCTTCCAGCCAGTCCACCCATGGTACCGAATCGGCACTCCTCCAGAGCTCCACCATAAGCCCTCTTCCCACCCGTCTGCCCCCTCCACCAAACATTTGGCATTTGAACCGAGCATACTCTGAGGAACTGTTTTTTCTGGACCTTCCCACAGTCAAAACCACTTGTCCTGCTGCTACTGAGCTATTTTCCGATGCCCGGTTTTCCACCAGTCGACGTCTGTGGGTGTGATGAGAAATTATTCACTAGTAGTGGAAGAAAGTGTGTAAAGAGGTGTTCGGACGATGAGGAGCACTTGTTCAGAAAGTTGGTGAAGTGTGAAGTGTTGTCGAAGGGCAGGAGTAAGGGTGGGGAGCAGCTGAGGGGATCGGGGTTAGGACAGGAGATCGGGTGACAGACACAAGTGGGTGGGTGATAGGCCGGGGTGAACACAGTGCTTCTGAGACGGAGGCGAGTCAATAGAGAAAAAGGTTGGAAGAGGAGTGGTGGTGGGGCCAGAAGAGAGAGGCAGTGGCCAGAGCTGGTGCTCAGCTGCCCAAATGTTTGCCCGTAGTCAAGCTCCCTGGCAAGGGCAGCAATGGTTCAGAAGTCTGGAGGTTTTTTCAAGAAAACACCGTGGATGACGAGGAGTGGTGTGCAACTGGCCACACACCAGGATTCAGCAGGGGTCCACCATACTAGCTAAACTCCACACAGTATGCGAGGCATCTGAATGTAAAACCCAACTCAAATGGACACCAAGCCGTTCACTTAGTCCGGGCCACCACTGCTCCTTCTCCCCTGTTTCATCTGCTAGTCAGCCCTGCAAGGGACCCCGGGCCCAAACAACTCCAGTGGCGAAAAACCCCATCTTCGGCCTAACGGATCCTCACCAGATACACCAGCTCAGCTCTCCACACCCATACCCCGACGCTTGGAGCGCAAAAAAGCGAGGTATAGCGCAAAACCACCCACACGAAAAAGCCTCAACGTTCCCACATCTCAAGGTTGCTTAGCCTGGAGATGCTTGTGCCCTTAGGGGGTAGAGAGAGACCGAGGGCACTTTTCGAAAAACTCATAGGCGGCGGGCCAGCCCCTCGGTCGTAATGCGGTCCACAGCCGCACACTTTTACCAGAACTGGATCTGTGACGTCCAGGCCGGCACAAGCACGTGTCAGAGAAAATCCTAAGTGCACTATGCACCCTGAACCCAAAGCCTGTTCTGACCAAGGTCCCTGAAAACGGACACACGTGGACGAGTGCGGCGGGCAGGCCACTAATATATATCGCTGCGGCCACATTGGTGTTTTAACTTGGGGGTCGGTGAGGGGAATGAGGACCGAGTATGGACCCATGGGGCTGGTCATATACTTGCAACGCCGAGGATGCGGGGCCTACATCGGTCAAAGGTCCAATCAAAGCTACTATGTCATCATCTCCCACCCCTCCTCCACCTCACTCTCTGAATTACCATCCCGTGGAATGGCGACATCAGTCCGGTGTAGACTTAGGCACAGAGCAGTGCCATCGCCTAAGCGAAGCCGGCGGTGCTCACACAAATGTGAGCCTAGGCGATTAATAAAGGGCACACGACCCAGAGTTTTTTCAGGGAGGGCATCAGCGGCACCAGACTGATTGTTGGTGATGTGGCAACGCTGAACATGAAGCCAGGCATAGTTGTGTGTGACAACCGACGTTAACCTGGTGGCCAGCTATGAAACTAGGAGACTGAAACCATGTGCAATGCCTGGACCCATGGGTTTTTGTGTGTTAAATATAATGTCGTTCAGAGTAATCAAGAATACCACACTCTGTCTCTCTGATTGGCTCACGATAGGTGCGCCGAGCGCATACTGTGCGATGTTTCAGGAAGTCCAGCAGATGCAGATGGCTGCTTTGTGCTTGCACTCCGGGCAGCGCAGAGCGCTCGCCTCCCACCTGAACGCTCACCGATGTTGTGCGACGGCCACGAGGTGGAATTCAAAACACTAACCATGTTATCAGAGTTACCAGCAGCGCCAGAGGCGATTTTGTAGACGCCAGCTGTCAACTTCCACCCAGAATTGGTTATAGTTCAGGGCTCAGGTCAGCTACCTCAAGTCTACCATGGGAGTGGACGGGGGATGTCTGATATCTGTCAGGTGCTGCTGAGTAAACTTGGGAGTAACACAAGATGGGTCAGTGGTGAGGCAGCCATTGACGCATCATCGCTCACCATCCGTCTGTGGACTGTTGAAAAACTCTCTGGTCAGCATTGAAGTCCGAAGCTTTGCGCTCGTCACAAGAGACGGGGGAAAGAAGATTCCTTGTGATAGCCCAAAGCACCCGAGGTCCTGTTTCTCAGGCATATAGGAGGAGGTGCCGCGGGGAGGGGATGAGGAGAGGAGGATGAGGGATAGGAATTTGAGCGGAGGGAAGTCAGAGTGGGGAAGAAGAGGCGGTAGACAATGTTGCATTGGGGAGAGGGGAGAAGTTGGCGAGAGGAGACAGAAGAGGGGAGGGGACCATGTTTAGTCAGTTCACGTTCTTGTCCGCATGTATTGGGCAGAAAGAAGAAGAGGAAGTTGGAGGAGTTGGAGGAGGAGAAATGGAAAGGAGGAGAAAGGACAGTTCAGGCCAGTGAGGGGATGATTCTTGCGCGTGGGACTTGGCGCATTATGAGATTTAATTGCTAAGATCTGCCTATCAAAGGGACCTTCGCACATTAAAGAATTCTCCAGCACCGAATTTACGGGTGGTTATTTACTCTCATGGACCCACGGTAAAGCAAAAATTTCCCCTCTAATCACTGGAGAGGGAAAAGGAGAGGGTGAGAAGCATGAATACGCAGGCCCTGGTGCAAAGCTGAAACTGAAAACATGACAACAGGTATTTCCCTTTGACAGCGCTAGCGGCCAGGGGAGTACTTGCGGCAGGACAAAGTAGCGAGGGGAGGGGAGAGGAGAGTGTCGAACCAGGCAGCTGTACAAGCACTGGCAGGGAGGGGTTACGCTTTTTACAGGCATTTGCCAGTTAAGTCACCCCAGCAAGGGACAACTTTCACCTGGGTCCCCCCAGGTCGCAGAGTACGGTCTGATCTTTACAGAAGAAAGATGCGTGAGGGAGTACGTAGCTGACCATACATGTCTTCCTAACTGATCACACCTCCCTACACACTACTGGGTTTCAAAGCTGGACATGTGGCACGAAAATGGAGATGTTGTGAGCATTGGAGGAGGTTCTTGTCTGCCTGCCCTTGACAGCTAGAGTGGTGTCTTTGCTAAGCCGAGCGGGGTTTTGGTTTCAGTGCAGCTGGTGGAATTCCTCAACGATAACGTAACAGGCTGTCGACTAGGCACAGCGCTGACGGGCTGACGCTTTCAAGTGAAATATAAAGCCTGGATTTCTCTGCATTTCCATTCTTCTCACAGGTGAAAGAAGCTGAACCTGAAAAATGTCTTGTTGCATCACCTCTCCTCATTGTCCTCCTTCTTCCTCTTTGTAACACTAAAGCAGAGGAGGAAACTGGCTCTATTTTTTTGCCAGGGGCAACTGGCTCTGGTATAGTTACTCTATGTTTATTTAATTTGTTGGAGGGGCCAACTACTGTCTTGTGTTAAAACCAATTTTTGGGAGTGCCACATACAGGCACTCAAATCTATGTAAGTTTTTCTGGAGGGAACAGCTACCTCTCCTCTGGTTTGACAGTTTGATTGAAAAACTTTTTTGGACTGCACATACAGGCATCAATATTTAATATTTTTGGGAGGACCAGCTACCTTGCTCTCTGCTTTGAAAATTTTTTTTTGGACGCCACAACATACACAGGCAATCAATCTATGTTAATTTTTCTGGAGGACCAGCTACCTGCTCCTCTGGTTTGAAAACTGTTTTGGAATGCCACATACGGGGCACTCAAATTTTTTAATACTTTTTGGAGGGACCACGCTACTGCTCCTCTGCTTGAAAACTTTTTGGACTGGCCACTACAGGAACTCAATCTATGTCATTTGCTGGAGGACCAGTACCTGATCCTTGGTGTGAAAACTTTTTTTTTGTGGACTGCCACCATACAGGCACTACAATCTATGAATTTTTCTGGGAGGGACCACGCGAACATGCTTCCTTGGTTTGACAAACTTTTTGGACGGCCACCGACCAAGGCACTCAATTTATTATCTTTTGGAGGACCAGGCTGACCGCTCTTGCTTTGTTGAAAACTTTTTTGGACTGCCACATTACAGGCATAAATCCTCTATTAATTTTCTGGCAGGACAGTACCTGCTCATCTGGTTTGAAACTTGTTTGACTGCCACATACAGCCTTAATTTTATATTTAATTCTTTGGAGGACCGATACCTGCTCCTCTGGTTTGTTGAAAACTTTTTGGAGAGGACAACATACAGGCACTTAATTTATGTAACTATTTTTGGAGACCAGCTACCTGCTCTCTTGTTGAAAATTTTTTTGGACTGCCACTCCAGGCACTCTAATCTAGGTAATTTTATGGAGGACCAGCTACTGCTCTCCTCTGGTTTTGAAAACTTTTTTGGACTGCCCCATACAGGCACTCAATATAGGTAATTTTTTGGAGGACAGCTTATGACTCTAGGTTTGAAATGAAACTTTTTTGGACGCCACACCTACAGGGCACTATCCAAATTAAAATTGTTCTAAATACGCCTCCAAACGTTCGTCTGTTTAGCTGCACTTCCCACGTGTCTTCATTGTACCTCCACACGTCATCGCAATAGCTGCCCAAAAGTAGTCCAGTATAGATTGCACTCCTACATTGGTCTCCCCTTATCAAACGGCTTGTAGTCAGGCAGAATTTTGGATGTTTTCATGGCTTCCATGTTAACTTTGCGCCAACCCTGTGGTAATCCACCAAAATATTACTGGCACATTTTTCATTTACCAATATTATTTTGTTCAGCGCTTCTTGCGCATAGGTTAACATTCCCCTCACCGCCAGCAGCGAACCCAAACTTATAGAACGATACACACTTGAGCTTATACAAAGGTTGTAGAGACTGTTGGGGAGTAGCTCTAGAGGACGGGCTTGGATTGGCCGAAAGCTATGTTCTGGGTAGAGGAGCGCCAGCTCCATCCCAAGATCCAACTACCATAGTTTTAACGACGCACCTTTAATATACGACTTTTAGTTTCACTGCTCCAATACATGGTCCACTTATCAAAACGAGCTGTTGTCAGGCAGAATTTGGTGTTTGTTTTCGTTTTTCATGGCTTCCTATCAAACTTGTTAACTTGTCGCCACCCTGCTGTGAATCCACCAAATATACTGGCAACTTTTATATTTTTTACAGATATTATTTGAGCGCTTTGCTCACCTCTTTGGTTCCCTCTCTCCACCATATGGTTTTAAGCTGAGTCCATTTGAGGGGTTAGTTGCCAAGACACTCTCTAGGCCTTTGGCCGTGTGCCGCTTTCGCTTGCTCCCTGCATCTTCCCCTAAGTCTGTCAGGGTAAAGATGGATGTTTTGAGGATGCTATCTAGGCTCATTCGGTCACTCTGTCATTGCCTGTGTTGCACATACTTTTGCATAAGGTGCGATTTTTTATTTGAGTAGTTAATATTAGGTATATTATTTTTTAAGGCAGCTCAGAGGCATCCATTGAATTGCTGCCCTTGCGGGTGTTTCATGTCCATTTCGTGGTGGTTGTTTCCATCTTTTCTGAGGTTCCCAGGGCTTGGCACAAGACTTCCCTGTTGCAGCAGATCCTTGGTCCCTTGAAAAAGGCTCGAGTTCCCATGACTTCAATGGTGGCTCTTTATTCGAGAAGAGGCACTCGAGCACGGGAGGAAAAGTTCGTCTCTCGAATAAAAGAGTACCGAGCATTTAGTGCTCGCTCATCTTATTCATAATGATGAAAATCAAATGGTTTAGTGATTTTCTCTAAAGCTGTTGTACTATGGAAAACTGTATAGTTACAGTGTTACAAGATGACAATTACACAAATATGTTCCTTTAAACATATATATAGAAGTGTTTTATTCTATAACAGACTCAAAATGAGATTACTTCTGGAAATGCCGCATAGAATAATGCTAGTGTCAACAGGTTCCATAGCAAAAATGTTAAATGAACCGGTTTATAGTGATATAGATTTGAGAGGTAGTAGATAGATAGTAGAATTTTAGAATGATGTAGATAGATAGTAGTTTAGCGTGAATTGTGTTAGTTATTATATTCCATTCCCTTCCATCGCTAACTACCGTGGATATCGCGGTATAAATAAGCCGACCCAAAGATAATTGAAAGCCGAGGACCCCGAATTTTTTACCCCTGAAAAAACTGGGAACAAACCGATGACTTCGCGTATAAGCCGAGGGAGGTTATGTAGTGTTGTTGTTTAGATATGTGTAGTTTTGATAGGGTGGTTTTAGTTAGTATACTGGCGTATACAGCCAGCCAGCCCCAATTTGTAGTTAGTATAACGTCAGTCCCCAGGTAGTGTATAAAAGCCTGCCCCCCAGTATACAGTAGTATACAGCCTGCCCACCCGTAGTATACAGCTTGCCCCCCCCAGTTAGTACCCAGTAGTAGTATCCCAGTTAGTATAATAGCTTGCCCCCAGTAGTATACAGCCTCTGACCCCCAGTTAGTCTACCAGGCCTGCCCCAAGTGTAAGTAGTTACAGTTGCCCACCCCGTAGTATACGCCTTGCCCCCAGTAGTTTGCCCCAGTAGTTCCGTGGTATACAGCCTGCCCCCAGTAGTATACAGCCTGCAACAGTAGTAGTATACAGCTTGCCCCATCGTAGTACAGTCTGCCCTCAGAAAGTAGTATACAGTCTGCCCTCCTCCGTAGTGAGTATCGTATACATTCTGCCATCAGTATAAAATACAGCAGCCCATATTATCCTATTAGTATAAGATAACGAATAACTTAATACTCACCCCCGTGTCCCGATGTTCGTAGCGGCTCCGAACCCATGCGTGGCTCCCGGCGGCTTTTTCACTCTGCACTGGCAGGAGATTGCGCTGGCGTCGCACACGTGATGCCGCGATGTCGCGTGATGACGTCATTCGCTGGCGACAGCGTCGCTCACAGTGTGCGACGCCGGCGCGTCTCCGGCCCAGTGAAGAGGAAGAAGCCGCCGGGAGCCGCGACAGGGATCGGGAGCCGCGAGGATATCGGGGAACCGGAGGGGAGTATTATTAATGTATTTTATTTTTTATCCATTGACTCGTGTATAAGCCAGCGAGGTTTTTTTTTTCGCACCATTTTTGTGCTTGAAAATCGGCTTATAAACGAGTATTAATACGGTTGGGTAATTAATATATGATTTAATATATAGGATTGAGACAACCCCTAAATGACCCGATCAAAAATACAAACTAATGCAACAAAAAAAATACAGTAAAATAACTTCCCTGAAGCAGAAGAAACAAAAAGTAGCAGTCCTATCAGCAACCACACCAAGAGCGTTTGTGGTGATACTTTGTTTCCCATTCTGTGAATCCACAATCTTCATGAGTTGCAAAATTTTGTCTGGAAACACTGTACAAATAGAGTCAAAAAACTATACCACAATAACTGCAAAACATTCCATTGTAAATGGCCCTCATTATTGGGGAGCCTGCCACCTGGACCCGGAAGGAGTTGTTTGATGATTTGGGCCGGCTTGCCGTTGTAGGAGGGTCCTATTACCCCCCTCACTACCATCCTATTACGATACCAGGGTTAGGACTGTGTTACGATCCATTGTCTTTCGTCTAGAGACTTGTGTCTTGGTATTGGTATTTGTCCAATTGGACTTTCTTTCTTGTATTTTGACTATTGCGCATCATTGATTGAACCTCAGTTTCATAGTGTTGTATTTATAAACCCATAGGAAAATATAAGGTTTTTTATTCATTTCTTTGATTTGAGGACCCTGATTCACAGTTCAGCATGCCTAAACCTGTTAACCTTATGAGTTATGTAGTGAGTTACCATTTTGTTTTAAAATGTCTCACCTATGTTAATTTTAAAATTAATTTTTTGTATTTTTACTAAGATCTTGGGGGTCTAGTATACACACTTCTTGTCTTTAATGTGTAGGTTCCAATTGTTAGCGTGTGGTACCGGCTTACTGTATTATTTGGCTGTGCATGATTATGGATGTTATTTTTATTTTGGTCTTACCTTAGTCTACATGTAACAAATGGGGGGGGGGGAAGTGATTGGGGATTATTTGATTGGGATTTTAATTAGGGGATTAGGGGGTGGGGGGGGCATAGTTAGGGTTAATGTGGGGGATTATTATTGGGATGTTATTCGGGGGGGGGATTTATTATTGAAATGATTATGGAGGGGGGATATTGATATTATGCGGGGGGGGGATTAGGGGGGGGGGGGGGATATTTTTGGGGGGGATTAATTAACCCTAGAAAAGGGAAACCATGGAATATCATTTGACCGCTCAAAGATAAGTCCCACTCACCGCCATCATCCTTAGCTTTTCCATTGTGGACAGAACAGAGACAATACTATAGGAAAGGCCACATGGTAATGGCAGCACTATTCACCGGCCTCACAGTCCTTTCTGTCCTTTTGAAATAATTGCTGTGAAGTTATTTTTACAAGCATTATTAACAATTTGGATTATAATAAAATAAATATATTCCCCTTTTCACAATAATGAGTCGGCTTTCATTTGACAGGAAACAATACTGTATGAACAGATTTTGCAGATTGGAAGCGATCGCTGATACAAAAATCACTTTTCAAATCTATTAGCAAAGTTGAAGTAGGTTTTAATTTGGTTTCTGCATTTAGTGAGAAGAGAAGGGTCGTGAAAAAAGCCTTAGTTAAATCCAACTGTTACATTGTAACCGCGGACGGTGACGGACTGTGGGCTTGTTATTATCGGTTGGGTTAGCTATGGGTTAGATAATGGCACAAAAGCCGGGTGGTGGGTATAATTGCGCTGCTATTTAGCAGAAGATATGTCTTTATCTTGGAGCTTGTTGAGGAAAGTGCTTATACTCATTCTGGTAATAACTCAGCAGCGCCATGGATTCATTTCAAGAAGAAAAGTAGATGTAATTGGACACTTCAAATGTTCTGAAAGTGTTTGTTTCTTTCTAAACTTGCAATGGTGGCTCCCGTGAACTGAGGCGGGGATGGGATGACCGGCTACGGGAGGGGGATAGGAGTGTTAGTGTGTAGTCCTTGCAATAATTTGGTTGTTTAGGTGAAATTGATGTTTTCCTTTATGAGTTGATTCCTTGTTCTATAATTCAACAGACATCAGAATGGCACCCTTTTTATATTAACAGCACTCCCCAGGCAGTAGGCGTAGTAGAAAAAAGTTGAATCCTTTTTATTCAATCAAATGTGAACGTTTTTTCGGCGCTATTAATTAGAGTCTTTTTCCAGGCAGTGTACTTGTTGTACAATGTGAAATATGGGGTGGCTTGCATCTTACTATAATAGACCATTACACAGGGGTCACATGGACATTAACAAAACAACACCATCATTCAGATATGCAAAAATACTCATAGAAAAACTTTTGTTGGAAAATGTGTTAATACGGGAAATGAAAATGAAAATCTGACATCACCGACGTGTGCTAAAAAATGCATATTCATAAGTATTAAATATATCAATGTATATATGAGGGACAGTCATTGATACTGTAATAAATCCAAATTTTATAAAGTGCTAAGTGTTGAGAGTCAAATCCTGCCTATATATACACGCACAACCGTCTCCCCATATCCTCCCCTATCCTTCTTGCGGCAGACCGCAGAGCCAGAAAACAGAGCAGCAGAGCAGAGAAACAGCAGGAACAGCAGAGCAGAACTCAGAGCATACAGAACTCAGAACAGAAGGAGCCGCCAGAACAGCAGCAGCAGAGAAAGCAGCCAGCAGCAGCAGAAAGCAGCGAAACGGCCCAGAACATCAGAAGAGAAAGGAACCGAACAGCAGAAAGCAGACTATAATTGGTTGTATAATGCGTATGGCATGTGGGACACGCACCCTGTGAACGCACAATCCGGATGGTGTGGTTGGTTTTTAAAGTGACATGTAGACATGGATTGTATCCAGTAGACCTTGGCGGGCCGGGGTTGCCATGCATGACAGTATTACTGACAAGTATACAAAAAGGCTATCGGAAAGAGAAAGAAACCACAGGGCAAAAAGCAAAATATAGCAACACAGGAATGTTCATATTAAGGGGTAAAATGCCTCTACTCTATATATGTGGTCGGGTCGGTATATATGTAGCTCGACACGATTAGACTTCATATAGGAACGTGTGGGATTTCACACTGTTATGCATATTTGTAAGTCTCCTATATCTTGGGAACTATGGACAGAACCTATTTTTTTTAACGGGATTGGATAGGCACTTGCATAACTGGTGACATAGAGTGAGGGCTCCTCTCGAATATTGCATGCCCAACAAGGGATTCCCATACATGATAACCCCTAATATTGACCGACAGGAAGGAATATAATTCACGTCCACTGGTGGGCCCCAACACATCAGGCAATACAGGTCCACAAAATACATGTTAATATTTATGTCAATCAAAAAAGTTCCCTATGCACAAAGACTAGTTGTCCCAAAAAAAGAAGCGATCCCCCCCCCCCCCCCCCCAATAGACAAAAACCACCCCCACAGTCAATGGGATAGACAAGCTCTGCTTCTCTGCGATCCTTTTATGTATACCCTCCACGCTATGGTGCTGGCCCTGTGCTGCTCTTGGAGAGGGGAGGGGTGAGCAGCGCTTATCCTTCTTCCTCTGCATTGCTCTGATGTGTGTCTATGGCCAGGCAGGCATACATTCTTGTCAATGCAACCTGAGCACTACCACTTTCCCTTAGGTACACAGTGTTCTAAAGTGTTGGACATAGTGCAACTGATAAATCTTTGAATGGCCTTTTCTTAACAATCTTATTATTGCTATGCACCTTGTTCTGCCATACTTTTTCCTTCCACTTAACTTTCCATTAATATGCTTTGATACAGCCCTCTGTGAACAGCCAGATTCTTTAGCAATAACCCTTTGTGGCTTATCCTCTTTGTGGAGTGTGTCAATAACTGCCTTCTAGAAATCTGTCAAGTCAGCAGTCTTCCCTATGATTGGCTTGAGAAAGCGCCACTGAGCGCGAAACGGCCCCGTTGCCAAGGCTTGCTTCTCCCTGCATGTGATTTTACGCTTCTTCACCTGAATAAAGGACATTACACTTTTCTAACAAGTGGGTGAGTGCCGTTACTTTCTTATACGTGTTGCTTATGGACTTTTATGTTTATTAACTGAGCACCACCACATGGTCCTGTACCGCGATCTCTGGTTCCAGGATTGGTCTGTGGCTTAATGTGTGTCGAGTGGGGATACTGCTCTGATGGAAGATAGTGCCTGACAGTTTTCCTTCATGTGAACTTTCCCAGTGATTGAAGTTCAGGTACAATGGGTGTTTGATGGACTAAGACAAGTTTCTGGATGTATGTTTGATTCTCTGAATCTTTTTTCGAGCTTCTCTACAGTCTCTATGGTGTATAGTTACCTGTCTGTAGCAATTGCCGCTTTGTGATGCAGGGATCTCTTTGAAAGGCACTAGACTAGACTGAACTGGCCAGTGTAGGGCTGACTTTGTATAACCTAAGGCCCTATCTTATAGAAAACCTTGTGCTAGGCCAATGACATTACAATGGCTACAAACAGTACAAGTGGAACAGTCACAATATATAATAGGATTAACAAATAGTCCAAAACTCATTATAAAACCATGAGAACCATAAAATGGCGACATAGATATCTGCAGTATAAAATGGCAATATAGAAAAATAGGGAGAGATTTATCAGTGCTTCTACGCCATTCTCTGAAATCATCTCAATTTGTTGCTGGGGTAGTAGGCCAGCAAGGGCATTCCTGACCGGTGCATGCATGATATCTAAAAACCTGTGACTGTTCACAGGTTTTTTTGCAAAACTACCCCAGGTTGGACCTGGCGGTGCCTATACTTCTTTATGTATCAGGCGGGTGGGCATGGCCTCTATCATATGTCAGTGCACAAGCACTGATGTATTATGAATCTTTATAGGAGTTTTTTAAAGGACATCTACCACCAGGATGAGTGATTGTAAATCAAGCACAATGAGATACTGATGTGTGTCCCCTCTGGCTGCATCTGCTCTTCTTTTAGCTTCTTATACCTCATTTCCCCCCCCCAAAAAAAAGACTATTAAATTCTGCAAATGAGCCTGAGAGGCTCCAGGCTCCATTAACACCTATGGAACCCGGAGCCCCTCAGGCTCACTTGCATAATTTTTGAAGCCTTTTTTTGTTAAAAACAAAGGCATAGGAAGCTTAAAGAAGAGCAGATCCTGCCAGAGAGGGCACACACCAGTATGTCAGTGTGCTTGGTTTACAATCCTGTTGGTAGATGTCCTTTAAGTAAATCTTTGCCTTACCTCCTTGAAGGTACTTTACATGCCATAAACCTCTGCTGTCTGCGCATATCCCATATTGTTAAAGTATCAGTGACAGTTCTTTATCTTAACGTTAACCTGATATGCAAATATAATTATCAATTTGCATGAAACGTAACATTTACCGGGCCATTATGTAGTTGTTATTGAAGTGGATCTCGAAGAAAACGTCTCATCTCAGAATAGTATCGTTCCCCCACCCAGCAACCTCACAACACCTGTTACCATCTTTGCAGACTCAATTGCAGAAAATTACAACATTCTTCATTTGCAATTAGCATGTTAGAAAGCTCATAAGCTTCTTCCACAGGTTTTTATTATTATAATTTTTTCCATTTTTGTAGTGCTTTAATACATAATGTTCACAGCCAAAGAGCTGTGTTTTCCTCTTTTGTGTATGTTAACTATAATTTAATGTAATCCTTCTCTTAATGTTGTAAAATCATTTAGGTTTAAATCTTTCCATATTGTATTCTTTCAAGTGGGTTATGACATAAGAAGTGAATTTAAAAATGGTGTCACTAATGTCCGTGGCTCATGTACTAAATTACCCTGACGGCTGTGTGAATAAAGAATATCTCAAGACTCAAGAGATCACATAAAATAGTTTGTCAATACACTGTAAAAATCTGTAAAATGCTGATTTTTTAATATACCAAAGGAACAGTTAAAAAATGTACACTGTACAATGTGGCTGGAAGACCTGGAAGACCCAGGATGCGTTGGCACGTGATGATGACATCAGGCGGCTGCGTATTCTGTACCAATAAGTCCCGACTCCCATGGCACAAAAGAGACCAGAAGTAGATGCAACTGATTTCATAGGTAAGTACATGTTTTTTTAATGACAGAGAGGCATGGAGAAAAAAGAGGGGCCTGGAGAAGGAGCAGGACAGAGGGGCCTGGAGGAGCAGGATAGAGGGGCCTGGGGGATTAGGAGGCCAGATGAGTCTGGAGGGAAAACAGGGGAGTCTGTAAGAAATTTTAAGGGGTTTAGAGGAGGACAGGAAGGTATACAGAAGGACAGGGAGGTCTATAGGGGGCAAGGAGGACTGAAGGAGGAACAAAGTATCAGGCATATCTGGAGGAGGACAAAAAGATCTGAGCATGGCTTACTCCAGTAAATTTTAAAGATTTCTTGCAAATTAGGCTGCACAGATCGACAGGGGCCTGGAATAGGTCAAAGGGGTCTGGGGCAGGAGTCTGAAGGGGACATAAAGGTCTGGAGATAATAATTGGGTATTCTATAAAAACATGGATATTTATATGAAATAGAGACCCTATGTATTAAATAACTGATGAGAGGACACTGATACTAAATAAGAATAATGAAAGGGAGCATTTTGTATAAAATCATTAGGAGTACAGTTTTGAACTTTGTCATCCATGTAACACTACACTGCAAGTGACTGTGGTATTAATAGTTGCACAGTGCGGAGATGTGCGCTTGGAGCTGAAGAATTAATCATTTTTATATTTATTATACTATCCCCATCACAACATCACTGTAACCTCAGTTTACAAACCAAGAGACGTACGCTGGAAGGGAAAGAAGTATTCTTTATTTCTCTTAACCCCCACCCCTCCCCCAGTGCTTAGAAATCCCCTGATCCCTGACTTCCATGCAGCAGTAGGTGAGCCCCCATAATCAATTTCACTGGTGGGACCCAAGCACCCCAAGGCAGTGATGGCAAACCTTTTAGACACCGATTGCTCAAACTACAACAGAAGCCAACGTATTTTTCGCAAAGTGCCAATGCGACAATTTAAGCAGTAACTTATTACTCCCTGCTCTTTCACAGGTTTAAATTGTGTAGGTACCTCAGGACACCAATACAGTAGAAAGAAGGAGAAGAAGTTTGGATTATCAATGTAGCTTTCTTCTAGGGTCCTGGGCTGCCTGGGACTGCAAGAGATCTTGAGTCCTGTCTGGCGAACCCTGCCCTGGGGTGATGGCAAGGGTGAAAATAAATAAAAAATCTATAGCTCATATCTCTATTCAATACATTTTTTAAACTGTCAGCAGCCTTGCCTAGTCACAAGTGTTGTTTTTTCTCATATACCTCAGATCCCTCAGGAATGAGGGGGGGGGGGGGGGTGAGGGAGCTGAGGGGTATACTACATTGGCCAAATCATACAGTGACTCATCTAAAGGAAAAACACACCCCATCGTGACTTGGTGAGGTTTTTTAAAAAAAATTATTTAATAAAGATATGAGCTATGGATTTTTAGAATAAAAAAATAATACATAAAACATACTTCTGTGGGAACCTGTCATTAGGTTTAATGGTGAAAACCTGATGACAGGTTCCCTTTAAGGAATCCTTCAAAGTAGTACAAAATGAAAAATTTTTTTTGCAAGAGACAACCCCTTAATGGAAACCTACCATTTGATTTCATGCATTATTAAGCAAACATACCTTGAGACTGCTGTAGCATATGTTGTTTAATCCCTGTCCTGAGTGGTTTTGCTGAAAAAACAATTATAAAATTATGATAATGAGGCTCTGTTGCTTCTGTGTCTGACTCCAGCGCTTCTCCTCTCACATTTAGTATAGACTGCTCAGAGAATGATGTAACAGGCAGAAGTAATCAATCGCTGCACCATCCCTCAGCTGATGTGTATGAGTGATCCAGCTCAGGTTAATTAGTCCGGCCTGGGCAGTTCAGGAAGCTCCACATGTGTTTATGCATGGCAGCCAGCAACACCCAGCTTTCCCAAGGTCCTGAATGTTAGAATTGTTTTTTAAGCAAAACCACTCAACTCAAGGATTAAACAATGTATGATTCTGCATCAGCGTAGCTACGGTATTCTCAAGGTATATTTGGTTCATAATGCATGAAATCATATGGTAGATTTTCTCTAAAGGCCTGTACTGATGGAAAAATGTTATAGTTACAGCTGTTACAAGATGACAATTACAAAAATAATGTTCCTTTCACATATATATATAAGTGTTTTATTATATATACAGACTCAAAATGAGATTACTTATGGAACTGCCGCATAGAATAATGCTATTGTCAACAGTCAAGTAGAAACAAAAAGTAGCAGCTCCTATCATGCAACAAAAAAAGCTGTTGTGTCCTTTAGGCTTTTTGTGTATACCGTATATTCCGGCGTATAAGACGACCTGGTGTATAAGACGACCTCCCTACTTTCCTGTTAAAATATAGAGTTTAAGATATATTCGCCGTATAAGACTACCCCTTTTCCAACGCATACAAAACACCGGTAAAACTACGCTGAAAATGTTCATCATCACACCACACAGATGCGACTGGTGGAAAACCTGGGCATCGGAAAATAGCTCAGCAGCAGCAGGACAAGTGGTTTGTGACTGTGGGAAGGGTCCAGAAAACAGTTCCTAGAGTATGCCGGTTCAAATGCCAAATGTTGGTGGGAGGGGGCAGAGATGGGGGGAAGGAGGTTGAGGTGGAGAAGCTGTGAGGAGTGCCGATTTCGGTGACATGGGTGGACGGTTGCGTGGAAGATGAATGTGGGACAAATGGCTAGAAGCATTGTCCGCAATCCACGACTCACCTCTTCGCACTGTTTGGCCTCAACAGTGCTCTACCACGAGTCCCAGTAACTTGAGACCTGATGAACCTAGGAGTGTGACTCTGCGGCGTTCCCCTGCTCCCCATCAGCAGGTGGTGTCTCACCCGACCAGGACACGGCCCTCTGAACCCCTGCAGTAGTTGGACGCCCACGTCCACGCGCCTCGTCTACCCCTAGCCCTCGGGTTAACAATTTTCCAAATTAAAGTGTAAACTTGAAAAAAAAAAAAAAAATTGTGTTTATTTTTTTATTTTTTATTTTTTTTTATAAACGATGCTATCCTAGTGCTAGGCGAGTTCTAACCTACACTGACAGCACAACAACTGGATTTTGTGCTTTGCAAGATGAGTTTGAGCTATAAAATGAAATAATGGTAAAAAAAAAAAAAAAAAATCAGACAGGACTCTGCCTAATTCTACTCAAACCCCTAATAAAATTTTCCCACTTCGGTGGTTGAGGTGGATATGCGTGTCACTAAGAGCTTAACACAACCGGTCGCAGGTCTCCAGCAAATTCCTCCACAGTATGGTACTGCTGCACTATAGTGCCAGCCAAGCCCAGCACAAGCAAACAAAAAAAGGAAAATTAACGCTATTGTAGCCTAAGTAAGCGTTGGGGTTCTACTATGGCTATTTGTAGCTACAATGAGAGACACTGCTTTGCAAGATGAGTTGAGCGATAACAAAGAAATACAAATAAAAAAAAAAAATAAGCAGACTTGCCTAATTCTACTCAAACCCCTATAAATTGTCCCACTTCGGTGTTTGAGGTGGAAAGTCGTGTCACTAAGAGCTAAACACAAAGTCGCAAGTCCCCCTGCAAATCCTCACAATATGGTACTAGCTGCACACTAGTGCCAGCAAGCCCAGCCACAAGCAAACAAAAAAAGGAATATAACGCTATTGTAGGCCTAAGTAAGCCGTTGGGGTTCTCTATGGCTATTTTGTAGCCTACAATGAGAGCACACGCTTTGCAACTGAGTTTGAGCTATAAAATGAAAAAACAGCTAAAAAAAAAAAAAAAAAATCAGCAGACTCTGCCTAATCAACTCAACCCCCGATAAAATTGTCCACTTCGGGTTTGAGGTGGATATGTGTGTCACTAAGAGCTAAACACAACGGTCGCAAGTCCCCCGCAAATTCCTCACAATATGGGTACATAGCGCACTACTAGTGCCAGCAAGCCCAGCCACAGAGAAATAATAAAAAAAAAAAGTATACGTATTGTAGCCCTAAGAAGGGCTGTGTGGGTTCGTGTAGAATCACTCCTGCTAACACTATTCTAATAGAAAACCCTAACGCTTCCCTTACCAGCAACAGCTCTCTCCCTAGCGGCATCCGACACAGAATGATCCGAGCAGCGCGGCCAGCGGCTAGTCTATCCCAGGTCACCTGATCTGGCCAGCCAACCACTGATATCGACGTGTAAGGGTAAACGTCATGCTGGGTGGAGGCAGCAGTCTCCTGGCTTGTGATTGGCTCTGTTTTCTGGCCGCCAAAAAGCAAACGGCGGGAGATGCCCCTTTTCTCGAGCGGGTGAAGATTGTCCGAGACAACGAGCAGTTTGGTACGCTAATGCTCGAACGAGCATCAAGCTCGGACGAGTATGTTCGCTCATCTCTAATTAGACCTTTTAGGAAGCCTTTTTACAGTCCTCGAGATATTAACAATTGGTATATGCGATGTGGACAAACTACAGACACATCCTAATTTTAGGAATCGATTCCCACTGAGAGCTGAGAAGGAGGGGCTTACAGATCAAACCAACCTCCTTTCCCTAGAACTCTAATAAATAAAAAGTAAAATCATAAAATGTAGGTATGCACACGTCCAAAAAGCCTCAACTGTCAATATATTAAAATGGTTATTTCAGTGGTGAAACCCCATAATAGGAAAAAAGAGCCCACATTTCAGAATTGCCCTTTTTCACCATTTGCATCACATAAAATTTTGTAAAAGTGATAAAAGGTTGTACAGTCTCTAAATGGTAACAATGAAAATGTTATCTAGTTGAAAAATAATGACACTTTACACTGCTCCGTACACAAACTATGAAAAAGTTATTTGTGTCAGAATGGGCAAATCAAGATTTTGTTTTTGTTAGAAAATTTTTTATTTTAAAATTTATTAAAACATTAGAGAACTAAATAAAGTTGGTATCATGTTATTGCACCGACCAAAGATACAATAGAGGGGTCACTTGGAGCGCACAGTTAAAGTTGTAAAAACAGACCCCACGAGAAAATGACGCAAATGTGTTTCGCAAGTTCACTGCTTTGGAATTTTTTTCCAGCTTCCAGTACACGGCATGGAATATTAAAAACCGTCACTAGGAGGACAATTGTTGCGTGAAAACAAGATCTCCTACAGCTCTGTACAGCAAAAATAAAAAAAGTTATGAATGTTTGAGGTGCGGAGCAAAAAAAAAAGGTAACCGAAATATGAAAAACTGTTAGGTCGGTAGGGGTTGAAGAGGTCCCAAGGCCGAGGTATTTCCCAGCATGTCGACATCTGTTGCTGTACAGAACATCTCCGAAACGTGTATTCTCATCGCTTGAAGGAACAGCTGAAGAGTTGAAGAACAGCCTGTTTTCACAGAGCTCACTTTGCTATGCTTCACATTTAGAGTCGATAATCCGAAATTTCGTTGAATGGTACTGCTGACTGATGACTATAATATTACCATCTGTTGTCTTCTGTTTTCTGAGACACCTTTGTGATTCATGCTTCAGTACCTGTGGTGTGTGTCTGAGGAGGGAAACAAATGTTTCACTGATACAAATAGTCCAAAATATGTTCACCTCTAAATGTGTGTCAAATTATGGAAACGGCGATAAGTTACAAGACTGTTCTTTAGTGTTAGTCACATTATGGCTTAGCAACTTTCACATGTCGCAAGTAAAAATAACATTGTGGAGGGCATGTTATATATTTCCCACCTATCTTTTTGCTTCTCAGTATTTGATGTTTACAGGAAAATTCTCTGATATGTTTATGCAAATTCTTCTTGGTGCACTGGGGGTTGGTCATGCTAATAGGGCACCCTCAATAGTGTGTCTTTGGGAAAGATTATGATAATGATCATATTATCAAAATGATAACATTTTGGTATTTTTGTTATTTTCTTACCAGATTAACCACATTACTTTTTGTTTAGAAAATGACTGGACATTGGTACGTCCACCGCAGCAGTTGACTATGGTGGTCGCTCTTCTCTCGCTTACTCTCTTTGCACATCATATCTCCACTGGTGGTATCATAGTTTTCCCCTACGTGTAACTCTCTCCGTTGAATCACAGGGATTGTGGGAAAGTCGTCATGTTAGTGAATTGCACAACCTGCCCTATATATCTGGTGGTCAAGGATCCATGTAGAGACATTTATAAAAAGTGATGTTTACAATATTAATCAAAAATTAGCATTTGCACAAATTTATGAATTTCACTGTGTGTGCGCCATTTAACGCATGTAACAGAGCAGGAGGAGCTGAACAATTGTACACAGTGCTCTATCTGCAGTCAGCATGTGATCATTCTGCAGACAGCATGTTATATAGCCGGAGAACTGAGCACATTGTACATAAAGTCCGATCTGCAGGTAGCATGTTTAGAGCAGCAGGCAGCTGAGAAGTGTACACAGTAGCCTATCTGCAGGCAGCATGCTTTATAGAGCAGGAGGAGCTGAGCAGAGATGTACTATTGGGGCACATTTACTAAGGGGTCTGACGGACACATTTCCTTCGGGTTTCCCGACTCTTTTCATTGCGCACATTTAACAGGAGGTTTGGCGCACGCGATTGGATTTTGGCGCAATTGCGCAGACTTTTATGCAACACAAATCGGGGCGTGGCCACCCGACTGATTCGGACTAAGCGCGGGATTTAAAATTCAAATTGTGTTGCAAGACAATGCACAGCGGGGAAGCGACACATGCAGGATATCGGGCACACATCTTAGTGAATCGCACCGGAATCCATCCTCGTGGGACAACGCACATGGGGATCGTGACAGGACCGGGTAAGAATCTCGCCCATTATGCAGGCAGTATGTTATATAGAAGGAGAAAGCATTGTACATGTGTCTATATGCAGGCAGCATGTATAAAGCAAGATAGCTGAACAAATTGTACTAAGTCACCATTATTGACGGATGCTATAGTCAGGGGGCAGGTGATTGTGATTGACAGCTCTCTGTGCACAGTCCTAAACGGTGGGCTGCTAATTACTATTAGGAGTTAACAAATGCATGGCTATGATTAGATATATGATAGACTAGAAGGACTACTCACTGCTACCACCCTGTGGTCCTTTCCATACGCATTGATAAGATCTTGTCAATCACTGGAAGACTCTACATATTTGATATATTAGTCCTTATCAATGATGTATGTGACGTCTCGCAATACGCCAACTGGTGAGGTTTCTGGGAAAGTAAAATATCGTTTTGCCAACTATATATACCGTAACTTGGAGGTTTTTATTGGAGTACACATAGACAATATTAATATCCCATAAATCAATCATTCTTCTAAAAATAGAGTTGAGATATGTAAAACCTAAACTATTCCAGAGATTGTCAAACAATTTCCAGTTCTCATTGGTTCCCTCAGATTGACCACGTGAGGTTGAGTGGTTACCAGATTGCCAAGAATGATTCATGAAATATGATCACTAAGATTAAAGTATTTTGGGTCGTTCCCGATATGAGCTTCAGTGGATTTAATCTTAAACAGAGCTAAGTAAAAATATTTTCAGATATGATTAGAAATGATGATCATAACGTAAATGTGGAGCATTCCTAGTTTCGGTATAATTATTCCCCAACTTGTGATTGCCAACTATTAGGGTCAGAGCTCTGACTGTTTTCCCAAAATGTGTCCATATGTTCTGAAGTTTTATTCAGCCACAAAATAATAACTGTTCAGTAAAATTATAATGAGCTCATAACATGTAGAAAACTTTGCTGTGATCCGATGTTTGCTATGGTATTTTGCTTGGCCGACTACTGGAGAATTTTAATTTATTCATGTGTTTTCATGAGTTTTCTGGCCATGTGTAAGAAAAATATTCACTTTTTAAAACTGTGCCGCATTTACTGAGATAAGGAGTTGTGTATCCACACCATGAATATCCCGCTCATATTGAAACACAACCCTTGAATGGAGTCTGTTTGTACAAAACTTACAGTATTTTTAGGATCTCTTTTGGTGCATTTTTTTCTAGCCACATCTAGAAGTGGATCCAGCAATAATAGAGGATGGATATATGTTATATTTCTTTTTAGATTAGTTTAACCATATTTTTAAACCCTCGTTTGGTAGAAATGGATCAAAAAATGTCTCACAAACGACAGTTTATAAAAAATGTCTGTGGACCCTTCAATGGAGAATTTCTTCATATCACAACTGAGAGTTACTACAAAGAGTGTTAGTTGTTACTTATCTAGAAAGCCCATGATTTAGGGATTTCAAAACTATGTAATGCTTACCCCACTCCAGGGGCTGTCTGGGGATTTGAGTACATATCATATGTTAAATCAGTCTCCTAGAAAGTAATACTGATAAATATTACTTTAAAAAAATTTCTTTACAATATTTTTCATTCAGATATTTAAAAAATTGATGATTTAGGTTCATTATGAATGTCAAAAACAACTTCGAGCAAGGGTTACATCTGACATGGCCATGCCATCTATTAGTGATTTGTCTCATATGGATAATGACAGCTGCTGTAGAATATTCATGCTATTGAAATATTCCCACAATTGTATCTTTCTAGAATATTTCAAAAACAAGAGAGGGTTGAGAGTTATCCCAGACGAAAATAGGCACCATCCAGACACGGAAACCGTCAAGTATATAGTCCTAAAGTTCTCCTAGTAGCATATCCCATACAATCAGATAAAATTGTGCAATGTAAAATCCATGAGGACGCCAAGTCACTGCCCGACCATGGGTTTCGCCCTTAACTTCTTCGGATGCCAGCTATTACATGAGCGGTTCGTGTCTGGATGGTGCCTTATTTTCGTCCGGATATATAATGGTCAAGCGATTTTATTGAAAGGTTACACATAATGCGGTAGAATTTGGATCAAAACCAATGAACTTGAAGATTAACAGAGCTCCGGTCACATTCATTTACATTCCTTCAAACCTTCGATGTCTTGGATCCACTCCGGTCGTTGTTTGAGCTCTACCTACAGATAAGGTGCTGCATTACTTGAACTTTTATTGGTCTATACTAAAGCCTGCAGTGTCTCTACTTTAAGAGTCTGCATAAATCTGCTGCTAAGGAAGCCATTCAATCATACTTAAAGCTACCTATACCAGGCTTTGAGCTAACATTTGTCAAAACCCATCCATCCAGCCACCTTGTACCAGTAGATCGTTTTGCTGTTGTCGCCGTGGGCATTTTCTGGATGAAGGAAATGAAATTGTATGGTTGACATCTCTTGTCTCTGCGGGATCCCAGCTTAAGGCTGCTAACATCAAGGGCACCCTATTTGCAAATCTGAGCCGGATGCCTGCGCTGCACGGACGAGGCCTGTTCCTCAAGAACAAGCAACCTGACCCAGTAGAGCTCTAGGCCGGTGCTTAGCCAGCCACTCAGGTACCAAAAGGGATCCAGCTGTTCAAATACCAAAAGGCAAGGGCCCGGTAGGGGAAGTTGCAAATCATGTTCTCAAGGTGGGACCCCCCATGTTTCATGGACACTGCCAAAAATATTTGACACTGATAGGGCCGATAGAAGCTGCAGTGGTCGGTACAGTAGTAGGTATTCTCATGGCACTTCAATACTTTGCATAACAGCTGAACCAGTAAAAGTTGGTCACGAGGGTCATCAATATTTAACGTATTATCTAAGGAAAATCTATGATTTCTGGACTGTTAATGAGCTACAGGAGTGGCAATGAAGGTTCTCTGAGACACAGAGATATCCCGTATATAAACCATGTGGCGTTGTAGTTATAGCTATTCCCCTCGAACAAGGCAAAGAAGTCACACCCCCCAACAGATTTGGCAAATGTATCCTGCTGCCATCATATCCTGCCCTATGCCACCCAACAACTCTATAGAACACACGAGAGATGGAATGCGATTTTCTTTTCTGCCCCTCATTGTACAGATTAAACAATGCTCTCTCTTCGATTTCCTCTCTCTGAGATTTAAGAGGACGACAGCGGCGGACAGTACATCTGAAATCTGTGAAAAGCTCCGATGGGAAGCGTTTTTTGTTTTTCTACACTGAAAGAACTGGCATCGTGTTTACAAGCAGACAATGACCATCAACGTGCTGGCTGCTAAACTTAAGGGCGTCGCGGCCGCGGTGCTATTATCTGGCAAACTTCTAACAAACACATTGCACTAGTTTCCAAATTCAGGAGTTCTGATAATTTGAGTTAGTTAAATTCACCTTTAGGTCCGGACTTGGTCTTATGATCAACCGATCCTCGTTTCGGTGCCTTTATGAAATGCAATTACAATAATAAAACATGTATGGGCTCAGGGGCTATGTGAGTTTGTTTATGTTGATAATCAAAATAAGTGGCTAATGACGTTCTGATTGATTTTTTTTTTGTCACAACCGCAACTTAACAACAAACGTTAAAATGCTTTTCTAAATTTTTGTTTTTTTTAGCTAACATTATTCTTTAGTGTTATTACAAGGATGCGGAGCTCATACCAAGCAACCTACTACGATCGCTGATGGAAGGGAAGAAACATGGTTAGATAGCGCCCATTATCTATGTAGTGCTGAACAAAAGTCATTGCATTGGTCCTACTTCAACTGATCGGGTGCTCATTCGCGGTAACTAGGTTTGACACTACAAGAGAATGGAGAGTCTACAGATGACAGTGAACAGGGGGGCGGCTGCTGTTTTTATATATATTTTTAAAAAGTATGCATATTAGCAAAACATCTCAATATTTGAAAGAAAGTCACACAGTGCAATCACAGGTCACATGAGGACAACTATGTCGTAGCTTCTATTGAAGGCATGACTATGCCATCCACTGAGCGTCTGCCTTAGGGGTTTATATTGTTGATCATGTCTTCCCGATAACGTTGTCAACACAACAATGATCGTACATGTTTACCCTTAATTGTGAGTATACAATATTAATCCTACGGTAAACTATCACACATTTTTTTCAACCTTCAAGGGAAAGATGAACGGTGATCGACGTCGACAGCAAGTGTGATTTTTGACAGTATCAAGTTTAGATTTTTTATTGCCAAAATCCCAAAAAAACAGGGACAGATCAGGGCTGGTCTGACTGTGGGCCCCCAAAATTGGGTCAATTCTTACCTAAGGATGTAGCAGAGGTTTAGTCTGCCGTCTTGCCGCTTCACTTGCAATACACAGGGACGGCATCACCAAATGGGAAGCAGCCATGTTAAGTGAATGGGCAGTGTCCCCCCTCGAGATTGTAGAGTGCGCTCGTGTGTTGGCAAACTCTTGATGCTCCATGGTTATTGTAATGGATCAGTAGGAGAATCCCCATTCGTGATACGGGCTCCACATTCTTATACATTAGTAGGGGGGTACTCTCAGAAACGTCATATCGACCACCCAATCAGATGTATCATCTATCCTGGGCAGACACCTTGGAAGGGAAACCTGTCAATGAGACTAAAATATAGCACGTACACTGACCTCCTATACAGTTATTCCCCCATCTGTTTGACTAAAGTCCACAGTCCATTGGCAAAGTTGATTCACACATCTAACAAGACCCAGTGAGTCTGCCACCATGCCTATTTCCTCTGTCCAGCATTTTCCACTCCTTCTGCTCACAAGCCATCCTCAGTCCCCGAGTGAAAACCAATTATTGAGGACGAGGTGAGCTGTTTTTTCTGTCCCCACTGTCACATACGGCCAGCCTCGTCAACAACCTCATTTAACCCTTCTCATAGGACATTCTCTTCACACAGGAGTGACACAGTCTGTGACGTCAATGATTTAGCACAGTTGAGTTCACGAGTTGAAGAGAAACCAGGCCCCTTGCTCAACCAGAAGCCAGATGACATGGCTGAGCATCGACAACAATCAAAATGCGTAGATGAAAGAGAGATGAGCGGACACGAGACTTTGGCTCTTTATGTGTACAACTTGGGAAATATTGCACCGAAATGGCAGGACACACCTAGCCTAATCTACTTATTAACAGGAATGGACTTTCAACTGAGTGTGGAGTTTCAGGCATGTTGAATAACAATATAGACGATAGTAGATCAGCAGTTTTATTGCTGTTTTCCAAGATTGTTTAGTTAGTTTGGATGTTTTTAACTGAACAGGTTCCTTGAAGTTGAGGAATTGGTGGTATTTTACCTATTAATTGAAAATCCACGTGGTAATTCGGAGGAGGAGGTGGAGGAGGGGTGGGAGGAGGAGGAGGCATAGTAGGCCTTTGAGACCTGGACCGAGGTAGGCCCCGCAATCCTCGGCGTCGGCAGTATATGACCAGCCCCAGGGTCAGACTCGGTCCCAGCCTCCACCAAGTTAACCCAATGTGCCGTCAGCGATATATAGTGGTCAGGGCACGGAGGATGTTCTCTAACACGTGCTTGTGCAGGGCTGGGACGCCACATCGGGAAAAGTAGTGGCGGCTGGGGACCGAATACCAAGGGGCGGCGGCCGCCATGAGGTTTCGAAAGGCCTCGGTCTCTACCAGCCTATAGGGCAGCATCTCCAGGCTAAGCAACTTGGAGATGTGGACGTTGAGGGCTTGGGCGTGTGGGTGGGTTGCGCTATACCTCCTTTTGCGCTCCAGCGTCTGGGGTATGGAGAGCTGAACGCTGGTGGATGCTGTGGAGGATCGTGGAGGCGAAGATGGGGTTTTCGCACGGGAGGTGTTTGGGCCGGGGTCCTGGGCAGGGGGCTGACTAGCAGATGACACAGGGGAGGGAGCAATGGTGTGCCCGGCCGGAGGTGAACGGGCTTGGTGCCATTGAGTGGGGTGTTTAGCATTCAGATGCCTGCACATACTGGTGGTAGTTAAGCTAGTAGTGGTGGAACCCCTGCTGATCCTGGTTTGGCAAAGGTTGCACACCACAGTCCGTCGGTTATCCGGTGTTTCTTTAAAGAACCTCCAGACTTCAGAAAATCTAGCCCTCGCCACGGGAGCTTGACTACGGGCAACATTTGGCGCTGATGCACCAGCTCTGGCCCTGCCTCTCCATCTGGCCCCACCACTGCCTCTTCCAACCTGTTCTGCTATAGGACTCGCCTCCGTCTCAGAAGCACTGTGTTCACCCGGCCTATCAACCCAGCTTGGGTCTGTCACCTCATCATCCTCCGATCCCTCAGTCTGCTCCCCCCTCAGACTTCCTGCCCTGACAACAACTTCACCACTGTCTGACAACTGTGTCTCCTCATCGTCCGACACCTCTTTACACACTTCTTCCACTACGTGAATAATGTCATCATCACCCACAGACTGCGACTGGTGGAAAACCTGGGCATCGGAAAATTGCTCAGCAGCAACCGGACAAGTGGTTTGTGACTCTGGGAAGGGTCCAGAAAACAGTTCCTCAGAGTATGCCGGTTCAAATGCCAAATTTTGGTGGGAGGGGGCAGACTGGGGGGAAGGAGGCTGAGGTGCAGGAGCTGGAGGAGTGCCGATTTCGGTGACATGGGTGGACTGCGTGGAAGACTGACTGGTGGACAAATGGCTAGAAGCATTTTCCGCAATCCACGACATCACCTGTTCGCACTGTTCTGGCCTCAACAGTGCTCTACCACGAGTCCCAGTAACTTGAGACATGATGAACCTAGGGAGTGTAGCTCTGCGGCGTTCCCCTGCTCCCTCATCAGCAGGTAGTGTCTCACCCCGCCCAGGACCACGGCCTCTGACCCCTGCAGTAGTTGGACGCCCACGTCCACGCCCTCGTCCTCTACCCCTAGCCCTCGGGTTAAACATTTTCCAAATTAAAGTGTTAACTTAAAAAAAAAAAAATTTTGTGTTTATTTTTTTTAATTTTTTTATTTTTTTTAACAAAACGATGCTATCCTATTGCTATGGCTAGTTTCTAACCTACACTGACAGCACACAACTGGATTTTGTGCTTTGCAAGATGACTTTGAGTTATAAAATGAAATAAAGGTAAAAAAAAAAAAAAAAATCAGCAGACTCTGCCTAATTCTAATCAAACCCCTAATAAATTGTCCCACTTTGGTGTTTGAGGTGGATATGTGTGTCACTAAGAGCTAAACACAACGTTCGCAAGTCCCCCTGCAAATTCCTCACAATATGGTACTAGCTGCACTACTAGTGCCAGCAAGCCCAGCCACAAGCAAATCAACAAAATATATATATAACGCTATTGTAGGCCTAAGAAGGGCTGTTGGGTTCTTGGAGAATCACTCCTGCCTAACAGTAAGCTAATATAACAGCCTAACGCTTTCCCTGACCAGCAGCAGCTCTCTCCCTAGCGGCATCCAGACACAGAATGATCCGAGCAGCGCGGGCAGGGGCTAGTCTATCCCAGGGTCACCTGATCTGGCCAGCCAACCACTGCTATCGACGTGTAAGGGTACCACGTCATGCTGGGTGGAGTGCAGAGTCTCCTGGCTTGTGATTGGCTCTGTTTCTGGCCGCCAAAAAGCAAAACGGCGGGAGATGCCATTTTATCGAGCGGGCGAAGTATTCGTCCGAGCAACGAGCAGTTTCGAGTACGCTAATGCTCCAACCAGCATCAAGCTCGGACGAGTATGTTCGCTCATCTCTAGTTAACACACTTCTTAAAGTTGATTTTTTTACACATTGAGGGGTGTAGTTTCTAAAATGGCGTGATTTATGGGGTTTTACTGCTGTTTAGGCCTCTCACAGTCACTTAAAGCTGAGCCTCTAAATAAGGGTTTTGGCGATTTTCATAAAAATGAGAAAAAATGCACCCAAAATTCTGACCCTCCTAACAACCTAGAAAAGAGAGAGGAGGCGTAAACCCCCCGCCGATATGAAGCAGAGATTCGGGAAATACTAGTTATAAAGTTACTTGGGCGCTATCACCATCTGCCTGAAAAGCAGAACATTTTGAACTTTGAAAATGAATAATTTAAAGAAATTTTTGCCAAATTTCAATTTTTTTCATAACTAAACACAAAAAATTTCATCAAAATGTTTCTATTACTTTGAAGTAAAATGTGTGACGGTAAAACAATCTCAAAATCCCCAGAATATGTTAAAGCGCCGCAAAGTGATAACGGGTATGGCCCCCTGGAGCGGAGGGGTAGCCATCACGGGTATGGCCCCTAACGCTTTCCCTGACAGCAGCAGCTCTCTCCCTAGACGGCATCCAGAGACGAATGATCGAGCAGCGCGGGCAGGGGCTAGTCTATCCCAGGGTCACCTGATATTGGCCAGCCAACCCCACTGCTATCGAGTTGTAAGGGTACCACGTCATGCTGGGTGGAGTGCAGAGTCTCCTGGCTTGTGATGGCTCTGTTTCTGGCCGCCAAAAAGCAAAACGGCGGGGAGCTGCCATTTTCTCGAGCGGGCGAAGTATTGCCGAGCAACGAGCAGTTTCGAGTACCCCTAAATGCTCGCGAGCATCAAGCTCGGACGGCATGTTCGCTCATTCTAGATACATATATTCATATTCCTGGTGATTATTAGGAAACCTCAACTTTGAGTAAATACTAAGAAAAAACAATTCTTTTGGGTAAGTCCAATTCAAAAGAGTGTACAACAGAGCGTGAACTTTTTCAAATGTTGTGTTATGGTTGATAATTTGGCTTAACCCCTTATCACACCGAAACTATTTTCAGCCAATACCAGACCGATTTTTCAAATCGACCATTGTCTCACGAATTGGTTATAAACTTCGGAACGCTTTAACATATCCTGGTGAATTTTTGGAATGTTTTCTCGGTGACAACATATGTACTTCAATGTTAGTTATAAAATGTAAGTGATAAGTTTTGCTTTCGTTCTGAAAAAAGTAGAAAATTTGGCAAAAGATTGTAAAAATTCGTCATTTTCCGAGTTTGAATGTTCTGGTTTTCGATACAGAAGTAAAACTACCAAAAAGTTGATAATTAACATTACATGAATATCTGCTTATGTTAGGGATGATATTTTATGTTCCGGTCATGTTTCTAGGAGTGTTATGAGGCGCAAGAACTTAGGTGGCATTTTTATCTTAGTTTCATGAAAAATGGCCTAACTCCATTTTTGAGGGACACTTGCTTCCAAGTGACTTTGAGAGGCCTAAATAATAGTAAAACCTCATAAATTACCCCATTATAGAAACTTCACCCTCCAACATATGTAAAAAACAACTTCTATTAAGTTCATAAACCTTTAAGTGTTCAAGGTTACGGTTAAAATTTGGACCTGCGAATTTAGAACTATGGAAATTTTTTTGGAAAAAATACATCATTTAGGCCAACAAATAGACATTTTCCAGAATAAATTAAAGATGAAAACGCCACTGCAAACGCTTGTATGCCCCCAATTCCTCCCGAGTTTACTGTACCACCCATATGTGTGTGGTAAAATGCTGTAAGTGGGGCGCACGCCGAAAGCATAGAATGAAGGAGGCCGTCCACAGCCGATTTGTATTGTCACTTGTAGACCTATAATTTTTATTTTTTGATAATGCATCATATGAGGGCTATTTTTAGGGATGAGATACAATGTACTAATAATTAATTTTTGAGAGTCTAAAGCTTATTAACCTGGACTTTATTACATTTCAAGGGGGAACACAAACAAATATCAATTTTTTTTTGGATGTGTAGCATCCCCCGCTCACAGTAAGTCAAAATAAACTTTTATCTTTATCTCTGGTTTCACTACGATGCCGGTGATACCTCATTTATATAGTTTTTCTTATTTGCTCAATTTCTGAGCAAAACCAATATTGGAGAAAATCGCAGTTTTTTATCTATTGACAAGTTTTCAGGGCCCATACTTCTGTATTTTTCTGTTGTCAAGATCTGGTTGATGGCTTATTTTTTGCGAAAACAGTTGTTCTTTCAGTCGTATTTTCCCAGATAGGTACCGTAACTTTTTTTGTCACTTTTTAGAACATTTTTTGTGATGGTGTTTGATGAAAAATTGTATATTATGGAGTTTTCGGTTTTTTTTTTAGAGTTCACACGAGGGTTCATGTTGATTTAGATATATTGTACAGATATCATACGACGCGGGGTGGTGATACCTCATTTTATTAGTGTTTCTATTTTGCTCTTTTCCTGAGCAAAACCAATAGTGGAGAAAATCGCAGTTTTTACTATTGACACACTTCAGGGCCATGAACTTCAGTATTTTCTGTTGTCCAGATCTGGTGCTAGG
The DNA here is from genome assembly GCA_019512145.1 of Engystomops pustulosus. Classification (NCBI taxonomy): domain Eukaryota; kingdom Metazoa; phylum Chordata; class Amphibia; order Anura; family Leptodactylidae; genus Engystomops; species Engystomops pustulosus. The sequence continues at coordinate 54,661,733 of CM033647.1, read as the reverse complement.
GCTATTTTTGCGAAAACAGTTGTTCTGTTTCATCGTATCATATTAGGTACCGTAAAACGTTTTTTGATCACTTTTTAGAACATTTTTTGTGATGGTGTTTGATGAAAATGTATTTAGGGAAGTTTTTTCGAAGTTTTTTTGTTACGTAGGCACACGAGTCGGGTCAATATGATTTAGATATATTGTACAGATTAATATACGGACGCGGTGATACCTCATTTTATAGTTTTCTTATTGGTGTCAATTTTTCCTGAGCAAAACCAATATGGAGAAAATCGCATTGTTTTTACTATTGACAAACTTTTCAAGGGCCATAACTTGCTGATTTTTCTGTGTCAGATTGTGAGGGCTTTTTTTGCGAAAACAGTTGTGTCTTTCATCTATCGAATTAGCGTTACCGTACCTTTTTTGACACGTGTTTTATGGAACATTTTTTGTGATGGTGCGGTTTGTGAAGAATTGTTATTCTATGAAAGTTTTTCGACGTGTGGATTCTTTACGATAGGGTGAACCGAAGCAAGCGGTGACACACTATTGATTTGAGTATTTAATTCGTAAGATAAGTACATGAACGCGGTCTAGTGAACGCAAGATATAGTACGTGTTTTGTTGTTATGATATACGTGGGTTGATGGTGTACATTTGATAAGTGGTTACAATGCAAAAACTCGGGGAGATTATGGGACTTTTATTTTATTATTATATTAGTAAATAATATTATGCAAACAATGTATTTATTGTTTTTTTTTTATTTTTTACATTTTCTGAAACTTCTGCTTGAATAGCGATCATCCGATCGCCTTATTCAAGCCTAACACTGCATCACACTTGTATTGCAGGGTATAGTGGTAAGTAACTGAGCATGCGCGCAGTGTTCAGTTACTTACAGCCGCTGGTCCTCCAGGAAGGCAGGACCCGGTGGAAGGGAGCCGACAGCCCGGGTCACCTCGTCCGGACCCGGGGCAGCGGCAGGGCAGAGGATCGGATCCCCCGGTAAGCACATCCGGGGGTGTCGATCCCGGGGGAACACTTGCCAACGCCGCGGTCATGCGTGACCGCGGCGTGCAAGGGTTATAACACCCGGGATGGGAGTTTTCTTTCCGATCCCGGTGTTTATGCCGGGTCTGCGTGCTTAATATCACACCCGACATGGCACTATATCACACCCGAGCTGTCTCCGAATCTTTTCTGATGCGTCCGCTCGTAGAAAGGCGTCGCATCAGAGAAGTACCCTTAACTGACCGCCGTAGAATCCCGAAGGGACGGTCATTAAGGGTAAAGGGTCTGTAGGTTAAAAAAAAAAAAGAATATGGTGGCCGGGGAGGGGTTACTAAAACATAAAGTTACTTACTCCCGGGATGCCCTCCGTATCCAGCGTGCTGTCGATCCGGTCCCCGGGGGCCATGTAAACAAACATGGCCGCAGACGACAGCACTGGACTCAGCTTCGGCCGGCCGTGGCGGGACGCCTAATCCGTCCCACTACACAGCATTGTGTATGGGGACCGGAAAGGTGTCGCATGCCGCGGAAGCTGAAGCAAGCGCTGCTCCGGCGGCCATGTTTTTACATGGCCCACCGGACCGGAGGAAGCAGCGCTGGATACGGGAGGGCACCGGGAGGTAACGTACATCTTTATTGTTTTATAACCCCGCTCCCGGCCACATAATATTTTTTTTTTTTAAACTCGGCAACCCGCTTAAAGCCAAGAACAACCAAAGTCAGGACCATTTTTTTTTTTTGGTACACTTTCAGGCTAGTGATGACAGAATTTGTGCAGTCAGGATAAAAGTGGCACAAACTCCAACTAAAAGTACATTCATATGAATATAAAGGGACCGTGATTTGCCAGGTGAAATAAGGAATGTCCCATTATATCTGCGTTATGGTGCTGGCCCTAGTGTCTCTTGGAGAGGGGAGGGTGAGGCAGCGCTTATACGCTTCCTCGCATTGCTCTGATGTGTGTCACTAGCCAGGCAGCAGTACAGTCTTGATCCATTGCAACCTAGCAACCACTTTCCCTTAGGTTAACACAGTGTTCTAAGTGTTGGACATCTGCAACTGGAAAATTCTTTGAATGGCCTGTTTCTTAACAATCTTATTATTGCATGGCACCGTGGTTCTGCCTACTTTTTTCCTTCCACTTAACTTTCCATTAATAGCTTTGATACAGCCCTCGTCGAACACCGATTCTTTAGCATAACCCTTTGTTGGCTTATCTCGTTTGGAGTGTGTTCAATAAACTGCCTCTAGAATCTGTCAAGTCGACAGTCTCCTATGATTGCGCTTGAGAAAGTCGCAACTGAGCGACGAAACGGCCCCCGTGGCAAGGATTTCTCTCCATGCATGTGATTTTATATGCTTCTTCACCCTGAATAAAGGACATTGCAATTTTTCAACAAGTGGGTGATGGCCGTTACTTTCTTATACGTGTGCTTATGGACTTTTCGTTTATTAACTGAGCACACACATGGTCCTGTACCGCTGATTCGGGTTCCAGGGATTGGTCTGTGGACCTTATTGTGTCGAGTGGGGATACTGCTATCGATGGAGATAGTGCCTGCAGTTTTCCGTCATGTGACTTTCCCCTTGATTGAAGTTCAGGTACAACTGGGTGGTTTTGATGGACTAAAGAACAAGTTATTCGGTGGTATGTTTGATTATCTCTATCTTGTTTTCGAGCTTCTCACAGTCTCTATGGTGTATTAGTTACTGTCTGTAGCAATTGCCGCTTTGTGATGCAGGGATCTCTTTGAAAGGCACTAGAATAGACTGAACTGGCCAGTGTGTAGGGCGATTTTGTAAACCTAAGAACCCTATCTTATAGAAAACCTTGTGCTAGGCCAATGACATTACAATGGCTACAAACAGTACAAGTGGAACAGTCAACAATATATATATGTGATTAACAAATAGTCCAAATCATTATAAACCATGAGAACCATAAAATGGCGACATAGATATCGGCAGTATAAAATGGCACATATAGAGAAAAATAGGGAGAGATTATCAGTGCTTCTACGCCATTCTCTGAAATCATCTCAATTTGTTGGCTGGGGTAGTAGGCCCGAAGGGCATTCCTGACCGTGTGAATGCATGATATCTAAAAACGGTGACTGTCACAGGTTTTTCGGCAAAACTACCCTAGGTGGACCTGGCGGTGCTATACTTCTTATGTATCAGGCGGGTGGGCATGGCCTCTATCATATGTCAGTGCACAAGCCATGATGTATATGAATCTTTATAGGAGTTTTTTAAAGGACATCTACCACCAGGATGAGTGATGTGAAATCAAGCACAATGAGATACTGATGTGTGTCCCTCTCTGGCTGCATCTGCTCTTCTTTAGCTTTCTTATAACCTCATTTCCCCCCCCCAAAAAAGACTATAAATTCTGCAAATGAGCTGAGAGGCTCCAGCTCCATTAACACCTATGGAACCCGGAGCCCCTCAGGCTCACTTGATAATTTTTGAAGCTTTTTTTTGTTAAAAACAAAGGACATAGGAAGCTAAAGAAGAGCAGATCCTGCCAGAGAGGGACCAACCAGTATGTCAGTGTGCTTGGTTTACAATCCTGTTGGTAGATATCCTTTAAGTAAATCTTTGCCTACTCCTGAGGGTACTTTACTGCCATAACCTCTGCTGTCTGCGCATATCCATATGTTAAAGTCAGTGACAGTTCTTTATTAACGTTAACCTGATATGCAAATATATTATCAATTTGCATGAAACGAACATTTCACCGGGCCATTATGTAGTTGTGATTGAAGTGGATCTCGGAAGAAAACGTCTCATCTAGAATGTATCGTTCCCACCAGCAACCTCACAACACCTGTTACCATCTTTGCAGACTCAATTGCAGAAAATTACAACATTCTTATGCAATTGCATGTTAGAAAGCTCATAAGCTTTTCACAGGTTTTTATTATTATAATTTTTTCCATTTTTGTAGTGCTTTAATCATAATGTTCACAGCCCAAGAGCTGTGTTTCCTCTTTGTGTATGTTACTATAATTTATATAAATCCTTCTCTTAAGTTGTAAATCATTTAGGTTTAAATTTTTCCATATTTTATTCTTCAAGGGGGTATGACATAAGAAGTGAATTTAAAATGGTGTCACTAATGTCCATGGCTCATGTACTCAATTACCTGACGGCTGTGTGAATAAAAGAATATCTCAAGACTCAGAGATCACATAAAATAGTTTGTCAATACACTGTAAAAATCTGTAAATGCTGATTTTTTAATACAAAGGAACCGTTAAAAATATGTACACTGTCACATGTGGCTGGAAGACCTGGAAGACCCCGGGATGCGTTGGCACGTGATGATGACATCAGGCGTTGCGTATTGTACCGACTCCAAGTCCCGACTCCCATGGCACAAAAGAGACCAGAAGTAGATGCGGCTGATTTCATAGGTAAGTACATGTTTTTTTAATGACAGAGAGGCATGGAGAAAAAAGAAGGGCCTGGGAAGGAGCAGGACAGAGGGGCCTGGGGGTTAGGAGGCCAGATTAGTCTGGAGGGAAAACAGGGAGTCTGTAAGAGAAATGTTAAGGGTTTTAGAAGGAGGATAGGAAGGTATTACAGAAGGACAGGGAGGTCTATAGGGGGCAAGGAGGATGAAGGGACAAAGTATCAGGCATATCTGGAGGAGACAAAAGATCTGAGCCTGCTACTCCAGTAAATTTTAAAGATTTCTTGCAAATTAGGCTGCACAGATCGACAGGGGCCTGGAACAGGTCAAAGGGTCTGGAGGAGGACAAGGGCAGGAGTCTGAGGGACAGAGAGGTCTGGAGATAATAATTGGGTATTCTATAAAACATGGATATTTATATGGAATAGGACCCTAGTATTAAATAACTGTGAGAGGACACTGATACTAATAAGAATAATGAAAAGGGAGATTTGAATAAAATCATTAGGAGTACAGTTTGAACTTTGTCATCCATGTAACACTACACTGCAAGGGACTGTGGTATTAATAGTTGCACAGTGCGAGATGTGCGCTTGGAGCTGAAGAATTAATCATTTTTTATATTACTTATACTATCCCCATCACAACATCACTGTAACCTCAGTTAAAACCAAGAGACGTACGCTGGAAGGAAAGAAGTATTCTTTATTTCTCTAACCCCCACCCCCCCCCAGTGCTTAGAAATCCCATGATCCCGACATTACATGCAGCAGAGGTGAGCCCCCATAATCAATTTACTGTGGGACCCAAGCACCCCAAGGCAGTGTTATGGCAAAACCTTTTAGAACAACCGATTGCTCAAACTAAAAAGAAGCCCACGATAATTTTCGCAAAGTGCCAATGCGACAATTTAAGCAGTAACTTATTACTCCCTGCTCTTTCACAGGTTTAAATTGGTAGGTACCTCAGGAACCACTACAGTAGAAAGAGGAGAAGAAGTTTGGATATCAATGTGCTTTTCTTTAAGGGGTCCGCGGGCTGCCTGGGACTGCAAGAGACCTTGAGTCCTGTCTGGCGAACCCTGCCTGGGTGATGGCAAGGTGAAAATAAATAAAAAATCTATAGCTCATATCTCTATTGAATACATTTTTTAAGCTGTCAGCAGACTGCCTAGTCACAAGTTTGTGTTTTTTCCTCACTACCTCAGATCCTCAGGAATGAGGGGGGGGGGGGGGTGAGGGAGCTGAGGGGTATACTGCATTGCCACATCATACAGTGACTCATCTAAAGGAAAAAACACACCCCAACGTGACTTTGTGAGGTTTTTAAAAAAATTATTTAATAAAGATATGAGCTATGATTTATAATAAAAAAAATAATTGGAAACATAAAACATAATTCTGTGGGAACCTGTATTAGGTTAATGGTGAAAACTGATTAAAGTTCCTTTAAGGAATCCTTCAAGTAGACAAAATGAAAAATTTTTTTGCAAGAGACAACCCTTAATGGAACCTACCATTGATTTCATGCATTATAAGCAAACATACCTTGAGACTGCTGTAGCATAGTTGTTTATCCCTGTCCTGAGTGGTTTTGCTGAAAAAAACAAATGAAAAATATGATAATGAGGCTCTGTTGCTTCTGTGTCTGACTCCAGACGCTTCTCCTCTCACATTTAGTTTAGACTGCTAGAGAAGATTTGTAACAGGCAGAAGAATCAATCGCTTGCACCATCCCTAGCTGATGTGTATGAGTGATCCAGCTCAGGTTAATTAGTCGGCCTGGCAGTTCAGGAAGCTCCACATGTGTTTATGCATGGCAGCAGCAACACCAGTTTCCCAAGGTCCTGATCTTAGAATTGCTTTTTGAAGCAAACCACTCAGCTCAGGGATTAAACAATGTATTGATTCTGCATCAGCGCGGCTACGGTATTGCAAGGTATATTGTGTTCATAATGCATGAATCATTATGATAGATTTCTCTAAAGGCCTGTACTGATGACAAACTGTTATAGTTAACAGCTGTTAAAGATGCAATTACAAAAATAATGTTCCTTTTCACACTAAGTGTTTATCTATATACATTGACTCAAAATGAGATTACTTATGGAACTGCCGCATAGATAATGCTATTGTCAACAGCAAGTAGAACAAAAATACAGCTCCTATCATGCACCAAAAAAAGCTGTTGTGTCCTTTAGGCTTTGTGTATAACGTATATTCCGGCGTATAAGACGACCTGTGTATAAGCGACATCCCTACTTTCTGTTAAAATATAGAGTTTAAGCTATTGCCGTATAAGACACCCTTTTCCAACGCCTACAAAAACACCGTAAAAATTTAAAAAAAAAAAAACAGATTTGAATTTAACATGGTCCTTTTTTAATTTAAATTCTATGACATGCAGGTATATAGCAGAAAACTGTCGCTCATAAACATAGGATACAAACAACAACATTACAGCACAGCCCCAGTAGTATACAGCACAGCCCCCCAGTAGTAACAGCCACAGCCCCAGTAGTATACGAAGCCCAGCCCAGCATAAAAAAAAAAAAAAAAAAACTATATACTCACCTCCGGTGTCCCCGATGTGCTGCGCTGCTCCCCGATGTCCGCGCGGATCATTCTCATGTTCGGCTGTCTTCTTCTTCTATGGGCGCCGCCATTGATCTTCCCAGGCAGGACCTAGTATGACGCGTCGATGCTGGGAAAAGAAAAAACATGGCGGCGCCAGCAGAAGAAAGAAGAGAAGACGGGCGCGGAAGACTGAAAGAGCCGCGCACGACATCGGGGCCAACGGAGGGTGAGTATGCGCCCCGATGTCTTTTTGAGGCTGCCGGCAGCCTCAAAAAGCTGCCCGGCAGCCTCAAAAAGACATGGGGCGCGAATACTCCCTCTCTGTGAAAACACCGGCGATCGGTTCTGCACGATCGCGGGTGTTACTGGTAAGCCTTGCTGCAAATGCAGCAAAAGACTTACCGGTTATGGAGAGGGCTAGCCCGTGAGCCTCTCCATGCACCAAGGACACCGACCGCCGCCGTGAATACACGGCGCGCGGCGGTCAGGGGATTACCGGGGGTATAGACAAACCCCAGAGGAAGACAGAGATTTTTCTGTCTTCAAAAGTCGTTCTTAGCCGGAATTATACGGGGTGAGTTACTTTTGTTTTCCCTTTCCTGTGAATACCACACTCTTCACTGAGTTGCAAAATTGCTGTAAACTTTACAAAAGAGTCCAAAAAAATAGCACCATAAAGCAAAACATTCATTAGCTAAATTGGTGGCCTCATTATTTGGGAGCCTTCCACCCTGACCCAGGAGTGTTTTGTTGTGCTGTGTCTGATGTCTCACATACCATCCTTTATTACTATACCAGTGGTTAGGACTGTTTACTTGATACCATTGTCTTGCGACTTGTGTCTTGGTATTGGCATTTGTCCATTGACTTTTTGACTATTGCGCATTATTTGAACCTCAGTTTTCAGTGTATTTATAACCACTAAGGATAAGCCTTTTTATATTTCATTTCTTTGAGGACTGAGGCACAGTTCAGCATGACTAAACCTGTTAACTCTTATGAGTGTGGCGAGTATTTAGTGGAGTTACCAGACCCATGAAATCCGTATTTGTACTTTTAATTGTTTTTAAATGTCCAATCTATGTTGAAATGAAATTTTTTTGGTATTTTTCTACTAATATATTGGGGTCTACTATAACACACTTCTTTTCTTTAATATTGTAGGTACTAATTGTAGTGTGTGGACCTCTTACTGTATTTGGCTGTGCACGATTCTATGTTTTTGTGGCAGTGACCTTATTTAAAACCATACATTACAAGACATCAGATGCCTGAACCGGTACAATGTAGTCGCTGACTGTTGTTTATTTTTATTTTGTCTACCTTAGTCTACGTGTAACAATGGGGGGGGGGACCTAGAAACCATGGATATATCCATTATGAAAGCTCAAAGATAAATCCCACTCACCGCCATCATCCTTATCTTTCCATTGTGACAGAGACAATACTATAAGGAAGCCACATGGTAATGGCAGCATTATCACAGGCACTCAGCATGTTCCTTTCTGTCCTTTTGAAATAATTTGCTGTTAGAAGCATTTTTAACAATTGGATAAAATAAATATTTATTCCCCTTTTCACAATAATGAGTCGCTTTCATTTGACAGGAACAATACTTTTCATGAACAGATTGCAGATCTTGGAGCTGATACAAAAATTCACTTTCAAATTATTTTGCAAAGTTGAATTGGGTTTTAATTTGGGTGCATTTAGTGAAGAAGAGAAGGGTCGTGAATAGAGATGAGCGAACATGCTCGTCCGAGCTTGATGCTCGGTCGAGCATTAGGGTACTCGAAACTGCTCGTTACTCGGACGAATACTTCGCCCGCTCGAGAAAATGGCAGCTCCCGCCGTTTTGCTTTTTGGCGGCCAGAAACAGAGCCAATCACAAGCCAGGAGACTCTGCACTCCACCCAGCATGACGTGGTACCCTTACACGTCGATAGCAGTGGTTGGCTGGCCAGATCAGGTGACCCTGGGATAGACTAGCCGCTGGCCGCGCTGCTCGGATCATTCTGTCTCTGGATGCCGCTAGGGAGAGAGCTGCTGCTGGTCAGGGAAAGCGTTAGGGTGTTCTATTAGCTTACTGTTAGGCAGGAGTGATTCTCAAAGAACCCAACAGCCCTTCTTAGGGCTACAATAACGTTCTACTTTTTCTGCTGCCGCTGCCTCTGCATGCCGTCCCCTATAGTGTCAGGGTCAATTATTGGATGTTTTAGATGCTATCTAGCTTCATTCTGTCACTCTGTCATGGCCATGCTGTTGCCCATAATTTTGGCATAATGGTGCGATTAGGCAGCCTCAGAGGCATCCATGCATGCTGCCCCTGCTGTTTCCTGTCCATTTCCGTGGTGTTTCCATCCTTTTCTGAGGTTCCCAGGTGTTTGGCCAAGCTTCCCTGTGCAGAGCCTTGGTCCCCTTGAAAAATGCTCGAGTCTCCCATTGACTTCAATGGGGTTCGTTATTCGAGACGAGCACTCGAGCATCGGGAAAAGTTCGTCTTGAATAACGAGTACCCGAGCATTTTAGTGTTCGCTCATCTCTAGTTGTGAACTCAAGGGTGGTTCCCCTATGTATAAGAATCCACAGGGGCAACTGAGAGAATAGATAACAAAGGCACTATGGCAGGTGAGGAAATGTTTTATCTGATATCTGTCCCCCCGATGTACAAAATATATGCCTTTGTCCATTTGTTGATGAAATGGCAACACAGGAAGACTTCTAGTCTGGCCAAATAAGCCAATTTGTTTGCATAATAATAATAATTCTTTATTTATGTAGCGCACACAGATTATGCAGCGCTGAACAAAGCATGGCATATCAGTCCCTGTCCCCATGGGGTTCACAATCTAATCAACCTAACAGTATGTTTTTGGAGTGTGGGAGGAAACCAGAGTACCGGGAGGAATCCCATGCAAACACGGAGAGAACATACAAACTCTTTGCAGATGTTGACCTGGGTGGGATTTGAACCCAGGACCCCATTGCTGCAGGGCAGAAGTGCTACCCACTCAGCCACCATGCTGCCCTACTTGTTTACTTGTTTTAAAACTACCCGATCACTGATACTCTGTGCCTTCCTGTATGAAAAAAGTGGAAGATTCAAAAGAATGGGTTATCACCATTCAATTTGGACCAGTGTCTCTTGATGATGTTAGCAATGGACTCAGATTTAGAATTAAACATGGAGACAAATGGTATTGTCTCATGGGTTCTATTCACATTGTTTTTGCGCAAAAGTTCACCTCTACTTTTGTTGTCAGTTTTATCCAAGTTTTGTTGTAAAATCACTTTAGGGTAACCACGTTGTATGAATTTCTTTGTCATTATCTGTAGATTATCTGTTAATCTGGAGGGATCGCTATAGATTCTTTTAACCCGTAAAAATTGGCTATATGAGAGTGTTTTGACCATGGCTCTAGGGTGACTACTTTCAAACCTCAACAAATTATTTCTGTCAGTTGCCTTAACAAACAGATCAGTATCAAATACACTATTTTCATAGGTGACCAATACATCCAAAAACTGTAATTGAGAAGGGGAATAAACACCAGTAAATTTGATAGTGTCATCAATGTTGTTCAAGAATTTGTGAAACACATGAGCTCTAAATCACTACCTGTCCAGATGAGGAAGACGTCATCTACCTCCAACATCTGACGCAATGAGCGCAGTGTGCGTAGGCATAGTTGGTGTTCTCCTCAAGAACCCTCATCATTATGTTGGCATAAGTGGGTGCCATGTTGGCCCCCATGGCTACACCCATGAGTTCCAAAAAATATTTGTCCCCAAATAAAAATAATTATTTTTCAACACAAAATCCAGTAACGTCATGACAAAGTCAAATGTATCAACAGAACGATTTTTCATGTGCAATTTTTTTTCTCACTGCCCATAGACTCCTATCATGATCTATAGACGTGTATAGAGAAACTAAGTCAAAAGATACTAGATATACATCTCTTGTATGTGGTAATTCTATGTCATTTAATTTATTCATAAAATCCGCTGTGATCCTGATGTAAGTTTGTCCTGTGGTTGAAAGGTCACACATAATATGGTCCAAAAACGAGGCTATAGTAGAACAAATAGAAACAGAGCTGGAGACAATAGGTCTACCAGGCGAAGAGGTGAGGCTCTTACGTATTTTGGGCAATACATATATAACTGGGGTGGTAGGATGTTCCACCCATAAGTATCTATAAAGATCTCTGTCAATAGCACCATTATGTATGGCCTCATCCAAAATACTTTTAATGCGTCTTGCTAATGTGAATTTGGGATCTGAAGGTATGTGTTGGTATACACTAGTGTCAGACAAATGTCTACGGGCAAGTACGAGCTCATATCTATAAGAACGACAGCACCATCCTTGTCAGCCGACTTGATGGTTTAAATGTGGATTATAAAATGAATTTGGTAATAGATGTGACATTGGAATGCTACTGCACAGATCCACTCTGCACCCCGATACAGCCTCATGCCCACACTTTGTCACAGCTGCCACCACTCGTAATTACGGCTCACGAGATGCCAACACCAGGACCGCACACATACACCCTGGTACACACTCTTCTAGGTGCCGTACAGATCACCTGGACCCACACTGTCTATAGCTACTACTAGCATAGGCACTCACTGCCTATAGCTACTGTTGACATACAAACACAAACAAGGTAACACGGCTTAGTGGTAATTCACCTCTCCAGAGTTATGGGAACGTATAGAGCACAAGGAAATGCTTATTAAAGGACTATTTAATATGCAAAATAAGCATGATGCTTAGTAGTTACAAAAAGAAGGTGATTTGAGTGCCTTTGAACGTGGCATGGTTGTTGGTGCCAGACGGGCTGGTCTGAGTATTTCAGAAACTGCTGATCTACTGGGATTTTCAGAATATAGGGGAAACAATTCTATATAACATAACCATCAATGTTATTTAAGTGTAAAAAGGCATCTCAACTCTTCTTGAAGCTCTCTGCTGTCCCTGCTCCCCCTGCTCCCCCTCTGCTGTACCCTCTCCAGCTCCAGGTGGACGGCATACTCCAGGTGAGCCCGAACCAATGCCTTTTACAGTGGTAATATTACATCTCTATCCCAAGAGTCCATACCACTTTTGATACATGACAAAATCTTGCTGGCTGTAGAGGCAGCTGATTGATATTTCATGCGGTTATTAAATTTATAATCTACTATTACACCCGGGTCCTTCTCAACGAGAGACTCTTCCAGATTTACTCTGCCAAGGACATATGTTGCCTTTTGGTGTGGTGTAATCTAGCCCTTCTATACTTGTTTATTTGCTATATATAGAAATATAATGACCCAGTATAGATTTGAATGTCTCCCATTTATCATTAGTGTTATCAAGTGATAGTAATATCATCATGTTGTCATTTCCATAAATAAGGGATACAATAATATTAAGAAAGGGCTCTTTCTGGAGGTAAACAAGCCATAAAAAAACCTTTTTCTTGCTTTAAACTCCAAATGGGTCACTAAAACTCTCTCAGTGAAACTTACTTTCGGATAGAAAAACGGAGTAGTAGCTGATACATGGACTGTATCAGATGGCTCCCATGGCACTTCCCCCTGTAATCTCTCACAGTGGGAGGAGGAAGAGGAGGAAATGTGGTATCTTTGCCACATGTTGCAGGTGATAGAGGAATTGAAGATGGCAGAGTGTTAAGAGGGAGTTGACTTGTTTATGGAAAAGTGGTGATTTTCTAATAATAATTATAATAATTCTTTATTTATATAGCGCATACAGATTAGGCAGCGCTGCACAATGCATGACAAATTGGCGATTTGTCTATTGACCACAGTGGGCTCACAATGACAAGGTAGATAGTAATGGTAACCCCTCATGCACACAAAGCAGATGTTGATAAATTAGAGTGCCATTCATGTTGAAATGAAGACAGGAGAATGCGGTCTAAAGGCAGCAAACTGCATACTTAAAGGAGTTTGGCAGTTTCCAATATATCAGTTCCTTTAGACATATCTCTGCATGTATATGTTCTTGTGTCTTTGCCTCCTTTGAGAACTTCAGCCTTTCCCTGTTCTCCCTCTCTGATATACAGATATACACAACATCCTCCCTCTCACTGCTCCTGTCCGTCTTCATGGCGTCTTCCCCTGTGTCTCTTTCTAACAGTCCATCCTCGCTGACAGAAACAGGAAGAGTGGAGAGGGAGTGATCAGTATGAATCATAATCTCATGCAGAAGCCCCTCTTTTTATCAGGGCTCAGACATGTAAAAGAATAATCATGGAAAATCTACAGACAACACAAATGTAAGTATCAAGAATTCAAAATCACTTGAAATCACTATTCTCTGAAACTTTCCTTCAACTGCAGGCATAATGTACAGACAAGGTCCCTCCATGGTTATGGTGAAAAGAACGTTTCCTAATTCTCTATGGGTGCTCTCTCTTTATTGGATCCTTAGTTCAGGTCCACTACACCTACAGATCTGTTCTCATTAATGGCAAATTATAACGTGGGTGATTTTGGCAGTGACCCAGGGTCCTAGGATCTTAGGGCAACATGTCAAAATTAAAAACATGATCATTAATCAATTAGTGTGGCCCTCTATAGAAATTCAATGATCCCCTTAAGAATCCTTTTAATGTGAAGTATTTTTGATGGGTTAATGGGCATATTTCTTAATCCAGTACTTGATGTCTGGTGGTTACTCAACTCCACAGGCCCAACTGGCAGGAGCAGATGATGGAGATTATTTATGTGGAGCAGGAATCCTCTATGGGGACCATCATAGTTGAGGGTAGGGATACTCTATCTGAACAGTAGTTAAGGACACAGATCTTATATATGGACCATAGTAGTCAAAGGCAAGGATCCTCTATAAACGGTAGTAGTCGAGGGAAGGAATACTTTATATAGACCATAGAAGTCGAGGGCAGGGATACTCTATATGGAGAGTAGTAGTTGAGGACAGGCATCCTATAGAGAGATGGTAGTAGTCAAAGATAGGGGTCATAGTAGTCGAGGGCAGGGATCCTCTATATGAATGGAAGTTGTTGTGGGAAGGAATACTCTATATAGACAGTAGTTGTCGAAGGTCAATAATAGTATATAGACATTAGTAGTTTAGGCCTTGGATACTCCATATGGACAGTAGTAGTCAAGGGCAGGAATCCTCAATATCGACCATAATAGTCGAAGGATAAGATCATCTATATGGATGTTAGTAGTCGTTGGCAGGGATACTCTATATGGACAGTAGTAGTCGAAGCCAGGGACTCCAAATGGACTCTTTTCTGCCCTTTTATGTGCCTCTTTTTGTACCCCATGTTCCTCTCTTTTTCCATTCTACACCCCAAGTTCCCCTTTCTCTGTTATGCCTCCCATGTTCCCTCTTTCTCCATTATACAACTTCATGTTCCTATCTTTCTCCATGCTGCACGCCTTTGTCCCCTCTTTCTCCAATTTGCACCCCCATATCCCTCTCTATCTCCCTTATGCACCCATATGCCCCTCTCTTTCTTCATGCTGCATCTCTATGTCCCCCTCTTTCATCATTCTGCAACTCCATGTTCCCCATTTTTTCATTCTGCACCCCCATGTCCACCTTTGTACTCTCTGCACCCCCATGTTTCCCTCTTTCTCCATGCTGCAAAACCAAGTTCCCCCGCTTCCTCCATTCTGCACCCACATACCCCCTAATTCTCCATTATGCAGTCTCACACTTTTTCCAGTCTGTAAACCTACATCCCTCTCTTACTCCATTCAGCAGACCTATGTCCTCTTTCTACATTCTGTACTCCACTGTTCCAACTTTTTCTTCATTCTGCACCCCGTGTTTCCTACTTTCTCCATTCTGCCTCCCATACCTTTCCCTCTCTCTCTATTCTGCATCCCCATCTGCACATTCATATACCCCTCTTTCCCATACAGCCTGCTTCTCTTTCACTGCTACATCACCTTGTAGTAGGCTCTTCCCATGTAACACTAGAATGGAGTTACCAGGATGAGGTCTCATGCTAGTGTCAGTATTTGGTTATGATTAAAGATGAGCGAGCACAAGCAAAACATCAGGAAACATCTGTAATATTTTATTAAACAATAAAAACACTGTTCCTCACTTAATTTAATGCTCGATCGCGAGCAGGGGAAATACTCGTCCGAGTAACAAGCTGGTCCGAGTATGCTAATACTCGACCGAGCAGTATACTCGGACGAGTATACTCGCTCATCTCTAGTTATGATCCATAAATCTACATGTCTCTCTTGTCCCTCCAGCCTCCTAACATGTAGTCCCAAATAAATTATATCAGTCTTGTCCCTCCCATTCCCCCACAGATCCAGTCCTGTCCTGCCTCACACATCTTCCCTTCTCTCCTCCATGAACTAACCTGTACAGAGAAATCTCTGGTTTTTCTGCTCATTGCTGTTAGTTTCACCTTAAATTGTGATAGGCCACACCCCTTACGTGACATCAAAACTACTGAGAGTAATTGGTCACAGTCAAGCCTAGTGATGATCACATGACCTGCCCAAGCAAGTGTAGAACATTCATATCTCATAACTTTTGGAGAGGTGAAAGAGGAATAAAAGTCATGTAATGTGCCACTGATCATTTTTTCCCCAAGCTACACCTTTCATCTTTCCCCTTACTCCACCCCCACACAGTGTAGTTCCCCTCCTTAGTGTACTCACATATAGCCCTCCCCCAACTCCGTGCCACATTGTGGCCCCCACATATTCAGGCCCCCATCATATCGTGTCGCCACCATAAGGTCCCCTCCATGAGGTCCCCTTTATACTACTCAGCAAGTGACTCCCCTCCCCAGCAGCTCTCCTTCATACTTTGCCCCAACTAGCAACTCCCTTTCATACTCTGCCCTTCCCCCAGCAACTCCCTTTCATACTTTGGCCCAACAAGCAGTTCCCCTTCATACTCTCTCCCTAGAAGCTCCAGGGGGACACTGTCCCACTGTCTCCGGACACAGTCTATATATTATTAATTTAATCGTTAGTCTATATTCAGGGATAAAATATTCTGTACTGTTCTATATTCAGGAGCCTTAATATACATTAATAATATTATAAGTGGAACAGAGCATTTTGTGATATATGGGGAACAGTATGTGCTGTTAGGGCGAGTTTTTAGGATCACAGTGTGAGGAATAATCTTCATCCATGGGACACTGTACTGTATAACATAAGTTACTGTGGAATTTTTCAGGATACAGTATGGTGCTGCAAGTAGCTTTAGATATCTCTGTGTCATTATCATGTCATTGTTATATAGTATTATGAATCCATTGAACATACACTAAACACATGGCTGGCATGTAATGCCTCTCAACTGCTCCACAACTAAAGTCTTTTTGGACACGACATACACATCAACCATTGTACATTTTTTGACCATGCCATTTAAAATAGCATTTTAAAGTGGCCTTCTAGATAAAAAAAAATAACAAAAATCACCAAAAAACAATATTGTTTTCACTTATTTGTACTGCAATCTGTGTGAAGCAGATGCATTAGCTCAGAATGGCATTTGATGAATTTGACAAGCTTTCTCTTGGCTTTTTCATAGAAGTTTTATGTACGTACAACAAAGGAACCTTCATTTCAGTTAAAAACCTCTCTCCTGTCAGCATTGTAATTTACAAGTAATCATACATGGGGTAAAACACTGTAATTACAGACACAAATGATGCATTTAACATCAGCATTTAAGACAATGTATTCCACTGCTGCAAATCAAAATGCAAATTAGATGAAATCCATAAGTTAAAAGCATAATAACGCGTACAGTCAGTGCTTAAGTGCCCACGATACAAAAGGATTGTTCTGGTTATCCTTTCCTGCACAAAAGTCATTATTAGAGATTCTGTAGGGAGAAATTAGTACAACTTTACAACAAGAATAAGTTCATACGGGTCATTGGTTTTGGGTTTATATATCCAAACCCCGTCAACGGAAAGATAAAGTATAAAGAGTTCACATAGATTAGAGCCCTGTAACATAAATTAAATATCAGCACATGACTGTTAAAGTGAACCTGTCACCATTCTAACCCCCCAAAGCCTACAAACAGTACCTCCTTCTGTAATGTACATCTCCTGGAAGCCCTTTTAGCATATTTCTAAGTTGCAGCATAAATGAAAAATCATATGTTATTATTTTGTAGGAACCCTGCCTCCTGAAGTAAGGTACCGCGCCTCCTGAAGTAAGGTACCGCGCCTCCTGCAGTTAGGTAACCCCTCCTCCGGCAGTCAGGAAACCCGCCTACTGCAGTCAGTTTGCCCTGCCCGCTCCATGCATCTGGAGTCCCTGCCCTGCCTCCTAATTGTGATGTCAGTCTCGGGCTATCCGGAGATTTAGGAGGCAGAACTGTGACGCCAGATGCATGGAATAGCAAAACCTAAATAGAAGCAGCACTACAATAAAACTTTTTTTCTATATGCTACAACACGATGATACAGCACAGCAACTTTTCATCCTCTCTGTGAAGGAATTATCAAGCCATTTACTAGCTCCATAATGCCTTCCTAGAGAGGGTGAAACTTGTTGTATCACTGTGGTGGTGGGATAAAGAAAGAAAAGATTCATTGGAGTGCTGCTTCTATTTACATTTTGCTACATTGGATTAGCCAACATCCACTGTTGTCAGTGAACACAAAAAGAACAAGTTCTAAACTGATCAGTGAAAAAAACTGTAAAGAATGGTTCAGTAAGGCATCAGTGAAAAAAATCACTGGAGCCAGGAAGAGAAACCCAATCTGTATGTGTCCATAAGCCAAAATTGGTTCAGTTAAAAGTCACTGATGTGAAAAAAAAACGTCAATGTGAAACCATCCTTAGATTGTCCATTTAGTACCAGCAATGGCAGAAGAGTCTGATCAATTTGCACCTCCAGAACTAAAAGGTATGACATATTAATTGATATATAAAAGACGCCCTGTGCGTCCTGGACATGGGAAGTTTGGGTCCGCTGATCTCAAGTCATAATATTTTAATTATACATATGAGTGTGAATGAAGCATGTGCATCACTTTCTATATTTTCTCTATCATTGAAATATCATTGAGGTATCCTCTTATCCTCAGGTCAACGACACATGTATTACCAGAGAAGGGAAAAGACGTAGACAGATATGAAAGTCAATATTCCATTACCACAGTTATTTTTGTTTTCATTTGTAACACAATGATTTGTGTCTCAGGACTAGATATTGACTTAAGCTGATTTCTTATGCCAAAGGAAAAAACTACCGGGGAAAAGCTTAAAGGGGATTTTCCTATTTATAGTCTACTTTTGAAATAAATTATCTCAGTTAAAGATAGAAGACAGTAGTAGAAGAGAAGGGAAGACAAAAGTGCTCATAGGGTAAAAATGTATGTGAAGAAGAACTGAATAAAATACTTGCTAAAGTATTCTGCCCCCTTGAACTTTTAAAGAATCAACAACAAGTGGGACACAATTGTGAAGTGTAGCAAAATTTATTGGATATTTTAAACTTTTGTAAAAAATAAACTGATAAGTGCGGCGTGCAATATTATTCAGCTCCCTAAGTTAATACTTTATAGCGTCACCTTTTGATTACAGCTGCAAGTCGCTTGGGGTATCAGGTCTCTATCAGTTTTGCACATTGAGAGACTGAAATTCTTGTCCATTCTTCCTTGGAAGCTAGAACTCAGTGATGTTGGATGTGCCCAGTGAGCTTTTGTGAACAGCATTTTTCAGCTCTTCACACAAATTGTCGATTCAGGTCTGGATTGTGACTTGGCCATTCTAACACCTGGATACGTGAACCTTCCATTGTAGATTCTGCTTTATGTTTGGGATCATTGTCTTGTTGGAAGATAAATCTCCACCCCAGTCTCCGGTCTTTTGCAGACTCTCAACAGGTTTTCTTCCAGAATGTTCTTATATTTGGTTCCATCCATTTTCCCATGAATTTTAACTGTCTTCCCTGTCCCTGCTGAAAAAACCATTGATGCTGCCACCACCATCTGTGACAGTGGGGATGGTATGTTCAGGGTGATGAGCTGTGTTGCTTTTACGCCAAACATATCATTTGACATTGTGGCCAAAAAGTTTGATTTTGGTTTCATCTGACCAGAACACCTTATTCCACATGTTTGGTATGTTATCCAGGTGGCTTGTGGCAACCTTTAAACAAGACTTTTCATGGATATCTTTGAGAAATGACTTCCTTCTTGCCACTCTTCCATAATGGCCAGATTTGTGCAATGTACGACTGATTGTTGTCCTATGGACAGACTCTCCCACCTCAGCTGTAGATCTCTGCAGTTCATCCAGAGGGATCATGGACATCTAGGCTCCATCTCTGATCAGTCTTCTCCTTGTTTGAGATGACAGATAACTAACTAACAAATTTAGTTTCTGTACCAGTTTGTTATGTTTGTTATTTGTCAGATCTCTGAAATCTCTAAAATTCATTAGGAAGCTTCATTGACTATTTCTAGCGAATAGGGAACCAGTACAGTCATGTTATGTCACACAATCATATGGCTGTGTCCATCATAAGACATGGACATATTGGGGCTCATTTACTAAGGGTCAGCGGAGCGCATTTTCGCGAATTGCACCGCATTTAACAGTGGATTTTGGAGCACATGATCAGATTTTGGCGCATCAGCGCCGGCTTTCACACGACACAAATAGGGGGCCGGCCGTTGGACGGTCCGACGGATTCGGACAATGCGTGGCATTTAACATCGAAAATTGTGTTGCAAGACACGCACTTACAAGCACCGGGAAGAAGATGGTGAACTTCGGCGGACCTCGGCAGGGATGCAGGAAATCGGGCGCACGAGCTACGTGAATGGAGCCGGACTTCATCTTCGGCGGACCGTCTTGATCGGGGATCGCGACAGGACCGGGTAAGTAAATTTGGACAGGGTAAGTGTGTTTGCTGTGTTTGCTGTGCGTATGCTGTGTCGTCTGGCAGTTCTGCATTTTATGTGTTGGATATATTATATCATCCTATCTGCATGATACCGTAAGTTGCTTACTGTCTTTAATTTGGAATAGCTTGTTTTGCTGTCCCTATGCTAGCTGGGCACCGTAGTAGTGCAGAGAGCATCAAATTATAAAGTAATCATTAGATCAATCGGACAGGTAATAGTGAATTTGTTGCAGAATGGGTGTATGTGTAAGTGACTTTAAAAAGTCTATATGAATTTGGTGCACATTTTGGTACAAAAGGAGGATGCACCAAAACATCATCAACTGAAAACCATAAATTAAATGTTTGCATGAACAGATCTATATACTTTATTAAACCAAACAGCACCCTCAAGGAGCTGGTATAGGTAGGTACATTCTCTGTCAGAGCCCTGCTCATGACCTGTAACAAAGAAAGTCGTAACTTTATTGCAAATAAGGTGCATCCTCGGATGCAATGGAGGTCATGATAAATGCCCCCAATGAGAACGAAATTAGGGACATAAAATGGCATAGCCTTTTTCCTATGAGGATCTGTGACTTGTGTCCATGCACTTCATTGCCCGTTACCTCCAATGCATAAGACCACAATCAATATTAAGGAAACTTTATGTTGACGAATGACTTCAGTTTTCATATTTCTGTTTGCTTAAAAGAAGGAACACACCAATAAAGCAGCAAAGGAAACTTATTTACAAAGTCGATTTGTCACAAGGCTAAGTTTTCAGTAGATATTTCAAAATAACTAATTTCAGCAAAGAACATTAATGCATTGTATTAGTCTGGCATTTATCACCAGACAACATCCAGTGCAGAATAAATGCAGAGCCAGCTCGATAGTGCATATTTCATAGGAGCCAATAAAAATATAAAATTCCATCACAGTTTGGAGGTAAAGTTTAATATGTCCATTTTTCACATTGCAATGTTTCCAACATATTAATAAAGTTATAGTAATGTCGACTCATAAAACAGGAATATAAACATAAAAAGGGAAACAGAAAAACTGAAATGCCAGCTCCGCGCTGTAACCTGGGTTTATACGTTATAAAAGGGACATTAACTCAAAGTTTAATTCTACACCCAATAACAGACGGATTGACTTTAACTCCATGTTAGCTAAAAGTAAGAACTTCACTTCCTTGCTTTTTGTAAACCAATGCATATTTATATATCTTTATTAATAATAATAATTCCTTTATTTATATAGCGCACACAGATCTTGCCATCTACTGGTTTGTGCACTTTCTTGAAACTTTTGGCTACTGAATCTGGTGATAGATTCTTTAGGCCTAAAACCCATGAGCAAATCTGATTCAACTAACTCGCATCAAACTCACATCGTGTGCTAGCCGAAATGTCTGGCCCGAAAGGAATGGAAGTGAATCAATCATGTTGTCAGGGTTTGTAGTCAGTGGACCCTCTGGAGATGGTACTAGACAACACCTGGGACCGGAGTCTAAGTGGCACCTGGTCTTCACCAGAGCCCGCCGCAAAGCAGGTTGGTCTTGCTGCGGCAGGATACCACCAGGTCGTTCCACAGGTGCAACTAGCCCGTGGTGGCAGCCAAGGTAGTGATGCAGGAAACAGTAGGATTCACGCCAGGAAACCGGAGTTGTTGAAACACGACGATGTAAGGAAAATAAATAGCCTATTCCAGAAGTTTCTATGGAGAAGGAAGAAAGTAAGGGTCTCATTGTCTTATATGCAGAAACCACGAATGATGGGGGGCCTTTCCTTCCCTAATTTGAGAGAATACAATATGGCATGTATAGCCAGGTTTGTAGCCCAATGGGTAAACGGACAAGAAACATTGGTGGACCGGAAAGTAGAACAAAGCCTAGTAGAGCCTATGTCCTTGAACCAATATTTACACGAGAAAACAGTAAAATTGAGTGGGGAGGGGAAGACCTCAATACTACTGAGAGATACAAGGCTGGTGTGGAAGATATTAAGGAGAAGAGAAATCTGAGTTTTTAAGTATCCGGGAAGTATTAGAAATGGAAAAATGGGAAGGACCCAAAGTATGGATCAGGGTATGGGAGAAGAAGGGAATATTGAAAGTAGCAGATATAGTAGATAGGGAAGAGAGAAGATTAAAAACCTTCGATCAGCTAAGAGGAGAGTTTGGCTTAGGAGAATCCCAGTTTCTGAGCTATCACCAGTTAGAAAAAAAGAAAATATGTGGTGGCTAGGGAGAATGAATCAGATGCAGTTTGTGGCAGAGATGGGAATCCATAAATAGCCAGTATTAGGAAAGCTTCAGAGAGAAGTAGACGTTTTTGAAAGAAGATCAGCAAGAAAGTGGAAGGAAGAGATAAGAACTGAGTTAACAGAGCAAGAAGTAGGCATGAGACTCCTGAAGGGGTGGAGAAAAACACAGAAAGTTACCACATCTAAAAACTTGAGAGAGATGCAGTGGAAGATACTGTTAAGAGCCTACTGGGCATTTGATCAACCATTTCAAAATACATTGCTAGATAATAGAGAAGAATGCCCGAAGTGTGGGAAATCAAAAGCGAACCTTATACACTGCCTATGGTATTGCCAGGCAGTAAAGAATTTATGGGGGTCAACACACCAGCTTATTGAGTATGTTTTGGGGGAAGAAGTGGAGATAAATGTGTGGAGATGTATTTTTCAATACCGTGAGGGAAGACCAAATAGGCAGAAAGAAGAACTGGTAGACAAGCTGATATTGGCGGTAAAGAAAATATTACTGTTGGAATGGATATCCACACACCTACCTATAATGCTACAAGTGAAAAGGAAATGGAAAGAATTTATGTACTTCCAATGGGTTGAAAAGAAAAGTGAATATAAAAAGAACAACAGGGTGAAGTGGTTGCTAGTCTGGGGCCCCATAGTTAACAGGATCTTCTCAAGAGAGGAAATAAGCGCATTACATGGTGAAAATTAATTAGTAAATGAACTATATGGAAGCCAGTTGCATCTCAGGGGTGGGGTGGGGGGGTTGAGGAATGCTGTAATGATAAACGAACAATGTTAATAAAAGTAGGTTTGTAAGATGGAGACACAGGAACACGCAGGAAAACTGGTAACATTTGCAGACACAAGAACACAGAGAGCTTTCACTTCACAGGGATGGCTTTAAGATCATGCGGGGAACGATTGGAGCCACCAGATTAAATACAGGACCGGAAGTGGCCAGCGTCAATTACCTGCGCGCTGGCCCTTTAAATGCCAAAGTCCTGCCACGCACATCCTAGGGAGCGGGGCCGTGCGCGGGGCCTAGTCCGGACGGGAGCGGGAGCCAGGAGAGGTGAGTCCATGGAAGCAGGGCCGGGGCAGTGCAGAGGCACGGGTGCACCCGTGATATGGATCACGGGGGTGCCCGTGACACATGTCACAACATTTGGGCCGGACATTCCATCAAGCACACAATGCGAGTTAGTCACATCAGACTTGCTTGTAGGTTTCAGGCCTCAAGGTGTTATTTAAGTCACCAGTTGCAGATTTTCTAATATATCCATCATGTACAATTGATCATGTTATTGATTATTTATTTTTGTACTATTACCAGCACTATAGAGACTCCCTGTTAGAAAGGAGGTTCCAATCATAGAATCATAAGGCCTATGGGTCCAGTCACAACTATGACCTCTACGAACCTTATAGCTACATCACTGTTTATCGCTATCCCTAAGGACTGCCACATCATGAAGAGGTGACCTTATGTGTATAAGTGCTGGAAAGCCCTTTCTTTCTATAAAACTATATAAGTAGTGAAAGTCAAGGTGAGCATGCTGTGAGGAAGAAACTTGAAACTGGATGGTACTCACAGTATAACAGTATCATACAATAGTAGACTGTGAAAACAAATACAGTAATTTCCCTAAGATGGAAAACAAGAACGAGAACACAACACAAGCAGATGTTTCATTGCCGAGAAAATAAGAAAATGACAAGATGTATTTGTAATTCCTGTAATAAATAAGTCGAGCTGATTAGATGTGTGCAGAGGAGAACAACACAATTAGAACTCTTCTCAGATTCCTTGTCTTATACTTTTCCGTTCCTCTAAGGAATTGGTTGTCTCCTGCACTATAAAACTGATAAATCGGATTCGGAGATGTCTGCTCGACAAGAATAATACGAGACAGCTGAGCAGAGCAGCTGAACATGAGTACAAACCGGCACAATGCATGTTCTTATTGAAATGAGATGTAATCGGCACTCAGGGTTTCTCGCCATTTCTGTCCATTGATCTATTAGGATGTCTGGACAGATAAGTTTATGCACATTTCAATTGTGACCCAGAACTTTACAGCGGAAGCTTCTTGCAGGAGATTCCATTAATTTATAAGAAGGGTGTAAATGTTTTTTGACAGTGCAGTCTGTCTAATCCAGGAGAATCATGAATGGGTCAATTGAATTTGAATCTATTACATATACCCATTTCTATGGTTTGTAATATTACTGTTGCATTTATTATACTGTACTCAGATTTGTAACCTATAGATTTGCCTTTGTATGGTCATGCTCTGTTTCCTCTGTTTGACTTATACAATTCATGTACAGTTTATTGTTTTTATGATTATGGGGCAGTCATCTTTCCTGAGCTGCTGCATTAAAAGATTTGCTTTACAGTGGGCACCCAAAAACAAAATCAGAAAGTGATCTTTTTTCTTTTATGGAAAGGAGCAGAGATAAAATGAGTTGCTTTTATTATCATTATTATCATTAGTGTCCATTCTCATGGGGACTTTTCAATTTATTTGAAAACAGAAAATGTATTTGAAAAATAATATTATTTTAGCTTTGTTTATTGACAGTAACAAATAGTAAAATCTCCGTCAATCAAATCAAATATGGTCAATATCCCCCTTTACGATGCATAGCAGTTATCTTACTTATTACTTTATAATCTGAAATACTATCAGAGGGTTGTGATAATTATTGCTGGTAGAGATGGGTGTATTTTTGTAAATTCAATTCGACCCGAATCGAATCATAACGAATCACGTAACAGTACATCAAATGCCGGGTGTGGGTGCATGGAGATGGTTTAAGGGCTTAGCCCTCTCTATAGCCAGTAAGTATTTGCTGCATATTGCAACAAAGGATTACCGGTAACACCCATGGTCAGTGCTGTTAATCCGCCGCATAGGCATCGGCCTTCTTGCCGAGGAACGTCATCGGGAACGTCATGGGGGAGTGGCAATCCATCGTCATGACAGCCTCGGGTCTTCCAAAGACCTAAGGCTGCCTTGGTTTATCCCCTTCATTACAATGTGCGATCAGCCCTTTGTAATGAATGAGGAGAGAAATCCCCATATACTGCCATATTGTAGTATGGCAGTATATGATAGAATCGATCAGACAACCTAGGGTTAAAATTGTAATAAAAAACCCTAAAAATCCAAATCCCCCCCGTTTCCCTAGAATTGATATAAAAATAAATAAACTGTGAAAATCATAGACACATTAGTTATTGCTGCGTCCGAAAATGCCCGATCCACCAAAATATAATCACAGGTTTTCACTGCGTTTAACCCCATAACGGAAAATGGCGCCCAAGTCGAAAATGGCACTTTTTTGCCATTTTGAAAAATATAAAAAATTCAATAAAAATAGATCAAAAGGTTGTACAGTCTTTAAAATGATAGCAGTGAAAAGGCCATCAAAAAATGACACCACCTAAAGCTCTGTACACCAAAGTATAAAAAGAAAGTGCCAGAAGATGGCAAAATAAAAAATAATTTTTTTGTACAGGAGGTTTAAATTTTTTTAAATGTATGAAAACATTATAAGACCTATACCAATTTGGTATCCCTGTGAACGCATCGACCCAAAGAATAAAGTCGACGTGTCATTTGGGGTGCAGAGTGAAAGCCGTAAAATCCAAGCCCACAAGAATACGACGCAAATGAGGTTTTTCTTACCATTTTCACTGCATTTGAAAATTTTTTACCCGCTTCCCAGTACAGGATATGAAATTTTTCATGCCACCATTTTTTATGCAGAAAACTAGCCATCACACAGCTCTGTACATGGAAAAATAAAAAAGTTATAGATTTTTGAAGGTGGGTAGTCAAAAATGAAAACGAAAAAATGAAAAAAGGCCTCGACGGGAAGGGGTTAAAAAAACAGGTATTTCCTGGCTACAGAGAGCCTGTAGGGTATTTTTGTGCCATGCTCAAATATACATAGGGGGCGTGGATTGGTCTTCAAACAATGCTTTAGCATGACACGCACATGACAGCCACTGCTCTTAGAATTGCTTCACTCTTCCCTTCCATGGGCACATATAGAGGCCAACTTCACCAAATCAGTGAAGCGGGTTTGCAGCCTGACAAGGTAACGTCTGTGCCAGGTCGAAAGGAATAAGCTGAGGGCCAAGATCCCATTATAACAGTGGTGGCAAACCTTTTAGAGCGCCCAAACTGCAAACCAAAGTCTATGTAATCATCGCAAAGTGCCAACACAGCTATTTAGCCTAAATTCACCGACAAAACCAATCTATAAGAGACAAATAATACTGCCCCATGATGACCATTACCATTACAACAAGATAAAAACTACCATACTGATAATAAACAAACCAGTAAGGGGCACTACCCCCATACAGTGAGGAACACTACCTCCATACAGTGAGGAACATCTTGAAGGACTGGAGAGACAAACATGAAACCCCGTCATTGAATGACAATACTTGATACCAAAATGATAGCCCATTTTAAGAGGCTGATAAGCAACGGGGGCTACGCAATTGTACAACATTGTATGTGCAAAATTTGCTGAGAGACGGGTATCATCCATGGCTTTCTACATCGATTGTGTGCAGGACGTCATGGGTGGCAAGACGAGAGGAGTGAATAAATGAAAAGACTACTGAGCTTGAAGGGGCTTTGCAGAGCCTCTAAAGCTCCTTTACATATTTTTTTGAAAAACCTACTTTTCTTCAAATAGCTAACAATGCTGGAAATAACAAAGGCAGCACAGGACATGTGATTGTTAGGGATCTATCATCAGTGATACTAATGGTGGATATCCTGCCATATACATACATTTCTTTAATTGGATGTTATAAAAAAAATGTTCCATTGTGAAGATAATTTCCCATAAATGTTGCCATGTCGTCCATTTAAAACAAGATATCTCTCCGTTCACCGTTTAAATATTGCATTCAAGTTTCTATAATTGCGCGCCGGGCCATTCAGCCTGCGCGCTACAGGGAATAATTGTCAAGCGTAACTTTACGCATGGCAATTATTTTAGGGGGTAATGGCGCCTCATCACGCGTCTATGACGCGTGGTGAGGCGTTAATGCGACCTCTGCTAATGGTGGATATCCTGCCATATACCTACATTTCTTTAATTGGATGTTATAAAAAAAATGTTCCATTGTGAAGATAATTTCCCATAAATGTTGCCATGTCGTCCATTTAAAACAAGATAGCTCTCCTTTTACTGTTTAAATATTGCATTCAAGTTTCTATAATTGCGGTTTAAATCAATGTGATGTTAACACAATGTAAACGCAATGTGAATGCATCTATTGCGTTTATGTAAATGGTGTGTAAATATTGCATTCAAATGAAGTTTACTTCATCATTATATTAACATCATGTAGACTTAAACTTATAAATTTTACACCTTTGATATATTTTATCCTAGTTTATTTTACCCCCTATGTTGGCCTAGTCTATTTTACACCATAGGTATAGTTTGACCAAGTTTTTTTTACAGCCGGGTTATAGTTTTGCCTAGTCATTTTTACACCCTAGCTATAGTTTGCCCTAGTTTATTTTCCACCCACGGTATAGTTAGGCCTTGTACACCCCAGGTATAGTTTGATCTAAGATACTTTACACCCTAGCTTAGTTTGGACAGGATTATTTTACTACTTGCTACACTGGTGAGGAGCTCGGTAAAAATGCTTGCACATTTCAACATTTTATTTTTTTTTAGAGTTGCAAAATGAACCATTAGGGGGTCATCAGTCTCCTTACATTTGGAGATCCCAAAGTGAATGAAAAGATAGAAACCCCATTTAAACCTCAGTGTTGAAAATATATATTTTATTTGTACCACTTGTTCAGCTGATTTGAGCTTATTTTCACTTATCTCGTAAACCCCTCTAAATGTGAAGTAAAACTGAATAGCTAAAAAAGGAAAATAATGTATAGTCTGTCAGAATATTGACCACAGTATGACTTACAAGAAATGATATGAGTATTGATTGATATTCCAGAGGAGCTCCCAATCCATGGCTTCTGTCTGTCGATATGGAAACTGGATCCTACACTATTTATCAAGGAGCAGCCTTAGAAATGATTACCCGGCTTTTCACTAAATAGAATTCATTGTAGATATGAAATCATTCATAGCTTCTCTTCATAAAATACAGTGTGAAGGGAATCAGGTGTGAAAAAAAAAGAAATCCCTATTCTGCAAAAAGTCAATGTATACTGTAAGGCTGCTTTTTTGGGTGATGTAACAAACCCCCATTTTTAGGTCATAACAAAGGGTGCACCTATACTACAGAGCCTCACAATTTAGTATATAAAGCCCTGCCCACCTTGCAAGATGGTGGCTTTATTTTAAATTGTACTCCCAAAGCTTCACTGTCACCACCTATACTTTACTTATTAACTTATAAGAAATTAAATTGCCAACTTTCTACATAAATCCCTCAGCAATTTAGAAACCCAAAATACAAATAACCCTACTAGCTATAAGATAAGATAATCTATAAGGTTAAAAATAATACTAGTAGTACTATCCCATCGGAATCTTCAGAAAGTTCTTTAAGGCTGTAAGCAGGGAGTTTTAACGATTTTATATATGGATGTGCAGTGCAAACATAAAAATTACAATTATAAGATATAAAAATAGAAAAACAGTTTGTCAGAACAATATTTTCTGAATGGGATTGGGTTTTAATATGCTGTGCTTGAAAACAACACCTAGAGCTGTCTGTGATTTACAGCTCCCTTTCTGATCTGGAAGCTGGATGTGTGTTTGAGCTTGTTTTGTTTGCAGCTGTAGTTTCAGTGAGTGGACGGCTGAACCAGTCAGTGCAGGAGGCTGTGTCCATTGCTCCCCTTATATTTTCTTCTGGATGTCACAGGGTGAGTTTGCCACCACTTACTCAGTCTGACAGGTCTTCTACATATACAATATGCAATACAATACAACAGTTATAAAATTAGGATAAAAACAAATAACTCTTACTACTGGGATAGAACAACTATCCAACCTTGAGGTTAAGCACAGGAAATTTGGACAGCCTGTCCATATGGAATCCCCAAAGATTGACTCTGAGAATTTGCATAAACTGGTAATGTATGCTTCCTTAATTTTTCCCCCACCTCGTAGCTTGTGATGTCACCAGGGGGGGGGGGGATAATGTTAACATGCTAATGTTCTACAGAAAAATGTTACAATTATGCAACTGAACTTCCCCACACCAAATTTGAGGGTGTTCACCTAAAATTGAAGTTGTTATTTGATTCAGTATGGTTCTTGGAGAGATACAGTCCCAACATTTGAAAGGGAGGTAGTGCAGTCCCCCTCTCCCCCTCCAAACATGTCCTGTTAGTGGTGGCTCATAACTAAGGGTTATGTCCATGTAATTAGAAAATATATAGCGTTCCTTTGTTTGACTTTTTAAACTTTGCAATGAAAGATGTGTTTGTTCCGCCAGTTGTGAAATGCTACAATGCCTGTATAAGTTGACCATGGACTGATTCCATTGAATTCTGTACCCCCCTGGGGTCATGACACCTGAAAGATGTTTTATGACCGGTTTATTCATCTCTGCCTTGGCCCTGAAGTGTTATTAGGATCTGTTAATTAGGATAGGAATTTGGAGAGACAGGCAGACTACAGATAGTAAGATAGGGCAATATTTTTTTACTATTACCAAAGATGCCTTTGAGCCTTTTTGCTAATTCCCCCACCCCAGCAAACTTTTCTAATGTTGTGGTTGATTTATCTTTAGAATTTCATATGTTGATATTTGAAGGAAATGTCTATGCAAAAAGCTCCACTCCCTGCTGGTGTAGGAAAAAGATGAGAATGGGTTACAAAATTTGCAGGTTTTGACTGATGCAGATCAAGACGACAGACAAAATGTTACTGCCTAACAGGAATGACTCTTCCAGAGTAACCAGTTAACAGCGCCAGAAAATTACTAAAAAAAAAAAATTCTACACAAGTTTTTAATTTTTGTAAATGTATGAAAACATTATAAAACCCATACAAACCTGGTATCCTTGTGATCGCACCAACCCAAAGAATAAAGTAGACCTGTCATTTGGGGTATGCAGTGAAAGCCGTAAGATCCAAGCCCACAAGAAAATAGCACAAATGCATTTTTTTCACCATTTTCACAGCATTTAGAATTATTTTCCTGCTTTCCAGTACACGGTATGGAATATTAAATACCGTCACTATGAAGTGCAACTTGTTATGCAGAAAGCAAGCCGTCACAGAGCTCTTTACGTGTAAAAATAAAAAAGTTATAGATTTTTGATTGTGGGGAGTGAAAAATGGAAATGAAAAAACAAAAAAAGTCCAGGTCCTTAAAAGGTTAATGATGAGTATGAGCATGCTGCGGCTGGGATCAGCAGCGATAAATGTATGGGAAAGCACAATAACATGTTCCCAGTTTTCCTGCAGCACACCTCATTGAAATCTATGGTTTGTTAGGGGATCCTCCAGAGAGAGGATGAGAATTTTTCTTTGTTGTGCTGTCAGTATTGTCACAGCTTCTAACAGGTGTCACCATAATCATCAATGTTAATGTTTAACTGCCCACACTATTTACATGAACATGTGTTGGATGTCACATGCAATAAATGTCCATTGATTCTGTCACCTCCTTGCCCTCACGCATTTCCTCTGTCAACTATGTGTAGCATATATCATGTCTCATGAATTGATTCTGTTGTCTTCAAACCCACACAAGCCAACTGCACTAATATTGTATAGACATGGATAAATCATGCATGAAACAACTGGAGCCCAAACAGATATTCCTATCTAGCTAGAAAATGAAAGTCCAAGGCAACACCATTTGACCGACGAGCTTGGGTGCAAGTCTGAAGGTCACATAAATGTGAAAAGCAGGCAGCACTCACAGATTTCAGTGAAAATTCTGGTGAAATGTATTTCAGATGACGATGTGTAACACACATTCAGGCCTTGAAGTACATTTTCTACAGAATTTTCACTGTAAATTATGAGTACTGACTGCTTTTCCAGTTCTATCTCCGCCCATGAATGTTGAATTTGCTGCCAGTTGTCTTCAGCTCCCAGCACCACATCTCCGCACTGCACCAATAATATATTACAGTCACTCACAGTATAAAGTCACCGAAATTACAGTGTTCCTAAATAGTATACTGTACACCTCTCAAGACTCTACCACACATACTGGATATAGAATCCACAATGTGACTCTTCTTCATTTATTTTTTGTAATAAAAGCTCATTTCCCCCAATTCAATTATATACAGCCCCTATAGTTTACTCCAACCCCTATATCCAGATACTCCCACATTAACTAAATAAAGATTTACCGCCCCCAAATTTTATTTAAATCATCCCCTCACTTAAATTACATACAGTACCCCAGGTACAGCAGGGACACAGAGGGAGTTATGCCACTGGTACACTGGTGTATTCCAAAGTAAACAAAATTTTCCAATTTAACACATCAACAAAAAGATTATGCTGATGTCCGTAATGTTTTATTGAGATATTTAAAAATGTTTCAAGTATGCCCTCCCCCTAAAGGGATGGGGATAAGTTTTGGGTTCAACAGTTAGTGGAGAATTACCCAACTGACAATGCAAACTACAAGTGCCACCACTGTTGTGCAAGCTTGACCGCCATTTTGTCCCTTTTTTCTACAGGTATAGGACATAGTCTTGAAGTCCATTAGAAGTGCATGAAGCACCGGTTGCTGTATCAGGATTCTGGTTGGATACTACAGCACTAACTCAGAGCAGTGAGGAGGGGCTGTTTAACCTACCGTTTTCCCAACGCTTGCAAAGTGGCACCATGGCACGTATCTTCTTCTTAACTGGCATCATATATATACAAATATCCCTGCACTTCACATTGTCACTTGTTATTAATCTTCAGCTATTGTCATGAGTCAGTAAGTTGGTAAAACTGCTGAAACCTGAAAACATTTTAACAAGCAACTAACATGAAAGTTGGAAAATAAAAGGTAATCTGTGTTCTATTAAAGCACGGCCGACGGATGTGGATTCTGAATCTCAGAGAGAGCTTATTTCCAAAGGTCTTCTAAGCTGAGAAAAGGATTTAAAAAATAACAAAATGCTGCTGACCCAGTGATACACTACTACACAAGAGGAAGGCTTAGTTATTAGACCTGCTGTGAATCCCTCTGCAGATCAATTTGTAGCTGGGTAAAAGCCTTGAATATATTTTATTTGCTGAAAACTTTGCTACTTTTATCTATGCTTGGATGCCTACCGAAATTCACTCAGGAGAAGGCTGTTTCGATACAAGTAGGTGATAAGCCATTTTATCTATGTCTATCAAGGCATTATAACTTAAGAGTACTAAGCCATAAACATAAAAAAAAATCATTTAGAATGTTCTTTATCACTTGACTCGTCATCGTAGGTTTATAAGCTACGAACATTCCAAAATGACAATGTTCCTGTGCTTTACCTACGTATTGTGGATTGTGGAGTTCTACTTTTCATATTTTACTACCAGGTGGAGCTATAAGAGACCTTAAAATTTGCCTTAAACCACAGCTCTAAACTCCATATATAGTTAGCTCCCCCTAGTGGTGGTTAAACACAATTACTATTCTATAATTTCAGGTAGTCCCATTGATTTGAGGGAGGTGGTAACTAAGCATGTGCTTAGATGGCTCCAAGTATTCCTGTAGATATCCCATGGATAGTGGTCATGGATAGTGGATTATTGAAATTGGTGGAAAGACCCCTTCAATTTTGTGTGTATAAAAGCTGGAGCTCTGGATAGCTTGAAGTTATATAGCGGGGAGCAGCACCTAGAATTTTCCAGAGAAAATGTCAATCAAATTTTGAACCTTTAGGTCCAGTAAAAAATGTAGAAATGTTGCTCTAACTTCCAGAGAAATGTATGTATTACTGTTAGCTGTGCAATAATAAGGATTAAAGAGGACCTGTTCCCATTCTTGACATGGGTGTTCCAATTTAGGGGTGTATATTTTAGGGGTGTCTGTTTTTTCTTAGCACTAATGGGAGAGTATAACTGTGTATAGGGACGCACCACCAACTTGTAACACCCATTAGCCTAGCTAATAACACATTTCTTGGAAAAATAACAGAACATCGTAGACTATAGAAAATTTGATCCTGTGCTGTTACTTGATGGAGAAGGCAATAATGTAATTAAACAGCCGAACCAGGAAAGGTGACAGGTCCTCTTTAAGGCAGCATTTACTTTTTTACATGGGTCATTGAACATACAATGACTTTCAGTACTAAGTGAAAAACCGTTTAAAGGGAATCTGTCTATGGTTTTTACTATGCAGCACAGTAGATAGTGTTATGTAGCTGCCTTAGGGGCTGTTAACAGGTTCTGGCTCACAGTGTTTTCTGTTTTTAGGAGCAGAAACTGTCTATTTTTAGCACATATATTTTAAACGTGTTTAAGTATTTAGGCTTATACATAATTTTACATTATACATTCCATTATACATTGTACCTGGGGTACAGGGGAATCTCTAATCCCACAATGACCTTCTAGTTACAACTCTAATACAAAATAATTGTTTTGCATGAGGCAGCGGTATTGATGTGTTTTTCTAATACATTTTGTTAATATAAAGTATTACTGCTTATATTATTTAGACCTCATGAACACAACCGCATGTATTTTTCCGTTCTGTATATACAGTTGTATTTTGGCATTAAATACAGAACATTTTGGCAACATGGCATGGCACCATATCCGTACCAGATCTTTAAGAAATACAGTGGGCTGGCAAATGGTGGATGGCTCACTATTGGCTGGCAGTTAGAATGCACCTCCCACTGGTTCTGGCTACTGCATGTATATATACACAGCCTACGGTGCCCAACCATATGCAGCACATATATAACCTGTATTTCATACATTCCTATAGACTATATTGGCATGATTCTACGTTGTTTTGGAATTGATGGTTTGTTTTGTTTGATCGATGCATATACATTTACTACATTCATTTGGGTGAATTTATTAAAATTGGGGTATTTTAGCACCCTAAAGCAGCAATGGAGTAGAGCAGTTTTGTAGTAAAAAATACAAAAATGCAAGTCAGAGTTGATGAACCATAATTTGTCACAGCAAAACATCTGGAAGATTAAGATAAACGATGCTCAATTGGAGGAAAGAAGTGCGTCTTGAGTGTCAAGCTTCTCCTGAGGAAGCCGCAGTTCGTGGCGATACACGTGGGGTGCTTTGAGTCCTGTTCCCGGCCACCGTCCTGCCCATTCGGTAACTATTCTACACAGTGTAGGTTTTTTCTCTCCACTCTTTCAGGAGACTGGTGAGTGTGGGGATTCAATAAGGTATAGATTAATTGCATTCAGTATTCCCTGTTTCATGGAGTGCATTTCTGTTATTTTGGTTTGTCACTAGCAGCTATCTACCTACTCTTCATGTGTATACCGTATATTTATACATTCTTTGTATTGTTTTTCTGAGGTTGAGGACGGTGCTCATTACAGGGCTCTATAGGAGGACATCAGCATTATCAGGTGCTCTTGTTCCTTCTGCGTTTTCTGTGATATAGGGACACAGCTTGTCTGTTGTTTACCTTTTTAATAGTTTTTATATATTTTTTTGCTTGGTGAGTTGTTTCATATGCATTTAGAAAGAATACAAACTTGTTTGCTACTTGACACGTGGTTTTGTGTAAGTTTTTCAATGCTTTACATTACAGCATTTATATTTCATTTTGCAAGTTTTGATTTCATATTCAAAACTGGGAAAAGCTGTAATGTCTGTATTAAATCCCTGACAGCTACCTATGAGTGTGGCTGGTGTTGTGATGGGAAAGTATATATATATATATATATATATATATATATATATATATATATATATATATATCTCAAGACATAAAAATGACTTTTATATATTTTTTTAATAAAAAATGTTATCAGTCCCTGGTGCCTTAGAATTTCATGCATAGCATTGTGCAGAATTGTGTCGGTTACATTGTATTACATGTCTCATATAATCTAATGTCGTTTGACTGACAGTGACTGATGGAGCCCATCAAAAGATGAAATGTAGCCTAGAGCGAGAAGAAAACTGTAAAAATCATAGGAGGGAGTACAGGCGGCATGTGCCCTAATGGCAGACACTTGCAACCATGTCATATTTAGTTACATGGGTTATGATTTTCATAATTTCTGAGCATACTACATTATAGGATGGAAGTATTTGGTAAATGTTCCAAAATTGGAAAGTTACTGGACTGTAATTGTCATTATCTAATGTAATAGGTAAACATCATATTGATAGCAGTGCTGTAAGTCTTTGGAAAATTGATGATCAGAATTATTATTAAAAGGAGGTAATAGAAAATCTGGAAATTTCCATTACAGCAGGGAAGAGCATCCTAGATTGTTCGAGACTAAACAAAAGTGACATCTCTTTGAAACACTGTGACATCATGCAACATTAGGAGCTTGGCCAATCCAACAGTGAAGCAGAAAAGACAAAACCATTTTAACAGGGGCATTTCATTTTCATCTCTTCCTTCAGATTTTCTTCATAAATATTTATATTTATTTAAAGCACCTTTACTAGGGGAGAGTTTTCTGTCGGACTCTGCACGTTCTTTTTACTGCAAATGGCTTGCACAGGTATTTAAGAAGTGTCTACGACCCTTTTGTTGCGGGGCTACACTATGCATTATGCCACACAAATTATGGGGCATTCCGGGGCTCAATTGGACCGTGCGCCAGATTAAACAAACAAAGTCTGACAGAATAATAATAATAATTCCTCTATTTATATAGCGCACACAGATTATGCAGCGCTACACAGAGCTTGCCAAATTAGTACATGAGCCCATGGAGTTCACAATCTAATCAACCTTCCAGTATGTTTTGGAGTGTGGGAGGAAACCCATGCAAATACGAAAGAACATACAAACTTTTGCATATGTTGACCCTGGGACTTAGCATGTCATGGATATGTTTACTGTACTAAGGGCCTATTGAGATGAGGTCACAGTTTAGATTATTTCTAATTTTCCTGTTAGAGCCATCTCTTATTTCTCCACATCAGTTACAACTTATTACCAAGCAAATGCCTGGCACTTTGATTTAAATGCATTGGATAACCTGTCCATGATCGTGTCCTCTCGGATTTGTACCATTCTGCAGGAACCATGGAAAACACTAACTGAGCTCACATATTTTACCTTGATAAATGTTTTGGCACTTAGTGACCCCATCCTAACAGCTTGTGCAGTTATCACTGTTGTGTACCCACACGTTTCCACGCTTTCCTCACTTTATTCTCACGGCTGCTAGAGGTCAGCAATTCTGTACCATTTGAAAGCACGAATAGGGTAGCATGCAGACCCAAAAGCATCCATCACTACTGTCAGGCAATAGATATAATATTTGGTTCGGAGATAGATAGATAGATAGATAGAAAATAATAAAATGATAAAATATTAACTGCTCACTTACCTTTTGCTGAGTGTTTCCTGGATTTAGATAAATGAATGAATCAATGAATGGATAAATATAGAGAAAAACAATTGTTTTAAAGGGGTTCACATACTTTTCTGCACAATATTATAATATTATCCTTTTGAAAGGTTATTGTATGAGGTACAATGAGAATTAGACATATTACCATTTTAGAGTAAACAATATTATAAAAGTCTTCAATGTAAAATCCCGAAGAAAGGTAGAATTTCCATTTATTTAGAGCAGAGTGGGTTTTGTGCTCTGGATAGAAACACGGTGCACTCTTAGTCCTGTGGACCAATTTAATTGCACAGCAGGACTAGAAGGGATAGAGAAAAAGCACTTTACATGTCCCTGCAATCATTAGCCGCTGCATTCAGCGCTGGAAGTGAAAATGTACAGGATAGCGAACCTCACCTTTACGAGCTGACATTTTCCTCCGAGCTGATTAACATAATAATGGAGAAGCCAAAATAATACTTCTTACCTACTCCCACTTAATTTCCTACATGAAAGGACAAAATTATACCTTTAAATGGCCATTTACAGCAAACTAATATCTTTTAAAATGGACTTCCAGAAAGATCAACAGAAAACAGCATGACATACACCTTAAATACCATCTGAAATGCTACAAAACACGAGATTAAATGTTCATTTCTTCTGAAAAACATTGTTGTCATAAAATGATTCATTCAGAAAGGTGAAACCTCTGCTGTTATCACTAATCGGGATGGATAGATAGATAGCTAGACAGACAGACAGACAGACAGATAGACAGAAGGATAGATAGCCTTTTGCCTCAAAAGGGCAGGTGTAACAACCTTTCTTGCCTCCTACTGTGTGACAGGGTCAGGTACGATTGCTGCCTCAGCCTGGGCCCCATATGCTTTCTTATTTGGCAGACGTAAAGGTCATGCTAAGGTCTTCAGATGCCATGGCAAAAGACAGCACCCCGCAATTATCTTGCAGGGGTTGTGGGGAGACAGAGAGAACCCCCCCTTCTATCTCTAGGTGCTCCCTGAGATGAGCCGATCAAGTCACTCGTGGCCAAACTGCCCCTTCCATCTCTATGGAGCCGACAGAGATTGGCTCCATCAGCTCCATAGGGATGAACGTGGAAGCCCAGCCATGCGCAACCTTCTGCTTCGCTCATCTCAGGGAGCAAATGGGTGCATCGGTTCCCATCGGACAATCCTTTTGTGATCTGTGGGGGTCTCCACCTATCAGCAAGTTAGGCCCTATCCTGTGGGAAAATGTAATACTAAGGCTGGGTTCACATCACGTTTTTGCTATACGTTGCAGGGACACATCAAGCGAATTCTAAACGTGTCCTCACAACACATGGCACAGACATATCCCACTTTATGCTTACACAATGGGATACATTACCTGGTGACTTTTTCCTGGAGGGAGGAGTAAACAATGGCAGCAGCTGGTGATTGCTACTGCCGATGTTAGGGGTGTTGCCCCAGTGATGTCATTGTTCTTATTTGGACAGTGACATCACATGTGGCATCCATTTCTCATAGGCTTGTGTTTCCTCCGTTGCGTATTATGTTGCTCAAAAGACATTGCTTGCTACATCTATCCATTCTGTCTTTTTCACGGGACATATCCTATATTGAACAGACTGCAGCAACCACTATGCCTCTGTCTTCCGGTATATGCCTATGGGTACACTCAGCAAATATGTCAGGAGCTTGAAACCGCACTTTTGAGTCCGGTCTCTTCGTCTAATTCCATTCTGCCTCCACTCCGCCTCTCATCGGTTCTCCATAATCTCCCTATCAAAACAGGCTAAAGCACACTGCTTGGATTAAATTGGCCTTTTTATTAACAATAGAACATTAAACAGTTACATGCAAATTAACAGTAACATCCCCCCTTTTCTATTCTAAGAGGAAGTGAGGTCCTTGGAACTCCAAAAATGACTACCTGCCACTCTGCACCCCTACCTCATCTCTTTAACCCAAACCGCCACCTCCGATTCAAGGGCACCATTAAATGCAGCAATGGCCGACTCCACTACTTTTTCCACTCCCTGGGACACGACCCAGTGGGAGCCCCCCCCAATATGTTTTAACCCCCCACTCCACCAACTCTAAGGACCTTGCTCCTCGCTCACCGCCCCCCCCCTGCTGCCATGACATGACAGCCCACCCCCCCTTCTCACCATACTTTTAAATAGGGAGGGTGGGCGGGACCTTTGGCTTTAAAATAGCTGACTGGTCCTTCTCCCCCAACTGTACCTACATACCACCCTCTGACTACTCCCACTCTTCTCCCCGTTCCTCCCCTGACTACTGATACCTCCCACCAGGCCTCCCCTCATATTCGGCGGTCTTGCCTCTCCTTTCCTCATGTATATGCCCAACGTATACTAAAAACGAGGTGTAAACCCAGCCTTAGTATATACCAATGTTGATTCTCTCTCTTCTTTACATCCATTGTAATTTCTCTAACCTATAGTAAACTGCAAGGACATTGTACAAGGTATACAAGCTCTTTGAGTTACAAGTCTGGAAGTGCTGGATTCTAATAGTTTTACCTGTGTGTGACTGTTGAAACGTATTTCCCTTCAGAATTAAAAATTGTTCACATCTCAAGCAGGTAATGTTGGAGGTCTTTTTTATTTTATGATGCAGCTTGGATTTTACTAACTTGTCTTTTAGATTTCCCAACATACCCCAATGTTGTTTTAAAGGGCATCTACCAACAGGATGAAGGACTATATGCAAATGAGCCAGAGGGGCCCCAGGCTCCATAGATGTGAATGGAGTCTGGAGCCCCTCAGACTCATTTGCATACAGTATTTCATCCTGGTGGTAGATGTCCTTTAAAAGTCCTAGCAATCTGCTCACTTAGATCATTATACATTATAAAAAAAATGATTATCCTTAGTTTTACCCTAGACTTGTTGTAACAGTTTATCCCTATTTCACGATATGCAATAGTATGTCCACTATTAGTATGGCTATGAACTATGTTGATGCATGTGTGGACATGCACACCGTAGTGTTGGAGACTGGTTTAGTGGCTTGGACAAAACTAAAATTTGCTGTTACACACCAAGTTAAAAGTGCATTAATGGCCCTTTGATCATTGCCTTATAGGTACTTTTCCTTATGGTTTAATAAGGGTTAATTTACACATACACAAAAATTAATTGATGTGGTTCACTGTAGGCACTGTATATTCTTTATGACATTAATGAATTATATGTGTTGGATGTCTAACATTTCATCATAAATTATTATGCATTTATATCAACTATATGTTACTAAATTATGAAATTAAGTGTAGATTCACCTAATTGTTAATTAATTGGTTCACACAATATAGACTTGTGGGAGACACCTTATTATTGCTTGAGATGTGATGAGCAGCTGAAATGTTGCTTTAATTGCATTTCTTTTTGAACTGTCTAGATGATTGTTTGGTTTACGAGCAGCCAATATTTATACACGTTATAATGACAGACACGTTGTTCCAAATTGGCTTTTTTTTTGTTCTACGAGTAAGGGTGGTTTCACATTGGCGCTTTTTCACTGAACCGATTCTGGCTTATGGACATATACAGATTGTGTTTCTCCTTCTGGTTTTAGTTATTTTTCACTGATGTCTTACTGAACCATTCTTTCAATTGGCCTTCTCACACTTCAGATTCTTTTCACTGATTAGATCCTGTTCTTTTTGAGTACAATATTGGATCAGTGGAAAAAACTGAAATGTGAAAAGGCCCATTGAAAAGAAAGGTTCAGTAACACCTGTACAATATCACTGAGGCCAAAAAGAGAAAACCAATCTGTATGTGTCCATAAGCCAAAATGGTTTCAGTGAAAAATCACTGATATGAAAAAAGCGCCATGTGAAACCACCCTAATTCACAATATCTTGTGCAAATAAATTGGAGCAGGACATAGATCTTGGGGCTCTTCCACATCACCATTGATGTTCATCTTCAGTTGCGCATCAGTTGCGTTCTGTCTCCGTTGTGCCTACGTTTTTCTACTATTTTGTATACATGTCTGCAAAAAAACTGAAGGTTTGTCATTGCTTTGAAAACATCACACCTATTTTTCATGCCTCATCAGTAAAAAATAACTGATGTTTCATCTGTTTTTTTGGTGGACACACAGGTTTCTATTGCCTTCTGTGATCAGTATCCGTGAAAAAATAGGACATGTTTCACAATTTTAGATAATAATAATAATAATAATAATAATAATAATAAT
The DNA here is from genome assembly GCA_019512145.1 of Engystomops pustulosus. Classification (NCBI taxonomy): domain Eukaryota; kingdom Metazoa; phylum Chordata; class Amphibia; order Anura; family Leptodactylidae; genus Engystomops; species Engystomops pustulosus. The sequence goes on along the minus strand of CM033647.1, from coordinate 54,620,851 downwards.
AATAAATAGATAAATAAAACTGAATGAATAAGCCACAGGCTGCTATCGGAATTTACAGAAACCAGGGTGCGTCAGTCTGCAGAGAAACCTGTTTAATGGTATGAAGTGAAGAAGGATAACTTAGATGGAAGGAGAAATCATCAGAGGAAAAGAAAGTGAAAGTCACACGCCATTGGGGAATCTGATAGGCCTGCCTGAAAAGAAGGGTTTTTAGGACTTGTTTGACATTCTGGTATTTATACATTACTCTCATAGTTTGAGGTAGTGCATTCCAGAGAATTGGTGCAGCTCAAAAGAAGTCCTGGAGATGTGAGTAGGAGGATTGAATTGAGGAGGAAAGTATTCTTAGGTTACTGAAATTTTGAAGAGCACAATATCACATGTGCTCCTGCGATCCCTGTCTTGGATCGCGGGCGCACCTGTGCCTCTCCGTGTACCTCCGGTGCCCAGCACCACTTACCTCCCCTGGCTCCAGCGACAATCTCCGTTGCTCCCGCGGCTAATAATAATTGGCGCCGATAATTGGCTCTGGCCTAATTTAAATTCCAGCCTCTTCCTGTTACCCTTTCCGGATCTTCAAACTTCCTGAAGAGAAAGCTCCCCTGTGATTCCTGTGTTCCTGTGTGCCAGTCCGTTCCTGTGGTCTTACTTTCCTGTGTGCCAGTCCGTTCCTGTGGTCCTGCGTTCCTGTGTGCCAGTCCGTTCCTGTGGTCCTGCGTTCCTGTGTGCCAGTCCGTTCCTGTGGTTCCTGTGTGCCAGCTCCCGCAATTCCTGATGTGAGTCCTAGTGTGCCAGTGCTATTCTCCTGCCGTCACTCCGGGTACAGACTGTCTCCTGTATTACTACCTTGGCAGCCACCGCAGGCTAGTTGCACCTGTGGAAGGACCTGGTGGTATCCCGGGTGCCACTTAGACTCCGGTCCCAGGTCGGCTAGTACCATCTCCCACGGTGGTCCAGAGGGTCCACAGACTCCCAGTCCTGACCCACAAGCTACGCATTAGACTGTGATTAGAACTTATGTTGTGGTATATGTCCTTATACAGATGTTACTGTAATCATTTTCTATTGTTGCCATTTAACTGCATCATTACTTTAGATCATATGATTTGTTTCTATGTAATTGCTAGATGGTCAGTTATTGATATTTCTTGAAAAAGGCTTTCTTTTAAAGTGATGCTCATGGAATGAACTCTGTTGCTGCATAGCAAAGCCACAGTGGGGCTGCCTATTTTGGATATTCTGACAAACCTTTCTTCTATTATATAGATGCATTCTAGAACAATGCATATATAGATAGAAAAAATATCCTCTTACTGTGTATACCTGAGTATAAGCTGAGATTTACAGCACAGTTTGAACACCTGAAGACTTGCTGGAGGAGGGGGGTGGGGGAGAGGACGCCGGGGGTTAGCACCTGCTGAGGCATTCTGCTGGACATTTTATTAATGGGGCACTCTGCTGAACATTACATTAATAGGGGCACTCCACTGAACCCTAGGCTTATGTTTTAGTCAATATGTTTTCCCAGGTTTTTATGGTAAAATAAGGTGCCTCGGCTTATACTCGGGTTAGCTTATACTTATATACGTATATTAGTATAAGCTGAGATTTACAGCACAATTTGAACACCTGAAGACTTGCTGGAGGGGGTGGGGGGGTGGAGAGGATGCCAGGGGTCAGCACCGTAGGGTATATACCAAAATTATATTTTGAGAGGGATCTCTCTTATGAGGACACTCTGCTGGACATTTTATTAATGGGGGGCACTCTGCTGGACATTTTATGAATGGGGGCACTCTGCTGGACATTTTATGAATGGGGGCATTCTGCTGGACATTATACTTATTGGAGCATTCTGCTGGACCCTATGCTTAAGTCAATATGCTTTCCCAGTTTTTTGTGGTAAAATAAGATGCCTCGGCTTATACTCAGGTTAGCTTATACTTATATACGTATATGAAAGGAATGGATATATCAAATATATATATATATATATATATATATATATATATATATATATATATCAGATTTTATTTTGCAGTTGATACACAGCAATGTTTTCCCCCTCATTACTTTCACACTTCTCATTCTGTATCCCGGCTGTAGTCCTGACCTCTTGTCCTGCAGCATAGGTGAGATTTCAAACAGATCTTGTTGTTTCTTTTCTGCTTTTTGCTTTTTTTCTTCTTCTTTTATGTGAAAATTACTAAAATTTCCCACACACAGATTTTGCTTTCTTTGCGGTGCCCTTGACACTCTGCCTATTCTGTTATTTGTATACACAATATAGACAGAACAAAAGAGACTTGTGCAGTGGAGACATGAAAAGAATCTGGCATTCTTCTTTCATAATTATTATAATATGACATAACATTAGAACGGTGTAATGGAGCAATGTCTACAAATATCTAATTATATTCAGTTTCTTCAGACAAGATTTATTTTATTTCATAGCACATACTGAATTGGGTGGTGTAGTATGAACAATAACTGTTATGTTTACTTTTGTTAAAGGGGAGGATTGTTACTTTTTAAAAGACCATAGTTTTAATGCATCTGTTATCACTAACAGGTATATATATTGTACATAACATTGTATTACTGTAGACATATTGATATGTGAAAGGCAAAATAAACCCTCATGTGGCATCTGTAGCACTGAAGTCTAAGCTCCTATACTGAATCTATAGGGTGGAGCCTAGAAAGTGCTTGACCAATTACATTACTTAATTTATTAATTTATTGTATATTTTATGTTTTCCAATAGTTGTACAATCCCTCAAGTATATTTATATAATTTATATAATTATATAATTCCCTGAAACTAGATGCCATGGATTTTTTTCCACCAATCTGTGCTGTTGGATGTGGATTACATATTGGTAAAGTGTACTGTTTGGGAATCTCCTGGTGCTCCAGCCACTTTTCGCAGCATTCTCAATAAAGAAGTATACAATTGGGGAGATTGTTTCTCCTAAGCCTATATTTGTCATCTATAAGTCATTGGGGCAAATTTACTTACCCGGCCCATTCGCGATCCAGCGGCGCGTTCTCTGTTCTGGATTCGGGTCCGGCCGGGATTTAAGAAGGTAGTTCCTCCGCCGTCCACCAGGTGGCGCTGCTGCGCTGAAAGTCATCTCATTGCGCCGGAATGCACCACCTCGGTGAAGGTAAGCGCTCCCCAAGCGACACTTTTTCGGGTTTTTAAATGCGGCGGTTTTTCCGAATATGTCGGGTTTTCGTTCGGCCACGCCCCCCGATTTCCGTCGCGCGCATGCCGGCACCGATGCGCCACAATCCGATCGCGTGCGCCACAATCCCGGGGCAATTCAGGTACAATTGGCGCAAATCGGAAATATTCGGGTAACACGTCGGGAAAACGCGAATCGGGCCCTTAGTAAATGACCCCCATTGTGATGGAACTTAGTACCATTATTCCTCTTTTTTAGCAGTTAGTGAGGTTGCACAAGAGGTCAATAAGATGCTGACATTACCAAGTTTTTAAGGTGCAAAACAGTCACTGCATAAGATGTATCACAGAGTTTGAAGCTGAATGATAAATGTCTTTTGAATATAAACCTGTTTTGTATAACTATGCACCTCATATTTTTAGTTCAGCATATGCCAGGAAAATTCTCTTAGACTTGGAGGCACTTGTATATTTTGAGCTTAATTTAGTCCAGACCGCCTTTCAAAAGGTCCAAAAATTTTAAAAAAGGCATGACTCTTTTGCCATACAAGACCTAAAAGTGTCTCAAAATTGCTTAAATTTTTTCTTAAATATTGCATAAAATATGGCCATTGGCAAAAGTCCTCCTTCTTTTTCTTACTCGGTCCACAGGGTTGAGAACAATTGGGGACATTACTGCTACTCTAGATAACTCATTCTTTTCTTTTTGCCTGGATCCCCCTGGATTATGTTTCAGGGAACTGCAGCATAGGGTGCCATTTTAAGTTCCTCCGAGGATCAGTAGGATGTCTGATTACTGAGAGGGGGAAGTATAAATAACCCCTTACCTTTTTTTAATTTCACTCCCTCCATCTCTTATTCTCTCTTTGTCTTGCCCTTTAGTTTCCCCTTTAGTTGGGGACTGTATTATAAGTCTACTAGCTTTCATCCAGTTTTTTCATTGTGAATCTTTGAAGACTAAACTCCCTATGTCTTTGCATTTTATACTGCATTGCTTAGATACCATCTTGCGCACTGCATACTATGCTCTGTAGCATACTCAATTTATTGTTACATATTGTACTGTTTTGTACGTCATGTTTACTTTTAAATAAAGAATTAAAAATATATTCCCAATTGTGTCATCTGCAAATGATCTGGTTACATTTCAGAGTCACCCTGAACCATTGCTGTGATTCCCCTCAGGCTGACCATGAGTAGCTAGAACAGCATCACATGGGGCTCCTCTTGTATCAACGGGAAGTCTCAATAGATTACATAGGCCTTCAGAATAAAAGACGCCTTGTGCACCTTCTAAAGAACATTTTGAGAACATTCTCTTACCTCAAAATTTCCGAAAATTACTAAATAAAAAGGGTTGTCTAAAGCAGGCAAAGCATCAAAATCTCAACTTATCCTATTTAATTTATTTTGAAATATCTTAAGGCCTGAAGATTCTGCATATCAAAGAATGTTTTATTAATGTAATCTGAGAGGGCCAAACATCTCCAGAGCTGAGATGCCAAGTCAATGCAATTGCTCATCAAAGGAACATGTGAGATAATGAGTTGGTCAAGGGTCAGTAGTGGTGAAGAAGGCTAAATTTCCGAACCTGATTATAAGGGTACTTTCTCAAGGCTCAGGATGCTGCCCTATAAATCTACTTTCAGAATACAGCACCAAAGGCCAATGCCTTGTCAAGCCTTGAAGGCGATTTTTCTCTTTGACACATGACATGCACAGGATTAATGAGGAAGTGGAAGGAAGTAAGGATCGAAGGTGAAGGAGCTTTGCAGGTAGAGTACTCAATAAAGCTCTCAAAATATTCAATCAATGCGACCGCTGAGCCTGTTACCCTTTCATGCTTGGTAAATTCTAATGATACTTAGGATGCTAATTTATAGGAATCATAAAGCAATTTCATACCAGTCATTCTAATACTAATATTTCTTATATGAGCATAAAGAAGCAAGGCAAAAACCTGCAATTTTATAGAGAAGCAAAGTAAAGGTTTAGAAAGACACGTATCAGGAAACGTATCAAAATCATATCAGGTATGCATAAATCAATAGTACTGTATATATAAATAGATAAAACTTTGTAATTTGTCTTACTGAAGGTTTTCAGTAAAGACTTTTGAAGAGAGTAGAGATTACTTTTTCACATTATGACCCCTTTAACTCAAACCTACCATCATAAATCTACCAGTTAGGGTATATCTGATGCTAAGTGGCTAGTAACATGCTAAGCCCTAATCTATTTTTACCTAATCCTAAAATTTCCAAAACTAAACTACACCTTATCTAACTAATATGCTAATTATCGGTAGAAGCTACTGGGGCGTTGTAACGATCTGGGTCTGGTTTTGGAGTCTAAGTGTTGTAACTTACTTGAGTTATTGCAGGCGGGAATCGTAGTCAGTAAGGCCAGAGGTCGGAACACAGGAGAGGTTTTAGCAGTACAGAGGAGCAGGCAGGTATCGTAGTCAGGTGGAAGCCGGAGGTCGTAGCACAGAAGATCAGCGTCAGTATTGAGGGAGCAGGCAGGTATCGTAGTCAGGTGGAAGCCGGAGGTCGTAGCACAGAAGATCAACGTCAGTATTGAGGGAGCAGGCAGGTATCGTAGTCAGGAGGAAGCCGGTGGTCGTTGCACAATAGAGGACTCAATCGCAGGAGAGAAGGAGACAAGCTAGACTACAGGCTGGAAGCACAATAATCTTGCAAGGATGGATAGGCAAGGCTGGGTTTAAATAGGAAGTCCAATCTAGGAAGGGGTGAAGCAAGGCCAGGGAAACAGGAACTAGGAACAGGAAAGTCAAAAACTAGGCCAAGGATCAGCACTGGAGCTGTCTAGAGTGTTGCTTAGCTCAGTTGGTAGAGCTGCAGCCTGGGACAGCAGAGTCCGCCGGTTCAAGTCCTGACAGGCGTGGAGTAGCCTCTCCGGGTAGTGGGAGCAATGGCTACTCCATGCCCCAGTAGCCTCTGCCAATAATTTACATATTAGCTATATAAAGTGTAGTTTAGTTCAGGAAGTAGGGAAAGAATATATTAGGGTTTAGCATATTACTAGGGACCTACCATCAGACCTACCTTAATAGGTAGATTTATAATTCTAGGTTTCCTGTAACATAAGAGCATGCTCTATCATTTGCATGGCTGCTCAGCTCCCGATGGAGAGAGTAGGGATGGAATAGTGAAATGGAAACCTTGCAAAAATTGCAAAAAGGGCTGTTCACACAATGGGAGATTATCATTTAACAGAGCATAGATTGGCCAAGGCCAATTGCTTTTGTGTACTTCTTGGTGAAGTCCAAAGTATGCTTAGGTACTGTATGGATGTAGATTTTCCTTGCATGTGTCCACTACGCCGAACCTGGAAAGTTATCATGGAGCACAAAGTAATTAAATGACAAATTCAGCTCTACTACATGAGTATTACATTTGCCAGACTTCTCAGGCTGCCTGCAAATCCCTAATTAACCAGTGTTAAAGCACTGAAAAAAAGGCAGAAAAAGCCTTTCCAACAGTGATATCTTAATAACCAGACGATCCTGTAATTGTCCCTTAATTACTGGACCTTTCTACCTCTGCCCTATAGACAGGTTTCAGATACCTTGCAATCCCCTTTGTTGTAGCATGGATTAGCTTTCATGAGTCCCAGGACAGGTGCCTCAATTTATAAGCAATTTCAATGTACAAATAGCAAGCTCAGTTTATCAAAGCCAAAAAAACCCTACAGTGCTTAATTATACGAGAGGCACACTACCTAATGCTTAATTTGCACCATCAATGGGATTTTTCAATCAAAGGTTACAAGTGAGGCCACAGTAACAAGCTCACTCCTCTGTACAGGCTTCAGACCGCCTTTGTATTCATTTCAACTTGTCAATACCACGCTGGTGATTAAAGATGTAAATGGTAGGTAAAGAACCCATGAAATTCACTCTAGATGAAAAGGGCTTGATGGAATACATAAGATCCCTTAAAGCAGAGCTGTCATAGGAGGTTTTCTCTATTGACTTCTATTATCCTTCTGGGACGGCTCACACGATGAAAGATCCCAAAAGTCCTATCCAGTATAGAGCAGTTTAAGGGAACTTAATCATATTACCTGCCCTGAATACAGATACATTTTTGTTTTTATTTTGGTGTACCATGGGTGTGGCTATGAGGTTTGGTGCACCCTTTTTCTGCAAAGTTTCAAATGAGGAATAGGGAACTGTCAATCAATGCTGAGTAGGATGCAGTGGGTGATGAAACTGGACAAAGGGGTGCAGCAGACCTCACAGCTGATCCTACAATTCACCTTGCCTTGCAAAAGTATTCAGGCCCATTGAACTTGTCTAACAAAGAAAAGATTGCCAGCTCACCTCCACCTTCAGTGTTGAGTACGGCACGGACCTCCCCGTCTGCCCGGGGGCATAAACGCGAAGAGAAAATCACGGTCCAGCCAGGCTCCAACACCAAATTTTCTTTATTTCATGGCAAATACAAAAAATTTTTAAATCCACTCGGACAGACATCAGTGCCCCGTTTCGGACATTAGCTATGCCTTAGTCATGGCGACTACACTAGTAAGTTTGAACTTTAAAGCCCAGTACAATTGTGAATGCCTCCCCTTTCTTCCGGGAGGCCCCCCACTTCCGTTAACATCCACTAATAATAGCATAAACTTCAGCAATTTCGAAATTTAGATATAACTATGCCATATTGAAACAATTGCATGTCAATTAGTTAAAAGAACATAAAACCTGTTTAAACATTACTGCTGATCCCTCCGAATCTAACATTGTGGCCGATCGTGCCACACCCACATGATCTGAATCACGTGACAGGTCCCTTCATGAGAACGAGCATATGTTTTTGGGATCGCTAAGCAACCATGGCCAACATAACTTCATTGTTATTAGCAGTACAGAACACAAATTACATGAAATTCCAACAGATAGTGAGACGGAGGTCTAATGGGAGGAACTAACATCGGCGTCGCAGCGAAGATCACAAGCCAAAGCCGCCACAAAAAAGTTCAGGGGACTGGACGTGGCCCCGCGCAAGGTCGAGATTTCCTCCTGCATCAGTTATGGGGTATGATCTAAAATGAAAAGAAAGTATAATGAGCACACTTAATATGAAAGTGTAGACATGCAAAAATTACTAGTGAATATATAAATATTATCAAGAAAATAAAAAATAAAATATTAAAAAAACTTTGCGACAAAAGGAATGAGATGATCGTAGTTAGTGGGTAACGGTATATAACCTCACCCAAGACCATCTCAAAAAGCATACAGAGTTTCAGCCAAAATAATAGTTAATTCCTGGATTAACGCATTTTAGGGAGAACCATCGGAACTATAAATCAATAATGGTACATTAATTCTCTCTCCTATTGAGACCATGGGAATAACACGTTGATAAAGAAAGACCAAAAAAGCCTCTCTGTTAGTCAGAGGGCTATCATATCCCCCCCTTGCATTTGCATGGACTTTCTATGGCATAAATAGTGAGAGATCTAACATCTCCCTGGGACCGCCGTAAATGTTGCGATGCACCTGAGAGATTGCGACCACTAGGATTTGCAATATCGCGAACATGCTCAAGAAATCTGTCTTAAGCTTCGTAGGTATGTCCGACATACATCAAAAATTGCAGATTGCAAGATAGGATGTATATCACATTCGCTGATTGCAATTAAAATTTTTGTGAAATGCTTAGCGTCGTATCGTTGGAAGAGAATGTCTTTTTTCCATTTCGCCACAAATTTACATGTCTGACAACGAGTAGCTCCACACTCTGAAAAAGCCCTGAGTGGAGAGCCAAGTATTTATGTTGCATAGAAACAAAGAGGGGGAAAAGTAAGTTCCCCACAACTTTGCCCCTTCGGGAGACTACTTGACTCCATTTTTAAGATCTTTCAAGTATGGGATCTGCTTTGAGTAAATGAATATGTTGCTTGACAATATTAGAAATAGTTTTAAATTGGGGACTGTATTTAGAACTAGTGTCGGTATATGGGAAAAGTCCCGGTGTTTCTATCAAACATCCAATCGCTGGGGGTGGATGAATATTATGTGGTTTCTGTTACGGGCCCTAGTGTCTCACGCTTGAGTGTCCAGTGGGCTGAAAAAAAATAAAGGGCATCAAAGAAGCTGAAGGAGGGGGAACGGAAGGACGATGGCGGGTAGGGAGCCGCACGAAGTTTAGGCCGACGTGGTGAGGAGGGAGCAGGAAGGGGATGAACTTAGTAGGTGGGATGTGGATTGGGAGTGGGAAGGAGAGGGAGGGCGGGGGAGGCGGGGGGAGGAGATCTCTGAGGGAAATTATGGCAAGGGCTGGGATAATGAGGGAAACGTGGTTGGGGTGGGGAGGAGGGAAAAGGTCGGAGGGAAAGCAAGAGGGGGATCGTAGAAAATGCAAGCAGGGACGAAAATACGCGAGTGGGGGTATGGAGGGGTAAGGCCCCCGAATTCTTTAAGCATCGCACACCTTACGCTTCCTCATGAAGGTTTGACGTGGCACGCATTTCCCTTCTTGCCCTTATCATTCCCCCATCGGTATGGCCTTATAGTAGGTGGTGGGTGTTGTAGCTCGCACATGTCAATTGTGTTTCCGGCCGTCGGTTTTCCGGTAAGATTGGTGATGATTCTGTTTATTGCCTGCCAATGTAAAGTAGGTCAGGAACGATATATCAGGGATGATGTGTGTACGTGAAACGCAAATTAACCGAAAGTAACATTATCATAATGTATTAACAAGAGCGGTATGTGCAGGCACATCCGCACCGCCATATAAGAGAATGTCGTCGATGTACCTGCCATACCACTCAATGCAATCCCAAAAAGTGTTATCGGGGGAATAGATGGCAAGCTCCTCCCACCACGACATCGTGAGGTTTGCTAGAGAGGGCGAAAATTTCGCCCCCATACTCACCCCTTCTGTCTGCAAGTAAAAAGAATTGTCAAACATAAAAAAGTTATGTGTAATGAGGAAATGACAGGCTGAGACCACGAACTCCTTAAATTCTGGTGTGTAATTTGTGTATTTATCCAGATGGAATTGGAGTGCCCGGATAGCAATGTTGTGGGGAATAGAGGTATAAAGTGATACCACATCACAACTAAGCCAACAGAAGTTGGTCTTCCAATCGATTTTGTCAAAAGCCCGCAATACATCCCGTGAGTCCTGGAGAAAACCAGGAACCCGTCGTACTAAAGGTTGCAATACCCAATCAAGCCAACTGGACAGCTTCTCACTGAAGGACCCGATGCCCGAGACAATCGGACGCATAGGTGGAGGTGTGATCCCTTTGTGTGTTTTTGGAAGACCATGAATTATGGGTATCACAGGGTCCTCCGTGAAAATCTGCTCAGACTGGCTCTGTGTAAGGGCACCCAAGGCCACACCTTCCACAAGTAATTTCCTGAACTCTTCATTAAAACATTTGGAAGGGTTCTCTCTTAGCTTTCTATAGGTACAAGAGTCATTAAGGAGCGCCAGAATTTGTTCTTTATACATGGATTTATCCATAAGCACAACTGAGCCCCCCTTATCAGACATCTTAATTATGACATCTTGCCAGTTCAGAATATCCTTCAGGGCCTGTCTCAGAGGAGGGGGGAGATTATGAACCCTGTGTTCATGTAGAGAGTTATGTAACATTTTAAGGTCGCGCTCCAACCTCTCCTGAAACAGGTCCATACATTCTGCCCGGGAGTTAATTGGGTAGAACCTTGGGTTCTTAACCTTAAAGTCATTAGATGGTTTATCACACATAGAAAATGCATCATTATCATTGAGGGATGTCAGGTTATGCAGTGTACATTGGTCCCGGAAGTCAAGAGTAGAAAAAATATTTTCACTTACTTGTTGACTTATAGGATTGAGAGTAGATCCCTCTTCTGCATTATAAAAGTGACGTTTGACAGTTAAATCTCTAACAAATTTGTTGATATCACAAATGGTATTATACATATCAAAATCTTTATCAGGTACAAAATTTAACCCCAATGAAAGAACCTTGATCTGAGTAGGAGAAAGAGTATGTCCAGATAAATTGACTACATCTAGATCAGTTATTTTGGTTTTTTGCTTCTGAGTGTCCAAGAGGGGATGCCATGGGTTCCTTCGGTGTTTGCGCCCCCCTCTGCGTTTTTTGAGGGCTTCCTATTTCTTTTTTTCTTATAGTAGGACACATTTTTAGGAGTAGAAACACTTTGCTCTGATTCAGATTCCTGGGTCAGATTTTCAGAGGAGTCCTGGTCAGAGGAGAGAAAACCTACTTTTTGGGACTTGTTCCTACGATATCTTTGGTTTGGATTCCTAAGAATTGAACGTGGGGTATACGGTGGTCTCTCCCACCTTCCCCATTCATACACCTGGTGGTTGTCATAGTCAAATTCGTCCCGTTGAAATTTTGACTTTTTAGATGAAGCAATTTTTTCTTCGAGACTGTTAATATGCTGCTGCAGTTGTTGTATTTGTGAATCAAAATCTTGTTGTGTGAGATTGAGTTTCAAATTATCTTTAGCCTTAGTAATATCTGCTTGCAGCTCCTTCAGCTTTGTCTCCTCATTAGCAATAATTAAATTCATGAGTTTCATTGAACACTCTGATAAAATGGCATTCCAGCTCGTAGTAAACTCCTCCGAGTACACAATTGAAGGGATCTTTTTGAGGCGTAACCCCCTTGGAATAAACTCCCTCTCGATGTATGCTTTGGCTTGAGGGTGGTTTGATCCCACCAACACGTTTTTTCGTGTTCCATCAACTTTTCAAGCATTTTGTGTGTCTCCAGTTTCCCGGTGTGACCCCGTGCATCATGCTGGTGGAGAAAATTCCGCTGCACGTTCAATTCTATTCATAGTTAAAAATATGTATGATAGATCAAATCCAATCCGCAAAGTAAAAAATGTTGTCGTCAACGTGGAAGGGGGTGGAGGGAGTACCGGCTGCAGAATAACAACATATGACGACAAAGAAAAATGCCAGCTCACCTCCACTTCAGTGTGAGTACGGCACGGACCTCCCCTTCGCCGGGGGACATAAATAGCGCAGGAAAAAAAATTCACGGTCCAGCCAGGCTCCAAACACCAAATTTCTTATTTCATGGAAATACAAAAGTTTTTAAAAATCCACTCGGACAGACATCAGTGCCTACGCGTGTTCGGACAGTAGCTATGTCCTTAGTCATGGCTACATAACACTAGTAAGTTTGAGCATTAAAGCCCAGACAATGTGAATGCCTCCCCTACTTCCGGGAGGCCCCGCCCACTTCCGTTAACATCCACTAATAATAGCATAAAATTAGCAATTTCAGCAATTAGATTAAACTAATGCCATATTTAAACAATTGCATGTCAATTAGTTATAGAGACATAAAAACCTGTTTAAACATATACGTGTGATCCCTCCCGAATCTAGCATTGGGACCGATCGTGCCACACCACTGATATAAATCACGTGACAGGTCCCGTTCATGTGATACGGAGCATATGTTGTCTAGGATCGCTAAGCAACCAGGAAAATCTGACCCAGGAATCTGAATCAGAGCAAAGTGTTTCTACTCCTAAAAATGTGTCACACTCAAGAAAAAAGAAAATAGGAAGCCTCAAAAAAAACGCAGAGGGGGGCGCAAAAACACGAAGGAACCCATGGCATCCCCTCTTGGACACTCAGAAGCCAAAAAACCAAAATAACTGATTTAGGATGTAGTCAATTTATCTGGACAATAATCTTTCGCCTACTCAGATCAAGGTCTTTTCATGCTGGGGTTAAATTTTGGACCTGATAACAGACTGATAAGGACCATGGAAGTACCATGAGATTATGGGTATCAAGGGTCCTTAAACCCATTATCATTAATGTAATTAACAAAGAGTGGTATGGCAGGTACATCGACGACATTCTCATTATATGGCGTGCGGGTGTGCCTGCCATACCACTCAATGCAATCCCAAAAAATATTATCGGGGGAATAAATGGCAAGCTCCTCCCACCACGACATCGTGAGGTTTGCTAGAGAGGGCGAAAATTTCGCCCCCATACTCACCCCTTCTGTCTGCAAGTAAAAAGAATTGTCAAACATAAAAAAATTATGTGTAATGAGGAAATGACAGGCTGAGACCACAAACTCCTTGAATTCTGGTGTGTAATTTGTGTATTTATCCAGGTGGAATTGGAGTGCCCGGATAGCAATGTTGTGGGGAATAGAGGTATAAAGTGATACCACATCACAACTGAGCCAACAGAAGTTGGTCTTCCAATCGATTTTGTCAAAAGCCCGCAATACATCCCGTGAGTCCTGGAGAAAACCAGGAACTCGTCGTACTAAAGGTTGCAGTACCCAATCAAGCCAACTGGACAGCTTCTCACTGAAGGACCCGATGCCCGAGACAATCGGACGCATAGGTGGAGGTGTGATCCCTTTGTGTGTTTTTGGAAGACCATGGATTATGGGTATCACAGGGTCCTCCGTGAAAATCTGCTCAGACTGGCTCTGTGTAAGGGCACCTAAGGCCACACCTTCCACAAGTAATTTCCTGAACTCTTCATTAAAACATTTGGAAGGGTTCTCTCTTAACTTTCTATAGGTACAAGAGTCATTAAGGAGCGCCAGAATTTGTTCTTTATACATGGATTTATCCATAAGCACAACTGAGCCCCCCTTATCAGACATCTTAATTATGACATCTTGCCAGTTCAGAATATCCTTAAGGGCCTGTCTCAGAGGAGGGGGGAGATTATGAACCCTGTGTTCATGTAGAGAGTTATGTAACATTTTAAGGTCGCGCTCCAACCTCTCCTGAAACAGGTCCATACATTCTGCCCGGGAGTTAATTGGGTAGAACCTTGGGTTCTTAACCTTAAAGTCATTAGATGGTTTATCACACATAGAAAATGCATCATTATCATTGAGGGATGTCAGGTTATACAGTGTACATTGGTCCCGGAAGTCAAGAGTAGAAAAAATATTTTCACTTACTTGTTGACTTATAGGATTGAGAGTAGATCCCTCTTCTGCATTATAAAAGTGACGTTTGACAGTTAAATCTCTGACAAATTTGTTGATATCACAAATGGTATTATACATATCAAAATCTTTATCAGGTACAAAATTTAACCCCAATGAAAGAACCTTGATCTGAGTAGGAGAAAGAGTATGTCCAGATAAATTGACTACATCTAAATCAGTTATTTTGGTTTTTTGCTTCTGAGTGTCCAAGAGGGGATGCCATGGGTTCCTTCGGTGTTTGCGCCCCCCTCTGCGTTTTTTGAGGGCTTCCTATTTCTTTTTTTCTTATAGTAGGACACATTTTTAGGAGTAGAAACACTTTGCTCTGATTCAGATTCCTGGGTCAGATTTTCCTGGTTCAGAGGATTAGGATGGATGGAAACCTACTTTTTGGGACTTGTCCTACGTATCTTTGGTTTGGATCCTAGAAGAATTGAACGTGGGGTTCGTGTGGTCTCTCCCACACTTCCATTCATACATGGTGGTTTCATAGTCGAATTCGTCCCGTTGAAATTTTGAATTTTTGATGAAGCAATTTTTCTTTCGAGAGCATTTAATATGTGTTTGCAGTTGTTGTATTTGTGAATCAAAATCTGTTGTGTGAGATTGAGTTCAAATTATCTTTAGCCTTAGCAATATTGCTGCAACTCCTTCAGCTTTGCTCCTCATGTGCATAATTAAATCATAAGTTTCATTGAAACACTCGATAAAATGGCATTCCAGCTCGTAGAAAACTCCTCCGAGTCACAATTGAAGGGATCTTTTTGAGGCGTAACCCCCTTGGAATAAACTCCCTCTCGATGTATGCTTTGGGGGTGGTTTGATCCCACCAAACACGTGTTTCGTGTTCCATCAACTTTTCAAGCATTTTGTAATTGTCCCCAGTTCCCGGGTGTGACCCCCGTGCATCATGCTGGCTGGAGAAAACTTCCGCTGCACGTTCAATTCTATTCATAATTAAACATATATATGTATAGATCAAATCCAGATCCGCAAAGATAAAAAATGTCTGTCGTCAACGTGGAAAAGGGGTGGAGGGAGTACACGGCTGCAGAATAACAACATATGACGAGCAAAGAAAGGAATGCCAGCTCACCTCCACCTTCAGTGTTGAGTACGGCACGGACCTCCCCTTCTGCCCGGGGGACATAAATAGCGCAGGAGAAAAAAGATTCACGGTCCAGCCAGGCTCCAAACACCAAATTTTTCATTTATTTCATGGCAAATACAAAAATTTTTTTAAAAATCCACTCGGACAGACATCAGTGCCTACGCGTTTCGGACATAGCTTGTCCTTAGTCATGGCTACATAACACTAGTAAGTTTGAACTTAAAGCCCAGTACAATTGTGAATGCCTCCCCTTCTTCCGGAGGGCCCCGCCCACTTCCGTTACATCCACTAATAATAGCATAAAATTCAGCAATTTCAGAATTATAGATATAAACTAATGCCATATTTAAACAATTGCATGTCAATTAGTTATAAAGACATAAAAACCTGTTTAAACATTACTGCTGATCCCTCCGAATCTAACATTGTGGACCGATCGTGCCACACCACATGATATGAATCACGTGACAGGTCCCGTTCATGAGATACGGAGCATATGTTGTTTGGGATCGCTAAGCAACCATGGCCAACATAACTTCATTGTTATATAGCAGTACAGAACACAAATTACATGAAATTCCAACAGGATAGTGAGACGGAGGTCATAATGGGAGGAACTAACATCGGCGTCGCAGCGAAGATCACAAGCCAAAAGCCGCCACAAAACAAGTTCAGGGGGACTGGACGTGGATCCCCGCGGCAAGGTCGAGATGTTCCTCCTGCATCAGGTATGGGGTATTAGATCTAAAATGAAAGAAGAAAGTAATAATGAGCACACTTAAATATGAAAGTGTAGACATGCAAAAATTACTAGTGAATATTTAAAATATTATCAAGAAAATAAAAAATAAAAATATTAAAAGAAAACTTTGCGGACAAAAGGAATGAGATGATCGTAGTAGGTGGGTAACGGTATAATAACCTCACCCAAAGACCATCATCAAAAAGCATACAGAGGTTACCAGTCAAAAATTAATAGTTAATTCCTGGATTAACGCATTTTTAGGGGAGACCATCGGAACTATAGAATCAATAATGGTACATTAATTCTCTTCTCCTATTGAGACCATGGGGATAACACGTTGATAAAGAAAAGATCCAAAAAGCCTCTCTGTTAGTCAGACGGGCTATCATATTACCCCCCCTTGCATTTGCATGGACTTTTTGTATGGCATCAACTAGTGAGAGATTTGGACATCTCCTTGTGGACCGCGTTTAATAATAATGATAATGGGTTAATTTGCGTTGACGTTTATCAACATCATCACTCTGATATTATAGTTCCTCGATCTATCTCTACACGCATTGCAATAAAAAAATCATCACCAAATCTTACCGGAAACCGACGGCCGGCAACACAATTTTACATGCCGACTCAGGCCATACCGATGGGGGAACTGATAAGGGCAAGAAGAAATTGCAGTGACACGTCAACCTTTCATGAGGAAGCTGTACAGGTGTGCGATAGATTAAAGAATAGGGGTTATCCCCACTGGACACTCAAGAGAGCGTACACTAGGGCCCGTAACAGAAACAGACATAATCTCATCCACCCACAGCGATTGGATGTTTCTGATAGAAAACACCGGGACTTTTCCCATATACCGACACTAGTCTTACAATACAGTCCCCAATTTAAAACTATTTCTAATATTGTCAAGCAACATATTCATTTACTCAAAGCAGATCCCATACTTGAAATGATTCTTAAAAATGGATGTCAAGTAGTCTCCCGAAGGGGCCAAAGTTTGGGGAACTTACTTTCCCCCTCTTTGTTTTCTATGCAACCTAAATCAACTTGGCTCTCCACTCAGGGCTTTTTCAGATGTGGAGCTACTCGTTGTCAGACATGTAAATTTGTGGAGAATGGAAAAAAGACATTCTCTTCCAACGATAGCTCGAAGACATTTACCATCAAAAAATTTTTGAATTGCAATTCAGCGAATGTGATATACATCATATCTTGCAATATCTGCAATTTGATGTATGTCGGACATACCTCACGAAAGCTTAAGACCAGATTTCTTGAGCATGTTCGCGATATTGCAAATCCTAGTGGTCGCAATCTCTCAGGTGCATCGCAACATTTTACGGCGGTCCACCAGGGAGATGTTAGATCTCTCACTATTTATGCCATAGAAAAAGTCCATGCAAATGCAAGGGGGGGTAATATGATAGCCCGTATGACTACAGAGAGGTCTTTTTTGATCTTGTTCTTTATCAAACGTGTTACCCATGGTCTCAAAGGAGAAGCAGAATTAATGTACATTATTGATTCTATATTCCGATGGTCCTCCCCTAAAATGCGTTAATCCAGGAATTAACTATTAAGTTTTTGACTGGTAACCTCTGTATGCTTTTTGATGATGGTTTGGGTGAGTGGTATATTTATTATACCGTTACCCACCTACTACGATCATCTCATTCTTTTGTCCGCAAAGTTTCTTTTAAATTTTTATTTTTTATTTTCTGATAATATTTAAATATCACTAGTAATTTTTGCATGTCTACACTTTCATATTTAAGTGTGCTCATTATACTTTTCTTTCATTTTAGCTTCTATAACCCCATACCAATGCGGAGGAACATTCGACCTTGCCGGGGATCCACTCCAGTCCCCCTGAACTTGTTTGTGGCGGCTTTTGGTTGTGATCTTCCGTGCGACGCCGATGTTAGTTCCTCCCATTAGTGACCTCCGTCTCACTATCCTGTTGGAATATGTAATTTGTTCTCTGTTACTGCATATAACAATGAAGTTATGTTGGCTGGTTTGCTTAGCGATCCCAAACAACTATGCTCCGTATCTCTGAACGGGACCTGTCAGTGATTCATATCATGTGTGGTGTGGCACATTCGGTCCACAATGTTGATTCGAGGGATCAGCAGTAATGTTTAAAACAGTGTTTTTATGTCTATAAACTAATTGACATGCAATTGTTTAAAATGGCATTTGTTTCTATAGTATAATTCTGAAATTGCTGAAGTTTTATGCTATTATTAGTGGATGTTAACGGGAAGTGGGCGGGCCTCCCGGAAGAAAGGGGAGGCATTCACAATGTACTGGGCTTAAATGTTCAAACTTACTAGTGTATGTGCCATGACTAAGGACATGCTAATGTCCGAAACCGTAGGCACTGATGTCTGGTCCGAGTGGATTTTAAAAATTTTTTGTATTTGCCATGAATAAGAAAGAAATTGGTGTTTGGAGCCTGGCTGGACCGTGAATTTTTCTCTTGCGCCATTGAACTTGTCTACCTTTTACCACCTTTCAGGCTCAAACATAAAGATATAAAATTATAATTTTTTTTTATTGAAGAATCAACAACAAGTGGGAGACAATTGTGAAATGGAACAACATTTATTGGGTACATTAATCTTTTGTAACAAATAATGAACTGAAAAGTGGGGCATGTAATATTATTCGGGCCCTTTATTTTCAGTGCAGCAAACTCATTCCACCTGTGTGTAATCAAGTTCCTGTATAAATCCCGTATAAATCCTCCTGCTCTCATGTGATAGTCTCACGGTACTGCATCATGGAGACCAAGGAACACACCAGGCAGGTCTGTGATACTGTTGTGGAGAAGTTTAAAGCCAGATTTGGATACAAAAAGATTTCACAAACTTTAAACATCCCAATGAACACTGTGCAAGTGATCATATTGGAATAAAGGGATCTACCAAGATCTACCAAGACCCGGACGTCCCTCTAAATTTTCATTTTAAGAGGCCCGAATATTATTGCATGCCCCACTTTTTAGTTTATAAAATTTTTTTAAAATGTAAAATATCCACAACATTTTTTGGGAAACTTTGGAAAAATTCTTTGTTTTCAAAGTTTGAAATGTCTGCATTCCAGGCAGATAGTTAGACTACCCAAAAAGGTGGATAACTAACATTTCTGGAATGTCTGCTTTATGATGACATGGTATTTCATGAAACATAATCCTCATTCCTGATCACAAAAGTTTCATTGTAAACACATGTGTGATTGGGTAAATTCTCCCCCCCCCCCAAAGCCTTTGAATTTCACTGAAAAAAACAGATTTCAAACACACAGATGAGTTACGCTCATGAAAAATGTGAGCAAAAACATATGTTTATATTGTTGTTAACATTTCCAAATTTTCTTTTCACTTCAACTGTACCTGGGGAAACTATTTGAGCCCCAGTTACAGGAGAAATCACCCCCTCAGGGGGACATGTCTGATCACAGCTGTAATAAAAATCAAAACGTTAATAAGCTGCTATTGCCTTCTCCCTAGGGTTTTCGGCTGTGTCTGACAGCGGGACACCAGGTCCTGATCCTGGTTCTCGAGTCTGCAGATGAGTCTCTGCCATCTCGAGACCCGTGCCTCCTGACATCTTTCAGTAGTGGGTGGTCGGGGTCGAGTTAAACAAAATGTGGCACAGATGCACTATTCTTCATGCAACACAATTTTCTGCTCAGACGGTCCGTGGGTCCGACAGGAGAGGCAGAGTGAAGCACAGCTCTAGCAGCATATGTCTGCCTTCACTGTCTGGTGCCCACCTGTGGTGCTCTCTGGTTGACTACCGTGGGCACATCCCACCTGCTGGTAAAAATGGCCATGAACAGGCCTGCGCACTAGAACTGCATAAATGACCTGAACCGTTCATCTGCTTAGTGTTCAGGCCAGTAAATCAAGTAGACATATTTGTTTGTCAGAATATACTTGCTTCTGTCTCACCAGCCTGTGAGATGAACTGTGAGATGAACACTATGATAGCACTTATTTTCCTGTTCTTACGGTATGTCTTATTAAACAGAGGGTGTGGCCACATCAGGACTCACCCACATTAGTCCTTGAATTTTAAAGGGCTATACATTTCTGAGCGCAGGGGACATTTACTATGGTGTTTCCTCCAATTTTGTGATGCTTTCACCGCATGTTCTGCTTTCTGACTTAATTTTCCGGGCGCTGCTTGCTAATAATTAACTTTTTCTGCCTGCTCTGAATCTGCTCCGAAAAGGGGTGTGGCTTGCCGGAGTGGAAACTTCGACACAATTAATATTATGGCACACCACACATTGCTACTGAACTCAGCTTACACCAGTGTACCCGGACTGCTGGGAACTTGCTTTTGAAAAGTGGCGTTTAAAATCAAATTGTGTTCCCTTGCAATTGTTATCATAGATTTTGGATTATTTGTATGTCTATAAAATATAGATGGCTGCTGGGATGTGTGGAGTGGCAAAACGCTCCACACATTAGGATGTGTGCTTCCTGTCCTTATGGTGTCCAATTCCGACTGGACGGGCTGTCAGACAAGGTCAGCCACTGATGCAATGCCGAAGTGGCCATTGCTCCACTCTGGGACAGGGTTCTCAGCTTCTTTTCTTACTGCTAGATACATTTCTAGAGCTCGGGACAGATTTTGGTCCCAGGGAAAGAAAATAGTCTCGGTGCCATAAATATCTTGCATAGCACAACAATATTAAATGTCTCCTTTCCGAAAGCAAGTTGGTAACCAAGCCAGTGCGGATACCGACACCTTGTGTAAATGTTCCCCAATGAATTGGAGCACCAGAAATAGCTGTGGCTGAGATATATCAATAATACTTGGTACAGTTGCCCACATTTACTAAAAAATCCAAATTGCACTATATGCAGGACGCCAGATTCAGGACTTGTGGCATCCGTTCGTCATGAATCTCGCGTTCCCCGCACTGCCCTGATTTTTCTGGTGCACTTTTAAAATCGAGTGTGCGGCACACATCTGTCGCACTTTGCATGTTAAATGTTGCATCCGGTACAACTAAGCACTGAATGCCCATTTTAGTACAGAATTTTGTGTTGCGTCGGGTATTGTGCAGTCCCGCTACAAAGTGTTGCGTGCACCACAAATGATTGTTGGACACTTCTTAAATACATGTGCAAGCACATAAAATAAAATGCAAAGTCTGACAGAAAAGTGGTGCAGGGGCTTTAGTAAATCTGGGCCAATGTCTTTAGAGAACTATAAGGTGTCCCTATAAAGTATACATTTTTATAGAGGCAAATCACCTTCAAATTGCATTTCTATTATCAATTGCTCACTCACTCAAAAGCAAAATTCAAAGGGGACGCCCCTTATTTTTAGTTCACGTCCCCTTACCTTGACTAAAAAGAGAGAAAACTGACAAACTCAGTGCAACTACCTCTTAAAAAGGTCATAAATTAATTTAGTATAAAATTCCAGAGTGTGGGCAGGGACTCTCCAAGTAGACACTTTATGATTCCTGTGTGCTCACAATCTGGTTACATTATCAGGGTCCAGTGTTTATCTAAACTTTCATTTAAGCTTTTGAACATTCACAAGTATCTGACACATAGAAAAAGAGAGATGAAAGAGATCAGAGATGAGAGATCCATGAGACCCATATAACACCCAATGACAGCTCTCCAGGTCTGCTACATCTGAGCTATAACAAACACTGTCAGCTCTGCTAACTTAGCTATAACACACACACATACATGGTCAGCCCTGCTGTACCTCCATCCCTTGATATTAAGATGTTATTTTGCTTGTCGCTTGTAGATTTACTCTTCTCATCCTGCTGTTTACTGGCAGGAAATGTGAGAGTGTGTGTATGTGTGTGTGAGCTGGTATTGGAATGCAGGAGGGGCAATACAGAGACACTGCAGTGTGAGACAGGAGAAGCTTTTCATGAGAAATTTTGTCCTGCCTGACCCTAAGGTCAGAAGATTAATGGTTGGATCCCGTGGGAGCCAAAATTGTTTACACCAGGACTGATAGAGACAGGTTGGAATCTTATCTGTGAAATGCTGTATTTTTGTTGATAATGAGTTATTTTGTTATCCTGAGAATATTTAAGAATTTTGTCTTTATGGGAATACAGCTTTAAAGGACATCTATTATCAGATTCACAATCCTACTTACTTCGAATCCGGAGGAATCCTTCCTCTAAGAATTTCTTATATTGTGACCCTATACACTGAGATTTTGCCGAGTTATAAAAATTACGCTGGTCGGTCTGAGGCTCTCCAGCTTATATCACTGGAGTGCCTTTGAGTGCCTCGGCTTATAATATATTCCTCACTCTACTTACTCTTCCAGTCCCAATAGACAACTCTATCTCAGAACTTGTTTTATATCCCGCTTATAAGCCGCTAGTTTGCAGATATAAAGGATTCCATAGGAGCTTTTAAGTAGGACTTGAGGTCAGAGAACATGGCACAGCCATACTCTTTTGTATGGAACTCCACTTGAATAAACAGTGAAACAAAGGCAGACCTCCAAAAACTTCATTTTGTTCCTCAGAGGGGGCCACCGTTTGCATTCCCAGTTGAAGAAACTGATGTTCTGCTAATATAATGGACAAGCTTTTGAAAACCCTTTGATTGCTACTTTTTGTATGTCTTTTCCTGGTATACTATTGTGCCTACTTGAATATTTATGTGTTTATGTATGTTTATGTATGTGGGTGTATATATAGGTATGTGTATGTGATAGTATATGAATGAATGTATATGTATGTGTGTGTCTCTGTGTGTGCATGCATATATATGTGTCATACCAAAATGCAACAAATTTTCCATCTGGTCTCAACCTCATAAAAAAACTGAATTAAATCCCAGGCCTGGAGTCCTTCCCTAAGAACTGAAAATAACAGAATCTTGTAGAATAATGTTATGTTAAAGTAACAAAAACTGTGGCATCCTTTCCGATTCAGTGTTATTTGTAACAATAATTCCATGGGAAGGAAGGAGGACGTATTCCTGAATGTTACAAGTTGTTACATGATACATCAATAAGAGAAACAATGATCTATATCCAGCGCATTGATGTCTCAGCAGGAAGCTGGCAATGAGTAGTGAAAATGCTGGATAACTGGAGAATAAAACTAATCTATATTCCTTGAGCGGTGTCTGTAGGGAAGTAGGAAGGTTTCAGCATTATAAGTAATAATGATGATTAATAGAGGTTATAGAATATAATGTGCATCGGATGTATTGCCAATAATGATGGATTCTGTCCCAGACATAGCTCTCAAATGAAAGATCAACCTTCCAAAAGATGTATGATAAGCTCTGCCAGTTTTATTAGCCATAGAGTCTGCAATTCAAGAAAGCAATTCAGAAAAGCTTTGTTTAATTTAAAGAGGAGCTAACATATAATAAAACATGTTCCAGGACTGAATGTTCACTTGTGATGCCCTAAGCATTAAATAGAGTAATTCTACTTCAAATTGCTTTTGACATGTGAGTACAATTTATTAAGTGCTGCTAACACCGGGACCTCATCAGGTTTAGTGGAGGCATCTTCGTTTGACATGGGGTCCCTCCTGACCTGACACAAAAAAATGCATGTCATATAGTGCACAGTAAATATTGTCATGAAGTATGTCACACTTGTGGCCCACTGTCCAAACCGGGCTGGCACTAGGAATTCTGGGGGCCCTAACTGGATATATTTTGTCCCCGCCCCCTCCTGAACACCAACTTCCCATTATATACAGAGAAGAGCAGACCCGACATTCCCCCTCAGTATACACATAGCCCTAGCACATGCTCCCTCAGTATATACAT
This sequence comes from Engystomops pustulosus, assembly GCA_019512145.1. Lineage (NCBI taxonomy): Eukaryota > Metazoa > Chordata > Amphibia > Anura > Leptodactylidae > Engystomops > Engystomops pustulosus. The sequence continues at coordinate 54,597,009 of CM033647.1, read as the reverse complement.
AGACGTAGCACATGCTCCCTCAGTACATATATAGACCCAGCTTACCCCCTCAGTAAATAGACAGCCCCAGCACGCCCACTCAGTGTGCAGATATCCCCAGCAGGCCCCCTCAGTATATAGACATCCCCAGCATGCCCCCTCAGTATATAGATAGCCCCAGCAGGCCCTCTCAGTATATAAATAGCCCGAGCAGGCCCCCTCAGTATATAAATAGCCGCAGCAGGCCCCCTCAGTATATAAATAGCCCCAACAGGCCCCCTCAGTATATTAATAGCCCCAACAAGCCCGCTCAGTATTCAAATAGCCTTAGCAGCCCCCCTCAGTACAAAGATAGCCCCAGTAGGCACATTCAGTATAGAGATAGTCCCAGCAGACCCGTTCAGTATACAGATAGTCCCAGCAGGCCCCCTTAGTATATAGATAGACCCAGCAGGTCCGTTCAAGATAAAGATAGCCCCAGCAGCCCCATCAATATATAGATAGCCCCACCAGGCCCGCTCAGTATATAGATAGCCCCAGCATGCCCCCTCAGTATAAAGATAACCCCAGTTTGAGGGTCAAACGCAGTCAAAAACGTTGATTATATTTTGATAGACCAGGCATGTTCGGACGCGGTGATATCTAATTTGTTTATGATTTTTACTGTCTATTTATATTTATGTGACTTCTAGGGAAAGGGGGTAATTAGAATTTTTTAGGTTTTTTTTAACTTTTTTAATTATTTTTTTTACTATTTTTCAGACCTTCTAGGGTACTTTAAACCTAGGTTGTCTGATTGCTCCTACCATAAACTATCATACTAGGAAGACCCGAGACTGTCGCACTCTCCAATGATGTCACAGGAATTGATGATCTTCACCATATGTTTGAAGCCGCCAGCAGCTTTGCCGGTGCTAGTATTGATCGCGGTTGTTACGGGTGAGTGTTTGCTGCAATATGCAGCAAAGACTTAGGCCCCTTTCCTTATTAAGGAGTGTGATGCTCTGAACTTGCATCACACTCGCAGCGAGTGCTGCCTGGATCTCCAGGCCTCAGCATGTCAGTTCAGTTCCAGTTTGCAGCATTTGCGCCAAAGATCCAGGTAGCTGCGAGTTCAGCACATCACACTCACAAGTGTGGAAAGGGTCTTACCCACTATGGAAAGGGCTTAGCTCGTGAGCCCTCTCCAATCACCAGAAGCCGACGTGTGACGTACATGTCACATGTCAGTAAGGGGTTAAATAAACATGTTTTGTCCAGTCCAACTAGTGTCTACCAATCCACAGTAATATTATGCACAGCCGTTAATAGCCAAAATACAAATAGCATGGGAAATTAACTGACTAATACATTGAATGAATAATGACTGATAATCGAACAACTAACAATGTCATCTGTACAGTTGTAATGTTACCGTATACAGCAGTGCACAAATTGTAGTACAATACCTTAGAGTGCACAAATATAACAGTGGTGCACAAACTGCTGTTATAAACTGATTTGTTACGGAAGCATTTCCATATGGTCATAATAACTCATATGGATGTAGATGGTGCAGTTGCACCCAGTCAGAAGCCTTAGAAGGCCCATACGTTTTTCTTCCTCATATGTGACCAATACTATAAATGCTAAATATACTGTAGTTTGGGGGTCTGGAAAAATGTAGCATTTGGACCCCAAAAGCTTCAAATTATGCATCTGTTTTTCACACTGTATTTCAGACATTGGAAGGAATTTATTTAATGTATTAATATATTGTTGAATATTGAAGGTTTTCATATACTATATAAAAAAAGATGCATAAGCACGGGCGGCACGGTGTCTGAGTGGGTAGCACTTCTGCCTTGCAGCACTGGGGTCTTGGGTTCAAATCCCATCAAGATCAACATCTGCAAAGAGGTTGTATGTTCTCTCCTTGTTTCCGTGGGTTTCCTCCGGGTACTCTGGTTTCCTCCCACACTCTAAAACATACTTTTAGGTTGTTTAGATTGTGAGCCCCATGTGGACAGGGGCCAGTTTGACATGCTTTGTGCAGCGCTGCATAATCTGTGTGCACTATATAAATAAAGAATTATTATTATTGTTATAAGCAGATTTTTCTGACATGAAAGTAGAATAAACCTTTCTTGTGTTAGGTCAATTTGGACCCCAAATTACCGTATTTATATTTGTCAAGTGCTAGAATAATGAGAGAGAAATAATTTTTAAGTAATTTATATTACTTTCTGCAGCGTCAAAAGTTTACATGCACTAAGATTACCTTATCTTTACAATTTGGGACAGCCCATAACGATGTTATGTTTTTAGAAACTTCTCTTCATTGACAACTGAGTTTATTCACACCTGTAGATGTATTTTAAGGCACAACTAAAACACAGTTTTTTTTGGGAAACATCATGAGAAAGTCTAAAAAAAACCAGCCAAGATATCAGGAAGAGAATTGTGGATTTGCACAAGTCTAGTTCATTCTTGGGTGCCATTTCCAAATACCTGAAGGTGTTTTGTTCACCTTTACAACTAATTGTTTGCAAGTACAAACAAGGTATCGCTTAGGTAGGAGACCAGTTCCATGTCCTTGAGATGAGCATGCTTTGGTCCAAAATCTGCATATCAACCAAAGAACAAAATGAACAAAAAGACTGTGTTAAGCTGCTGGCTGAAACTGATAAAAGTGTGTCACTGTCCACAGTGAAATAAGTTCTGTATATTGGCTTAAGGCAAGCAAGATAGCCCTAAGCCAAAATGGAGCACTCAGCGGTCTCCGTCAGCTCCTTATAGATGAATGGAGCAGAACAGTCATGCACGCCCAACTGCTCCATTACTCTCGTGGGACCCCATCGGACCCCTTATTTTCGTGTTCTGTAGGGTCTCATTACTGAGACCCCCCCTGATCAGCAAGTTAGGCCCTATCCTGTGGATAGGGCCAAACTTGTATTCGTGGGAAAACCCCACTTGCTTGATCTTGGTGGTAGAAGTCCTTCAATTGATTACCACCACACCTGTCTGTCTCCTGTGGGTTTTTCTCTAGCTTGAAAACAGTTAACTTAGCTGTGAGGGACTTAAGCTTTCTCCATTCACAATTGTACCCTGCCTGGATGTCAGAGAACTGACCCAATCATCATCTGGACTGGGTCTCTGATATCTAATTAAAGGTGGGTGGCTATTTCCTCCTTCCTGCTATAAGTCTTATTCTAGCTGGCAATTATCTTGACTTCTGTATTTTGGATTCTTTGACACTTTTCCTGTTTGCTTATTGATATTGTACTGCATTTGTCCTTCTGACCTGTATTTTGTCGACTATTCTTCGATATTTGTATTGTCCTGTCTTTGCCTCCGTGTTTACTCTCTAGTACAGGAAGGGAACATCGACCGGTTATCACCTACTGTTTTAGGTAGGCTGGGCAATTAGGTATGCAGCTCAGAAGGGTTTAAGCCTTAGGGTTCTAGGATGTTTGCTAACTGTGCATAATACATGTTGAGAAGATAAAAGCTCCATGCAGATGTTGATTCACATGCAAACCAGGCAGCTCTAGTGCAAGGTCAATCCCATTGGGCAGCCATGCAGCCCAGAAGAATGTTAGTTGACAATGACCTTTTAGTAATAGCTTTTTTCAGAAAGCTTTCTATTTAAACATCAATTTTGCCTTAAAATTCAGAGCAGCAAATATTATTTGGGAAATAAAGGATGGAATAGAAACAGGGCCAGAGTCTAGGGCAGCCACACAAGGCACGCACCTCGGGTCCCCCACGTCCAAAGGTTCCCTGCCATAGGCCATCGGAGCACACACTGCGCTGTCAGTGCCAGGAGGAGGTGGCCGCTCATCGGGAGAACGGGTGAAGGTAAGTACAATTTTACTATTTTTACGTACACTGTATACAAATGTATTATAGTGGGGGGAGGGGCTATATATATTTGCTACTGGAGGCTGTATATCATTACAACATGGGGCTGTATATCTTTCTTATAGGGAGGCTGTATATATTATAGGGGGCTGTATATATTAATTACAGAGCAGCTGTATATATATATATATATATATTTATTTATTATAGGGGCCTGTATATAGTTATTACAGGGGGCTGTATATAGGTATTACAAGGGGGCTGTATGTAGTTATTATAGGGGGGAGTATATAGTTATTTTAACGGGTTCTGTATAGATTTGTTTTAGGGGGGCTGGGCTGTATATATTATAGGGGATGTGTATGTTTATTAAAGGGAGCTGTATATATTTAGTAGAGGTGGCTGTATGTAGTTGTTATAGGGGGCTGTATATAGTTATTGTCAGGGGGCTGTATATAGTTATTGTCAGGGGGCTGTATACTGTTATTTCAGGGGATGTATATAGTTATCACAGTGAGCTGTATTTAGTTATTACAGGGGGTTGTATATAGTTATTGTTGGGGGATTTTATATAGTTACTGTAGGGGGCTGTATATAGTTGTTTTAGGGGTCTGTTTATAGTTATTATGGGGGAGTATATATGGTTATTCTAGGGGTCTGAATATAGTTATTACAGAGGGCTGATAAACATTTCTTATAGTGGGCTATATATAGTTATTATAAGGGGGTTATATATAGTTATTACAGGGGGCTGTATATATGTATTATAAGGGGGCTGTTTATTGTTATTACAGGGAGCTGTGCATAGTTATTACTATATATTTACTATAGGGGTTGCTAATATTTATTACAGGGGGCTGTATATAGTTATTATAAGTGGCTGTATATAGTTATCATTTAGGACAGGGGCTGTATATATTTATTACGGGGGAGCTGTATATATATATATTACTGGGGGATATGTATGTGTATGTATTACTGAGTGCTATTTATCTTACTAGCAACATTTACTTTCATGAAAAAAATTGTGGGGAGGGCCCCCACCAGTTTGTGCCCAGGGGCCTCTACCCCCTTTAATTTGTCCCTGAATAGAAATTGATTCTGTTTCTATCTAATAAAGTTCAGTTGTCTTTAAAATTTAAAAGTGTTGTCCACTTTCAGCAAGTAATTGAGATTGTTTGTGTAATTAAAAGTCATGTATTATTGTAATGTACTTTCTGCATCAATTCGTCACAGTTTTCCAGATCTCTGCTTGCTCTGATTTTATAGAAAGCTTCTATGCTTACTTCCAGTGGATAGAAATCTTTCCATGGTCTTGTTATGAACATGCAGGTACAGGCTAGTTATTATCACAGTCTGATGTAATGAGCCGTGTGCCTTTGTATCCATGTGACATCACATGACAATGGACAGATTTCTATCCACTGGAAGTAAGCAATGAAGTTTCTTGAGTGACAGCAAGAAAACCGTGAGGAATGTCTATAGAAAGTGTAATGGAAAATTGTGCAGCTTTTCCTTGCACAAACAATATAAATAATTTGCTGAAAGTGGACAACCCCTTTAATGATTTCTCAAGTTCCAGTCCATATGTTCTGAGAAGTTGAATCCTCCAAGTATATGTTAACAGAAGTGAAAAAGTTCATCGAATCATAAAACCTTTTCCTTTAACCTGGCTCTGATTCTTACGGAATAGCTATGGGCTGAAGTCTTAATACAGTGTATCCATTTATAAGCCGGGGTTTTCAATCATTTTATGTATCTTTTATACCTGAAAAGGTTAGACGAGTCGTGGATTTTTAAAATCGCCCTTGTTGTGGAGCTCCTGCCCCTTGGAAAATCAATGGTTGCAGACAAGGCGCTGCAAATGAAGCACCACGTAACAAAAGATATTGATCATAAAAAGGTTACAGGCGAGATATATACGAAAATCATTTCAACGTGGAGCAGCTACTTTATCTTTGACAGTTTCATAACACTCGGCTCAAGCTTTTCTTTTACAGAAAAAAATGAAGATGAACAGGGCTCAGACATCAGACTCATTTAAAACATATCTTAACCTCTGAACCCCATGTTGCAGTAAATGTGTATTGTCATTATTTGTGAGGTGTAGTGTGTAGAGTACACACTAAAAACTGTTCTCCACTGGCCATTTTACTCCACTAGGGTAAACCGACTTTTTACTGCCCACTGATACCAGAAATTCACTGTGCACTGGTAGTATTATAGGTATGCGTGTAAAATGCGCCATTTAATCCATTCTTGCAGTATTTAAAAACAGTAGTGTAAAAAAGCTTTTACACTAGGCACCTCCCAGAATTCCAATCTGAAAAGTGGGAGAGCCAGCATTGATGTCACGGGTGCTCCCGTGATCCATGTTGCGGATTGCGGGTACACCCGTTCTCCGCTGCGTGCCTGTCCCCACCCCCCTGCCCGGACTTACCTCTCCTGGCTCCTGGCTGTTATCCGGGTCCCAGCCTGTATGCCGAACCCCTCCTTCCCTGCAGGCCTCATGCGTCCTAGCAGACTTCTCAAGATTAAAAAGGCCAGCGTCCTCCTGATTGGCGCTGGCTAATCCGGCTCACCCTTTATAATCCAGCATCTCCCTTCCTTCCTAGCCGGATCTTCAGCATTCTATGGAACTTCCACGGTTTCCACACCTCGGTTCCCGCAGCGGTTCCTGTGGAAGTGGTTGCCCATCAACGTCCCCATACGCTCCTGGTGTGTCCTGTCTTCCAGCATTTCCAGATGCCTCCGTGTCTCCTGTCTCCAGCATTCCCAGACTCCTCCATGTTTCTGTCTCCAGAGTTTCCAGACGCCTCCATGTCTCCTGTCTCCAGCATTCCCATACACTTCCTGCTGTGTCTTCCAGGGTTCCAGTCCAGTGGTGTCTTCAGTCCGTGCCAACATTACCTGTGTTCCTCTGTGTTCCTGCTGTCATCCCAGTGCGGCCAACTCATGGCCACTATTCACTTGCATTATACAGGGCCACGGTACAATGGTGACACCGTGTGTTACCACGTCATGACCAAGCCTATAGGTCTTGCTGCGCGTGTTGGGGCAGTTCCTATTCCCTACCATCTCTTGGCACAGCCTCCCACTCCCGATGACTGTGGTGGTGGTGGGGGGGGGGGGGGGGGTGCACAGTTCCCTTCTCCCCCCAAGCTTGTATTAACCACACATTTATGTGCATTGAGCCTGCTAAAAATTTAAGCAGAACCGTATAACTCTGAACTGGATCATGTGGTGCATCAATCCCTGCAACTGAAAATATTGAAAAAAGTGCCCCAAGGTACACAAAGGAAGTGGGTTTGGAGCTGTTTTTGGAAGAAAGTAGCCATGTATTTTAACACTTAGACTGAACATTATAGAATGTACAGTTGGTTAACCCTATCATTGCCTGAAGCTGTCATCTCAAACTGAGGGTTACAAAGCGACCACCTCCATGAATTCTCTGGAAGAGGTCATCTCTTATTCTATTTCAAAAATAAATTATAAAGCAGGATAGAATTCCTGGAAGCGTCGCTGTAACTAAGAAAGTACTACTATATAGCTATTATTTGTTTGTGAAATACTTCTTCCTGGCTGCTAGCTCTTGTCTGAGACACTTTAAGATTAATATCTTTTCTTGCAGCAGTTGGAAGAAGTGGGAATAGAGGATCAATTTGCAGTGTAAGATCTAAAATCTTAGTTTTCTTCGAATACAACAACACAACAATATGAACAGCCCCTTTGGAAGATGCCGAGTTAGAATGGGCAGCCACGGAATGACAGCTTAATTATTGTCCACTGACAAGTAATTTGTTGTCCATTTGAGTGATTCCTTGTCTTCCTTTCATTTGTTCCTTCTATTGAATTTATAACTTTCGCAAGGGTCATATATAATTGAAGTAACTATACAGGTAATGTGAATAAGTCTAAGGAGAGCTGTAAAGCAAGTGTGGTCAATATACTCTTAGAATACTTGTCAAATTTTTATTTACTCTACTGTAGTCTTCAAGGTCAACATATACAACATCACTTTAGAAAACCCATTTAATAAAGCAGGATTTTCTATTAGCCAGTGTAGAGACCAATTACAAAGAATGTCTCTTTCTCTGAAGGACTCAGCAAGTCCATGACTTACACAGAATGCTCCCCAATTGCAGTGTGAGATATGCAATAATTCATTCCTCCTGTGGAGGAATGAGTAGCTGCTGGTGAAGTAAGTACTATTAGATGGTTGTGGATGTTCCAAAAGTGGGATAACTTGGAATCAAAGAGTATATACATTTTTAGTACTGTATGTAGTACTATTTACTCTGTTTTACTGATTGTCTATTATTATTGTCAATATCCTCTATATAATTTCATCAGTGCTGCAGATAATCACAGGAATACACAACCTATGGCCCACCTTGTTGCAGGTTGCAACCCATACCTTTCTCCCAGCACGATTACTTCCAGTAATGAAAGCAATCACTTGGTGTAAGAATCTAGTAGCAATGAGTATGTGTGGCAAGTACTCACTGTTCCTCATATTTCTACACCAGATACCACTCTGTTCTGCGTCGTGAAGCTGGTTAGACCTGTCAACATCAGGACCCAAAGCAAAGTGGGACCCAAAGCAAAGTAGCACTCAATCAGCATCAGCAAAGAAGTGTCAAGTAAACCTGAAAAGAGGAGAATTGAGTATATGTTCTGTCAAGGCAGAGAAAGAGGTGCAGGCCATGAACATTCCTAATACCACTGTCCCTACCTACTTGCCAGGCCCTGTGCTAAGCCACATTTGTAAACTGGGCGAAAGTCCCCGTTCAGATTATGTGTTCAGAACAGATGATAGATTAACATAGAGAGACAGACATAAAAGTGAAGTCAGAATAATAATGTATGGCTGGAGTTTTATTTATTATTTAAAGAGGTAATACCAGGAGGACAAGATTCTTAAATATACTCAGGATAACAAAATAACACATTTTCTAATACACTGTTATTAACAAAGTAAAGCATTTCACTGACATAATTTCACCCTGTCCCTATCAGTCCTGGAGTTCACAATTTTGGTTGTCACTGGATCCAACCGACTATGGTCGGATTCTTCTCTTGAATAGCCTTTCTTGTCTGCACACTGCAGTGCTCTCTGCCTCCTTCCCCAACCCCTTGAATTATTAGACCAAGGCAAGCATTAGGCAAGCAGCATTACAGACAAGATAAGGTCTTTAAAGTGGAGCTGACTGTATGTGTTATAGGTGAGTTGAGAGTCTCAGAGTTTTTTTAACCATCTCCTAGATCTCATCATCTCTCATGTCTGATCTGTCTCATCTCTCTTTTTATATGTTTAAGAAACTAGTAGAATGTTCATAAGTTAAAACAAGTGCAGATAACCCCTGTATGACAATCTAAGCACACTGTCAGTACACAGCATCTCATAGTACAGAGGAATCCTGAAGTGTCTGAGAGAGTTCCCACCCACACTCTGGAATTTTACACTGACCATCACTAAGTGATAGGAGCTAAAACAGCAATAACACTGAGTAAAATGATAAAGTTAGTGGGTTATAAATTATCTTTATTGTGTTAACATCACAAGAGGATTACAATTTGAAAACTTTCTTTCATGGGGGTCTTCCCTATAAACTTCCTTATATGTCAACAACTTTTCTTTAATCTTTTCCTAATTTAATATTACAATTGAATATAATAAACCTTTAATATAAAAGTCCTTCCTTCTCCACTTATTTTGGCTGTTGATATTCTCCATCCTTCTCTGCTAATCTGTTTTTCTCTTTGAAATATCTGCTGAGTTCCATCTTGCTTCAAAGATGGACAGAAGCTTACAAAATGTCAGATTACACAGAATTTCAACTTCAGTAAAGAATGAAGAGTTAGTCACAAGAGTTATTTCACTGACCACAAAGCTAAAAGTGGAATGCAGATTCAAAGATAGAGACTGTAGAAAAAAGGTAAGGAGAAAATGAACAAATGAACACTGAGCTACTGATCTGTACAAAGTTTATTGAGAAAGAGAGGTATATAATAAGGAATTAGTAATATGCTTGAAACATGATTTCTGCTAAAAGTTTATTACAATGTACTAGTAAAATACATTGTAGTAACCATCCATCATTCATTAAAGGAAACCAGCACCTCAAAAACATAAAAAAAAAAACTATTAAAAAATAGGTTAATATTAATGTTCATCCCTGCACCTCTTCACATTGATCACGGCACTGTCCGTCACCAATCTTAACATGGCGGAATTACCTAGAAAATGAATTTTTAATAAGCAGCACGGTGCACAGGGACAAGATGTCTGATGTTCCGGGCTGCTTTTTATGCACGCCCTTCCCAACTCCCTCTCCCATGCTTTTCTAGGTGATCCCAGCATGTCAAGACTAACGGCGGGATCAAGATGAAGAGTAGCGGAGGTGAGTATTTCTATAATGTGAGTTACTGTGTACATGTGTTGTGGCAATGTAAAGTGATAAATGTTTTCATTTACTTATCTGTGAATGTGAATGTTTGTGACCAGGTTTTTTTGTATAATGACAAGTAAATTCATGTCTACATATGCAGTATCTGTATATTATATAATCTTTGTATTATAAAGTATATCCACAGAAAGGAATCGGTAAAATTTTGCAATCCAGATTTCATAGTCAGAATTTTAAAAGAAGCAAAGGTAAAGTGAATGTTTTATTTATAATTTTTTTAATAAGAAAGACAAGAGGTTCAATTATCCCAAAGCCCTCACAGCAGAGGAGGTGTGCATTATTCATAGGCCCAAATCACACTGTCACAGGGTATATTATATTAAACCAACAGAAGTAAAAGTTCCTGCTTATTCAGCTTCCTGGGTCAGCAGCACATTCAGAAGTGCATCCCTAAATCTTCACTCCAGGAATTCTGTAGTCCGTGAACCCAGGATTACCATTTTTTTTTGTATTATTTGATATTTTACATGATTACATTTCATCCCTTGCATTCCTTATCCACTGTACATTTCATATGTTCTGGGGGTTTAGTTCCCTTGGCTGAGGGACATATGTGGGTATAATGCTCTGCAGGAAGCTGGCCTTCTCAGCTAGGGACCTTTGTGTGCACACAGTCTTATGCGAGTGCTAAAGTGCTTTACCAATCACTTTCTGGTGCTCTGTCCACTCATTTTTTATAGTGCTGCTTACCCCTTATCAATTACCTGTTAAAGACTTGTCTTCTTGCTCTCTGATTCTGTTATTCTACTATGCTTTGCTGTTATTGTGACCATTGCCTGTACCTTGATTATGTCTCTGCCTTATAATTTTATACCTTGCCACCATTTTGGCTTTGACCTAGTGTGTCTGAATTTGCTTTGTTGTTTGCTTTGTGTCTGTTTGTTTGTTTGTTTGTTTGTCTGCTGTTTTGTGTACTTACTAAGGGTAGGGATTGCCACCCAGGTGACACCTGCAGCTTAGAAAGGCTTGCAACTCTTCATTGTCTTATTAATAGTATTCTGGAATCATTGGTATATTTTTAGCATGAGACCAATCTTATATATTGTTTTAATGAATACAAATTATGTTTATATTTTATTTTTCCAAGTACATGTTGCATTATCAAGACTGACCACACAGGTATTAGTGTCTGTTATTAAAAAAAGATCTTATAGTGGAATTAATGATGAGAAGATGGTAAGAACAAGAGTTTTTACAGAAGATTTTTTTTTATTTATGTTGTTTATTAATGGTTTTGATAAAACAAATGTTCCACTGTGGTTGCAGTTGCAATTAGGTAAAAAGTTTTTTTGTTTTTTTTGGAGGGGGGGGGCATAAGACACTGTACATCACTATAGTCTCCTTTGATGTGTTAATTTAAGTGTAGCAAATTCTTCAACATTTCTGTGCACTAAAATTAATATTAAAAAGGTGTCCATACATAGAACTGAGCGACTGTATGTTAGATGTCATTTTATAGGCCGAGCAGCTCTATCCAAGCTGTAGTGTGTAGCAGTTTTGAAAATATACATTTATTTGATTGATATGAGGGTGGAAAAATGTATCTTTTGGCCTTTACATGTACGTTTCCAAGAATAAACGAATGAAACTAGTTTCTAATGAAGTGGCCATCTGATACTGATAGTAGTGGGGATAAGCAGAATTGAAACTCCAGGTGAAGAACAAGGAGAGGGCAAGGACGATTGAACCTTTCCATTAGAACTGAGGACACACTAAAGAACAGCACATATTTGAAAGCAAAAGTCCTTTGAAATGGATAACTTGTGGATAAGCAAAGAAACCATGAAATTGAACATTCGTTTCCCACAAATGAACAGGCTGTTTGGGTTTTAATGAATATGGTGTCCTAGTCCGTTGAGTGCTCTACACCCTGGAATCTTCTCCTTTTTTTAGAACAGGTTTTAGATGATCCTATTTTGCACCTATTTTTGTGGCAAAAAATGTGTAACCTAAACATAAATAAGGCTTAGAGAGCGGAGAAATAAACCACACCCCTTTCTCACAAGGCCACACTCATATTCTAAAGGTCACACCCCTTAGTCAGGCAAATCAGAAAAGTACCAGAAAAAGGTCTAAAAGCCTTGATAAAAGGGGTGCAAGGCATTTTAGACATTTTTTTGGTGCAAAAGCACCAGAATTCTGGCGCAAGTGCGTTAATAAATTTCCCCCCGTTAGTCTTTAGTTTTGGCATTGGTTCCAACTATACATTAAAGGGGTATTCTCATTTCGGCAAATTATTGTTATTGTTTGCATGATGAAAAATTATACATTTTTCCAATATACTTTCTGTATCAATTCCTTGCTGTTTTCTAGATCTGTGCTTGCTGTCATTCTTTAAGAATGTTCTATGCTTCCCAATCCTCTTCTTCCTACATATTTATCTGTGCTCAAGAAAAAAACATGAAACAAATCATGGTATCTTACTCAATGTAGCTGTAAATTCATATACATTAACAACGTGCCAATGTATTTGATGTATTTGGAGTGACTTATTAATGTGTCAGTTTTAGTTCAGTGCTGTAAGAGTTCATACTTTGCACCACCAATCAGTTGGTCTTGTTTGTTGATACATAATATTGATTTTCTGGGGCATAGGCTATTTTCTCTCTAGCCACACCCCCTAGTTACTGAGACACACTTATTATTTAGAGGAGTTGAAAACTGCCTAAAAATTGTTTAAAATTTTCAAAAAACGGACTGCACAGCATTTTAGTTGCAAATTGCTTCAGTTTTCTGACATATATAGATTGATAGATCTCTCACATTGTATAAGGACAGCAGACATGCAACCATGCAGGGCCAGATTAAGGGTCCCAGCGGTATGGAGCACCTCATTTAGGATGGCCCCCCCCCCCAGCTCTGCTGCCAATGCGGGGCCCCCTCCCACAACAATATAAGTAAAAAGATACCACATAGTTATACTGTTTCAAAGCTCTAGAGATATAAGAAACCAAAAAATACTCCCGCCATACTATTATGAAATAATGATACCACAATACTGTTACCAATTAAAACGACCATAAGGCCAGTATTCCAAACATTTAGCGCTACAATTTATAAATGATCCCTCCAAAATGCAGCATCACCACAACAAAAAGATAATACCAACATCTGATAATGAGCACAAAACTCTGTACACACACCAGAATTACCAATAATTTACCACATATAAACTCCATTTACTGATGATTAGAGATGGGCGAGCACTAAAATGCTCGGGTGCTTGTTATTCGAGACGAACTTTTCCAGATGCTCGAGTGCTCGTCTCGAATAACGAGCCCCATTGAAGTCAATGGGAGACCCGAGCATTTTTCAAAGGGACCATGGTTCAGGAATAAAATGTGTTATTTAATTGAAAAAGAATGTCTTCTGATAAGTTAGCAGATGTATGGAAACATCTGCAATCTATCTCATCTCTAGTCATACCCCTTAGCCTTGATAAAAGGGGTGCAAGGCATTTTAGACATTTTTCTGGTGCAAAAGTACCAGAATGGGGGCACAAGTGCGTTAATAAATTTCCCCCCGTTAGTCTTTAGTTTTGGCATTGGTTCCAACTATACATTAAAGGGGTATTCTCATTTTGGCAAATTATTGTTATTGCTTGCATGATGAAAAATTATAAATTTTTCCAATATACTTTCTGTATCAATTCCTTGCTGTTTTCTAGATCTGTGCTTGCTGTCATTCTTTAAGAATGTTCTATGTTTACTTCCAGTGGACAGAAATCTGACCCTGGTCACACAGGTGCACGGCTCGTTATATCACACAGCTCTGATTACTCTCTGTGATACTAATGAGCTGTGCACCTTTGTAATCATGGTCAGATTTCTGTCTACTGGAAATAAACAATGAAGCTTCCTATAGAATGACAGCAAGCAGAGATCTAGAAAACGGCGAGAAACTGATACAGAAAGTAAATTGGAAAATTGTATAACTTTTCATTATACAAACAATAGCCTGTTTTTGCTGAAATGGAAACACCCCTTTAACTCTCTCACCACCAGTCTCTCTATGTATTATATTGCCAAGGGCATAACTACCACAAAAGGAACTATAGTAAGTCATGTTGTCATACATACATAGCAAATTAATTGCCATATAATATGTTGGATATGAGGGATATGAGGGATATGTTGCATACCTATAGCTGAACGCTATGCTTCCCAATCCTCTTCTTCCTACATATTTATCTGTGCTCAAGAAAAAAAACATGAAACAAATCATGGTATCTTACTCAATGTAGCTGTAAATGCATATACATTAACAACGTGCCGATGTATTTGGAGTGACTTATTAATGTGTCAGTTTTAGTTCAGTGCTGTAAGAGTTCATACTTTGTAGTTGGTCTTGTTTGTTGAGACATAATATTGATTTTCTGGGGCATAGGCTATTTTCTGTCTAGCCACACCCCCTAGTTACTGAGACACACTTATTATTTAGAGGAGTTGAAAACTGCCTAAAAAACGGACTGCACAGCATTTTAGGTGCAAATTGCTTCAGTTTTCTGACATATATAGATTGATAGATCTCTCACATTGTATAAGGACAGCAGACATGCAACCATGTCCATTTCATCCTTTGACGTTAAGGGTAACCAGTTTCTTCTCATACTGCCCCTGTCTCCTGGTAGAAGCAGAAGTACCAGTGGTCACGTGACCCCTGTACTCAATCAGGAAAACATCTTCTTAACCTCACCACATATATTAAGGACCTGGCAAACTAGTTCCTGTGTCTAACGCCATTAAGTATTGGGATAAGAGCCTTTCCTTTTCTGTAACACGGTCTTAATTTGGCAATCAATAAAAAGTCTTTTCCCAAAGGTGGAATTTCAGACATTTTTTTTATATTCCCCTTACCTATAGCCACCAGCAGGAGCTTATTGCATAATGTTTATGTACTTATTTTCCCCCTCTAGTGGTGGCTGGTGGTAGTCAGAATATTATTATTTATTTGTGCAGAAGAGTCAGAAAACAGAAATTTATCTAAAATGAATTTTTGTTTATAGGAATTCATATTCATAAACCATTAAACTTTCTACAGACTTCATATAGAAAAAATAAAATGTCAAAGAGTCAGACGTTTTGGCAAAGAATGCAGCAAGGGGCACATAAATTTGTAATGTTAAAATGTATCCACACACTGTTCTAGAGAGGTTTTATATAATTAAGCATCAATGAAATATGGGGATATTTCCTGCATATTAATTCCTCCCCAACATAACTTTTTTTCTATTAAGCAACTTGTCAAAGTTTTAAAAACGAATTTGGTCAAGGAGCCAGCATCTCTTCATCACTAGGCAGGAAAAAAACAGGATTTAAAAGCAGTTTAAAATGCCATACTGCCTCTTAGAATGTAATTTATAGTGTTATACATCATGAGCAGAGGCTTTGTAATTTATGGGACTGTACTCTGTCTTCCTATAAATCATGGACTGTCGGTAAAATAGTGAAGGAGCAAGCAAAGAATTGAAGCTTGGCGTCTCTTTCTCCCAAGTGGTGCTCAGATGTATTCGCACTGCATTGTCAAATTTTCTTTACCCCATTTTTCATATTCAACAAGCTCGAAAGCTGCAGAGATGGGTGACTGTGAAGAGCCAGACGTCTGTGTTCAAGATTTATTACACTGCTCAATTGCATCATTGACGCTCTAAAGGACAATATCAGGTTGATGTTATCCCCACAAGACCCAGTATATAACTCAAAATTATCGATAAAGGCTACACTATTGAAAAGAAACCAAAATGTAATAATTATTCTTAATTATCTATTGCGTCTTTATCATAGAAAATTAGATGATGTATATTGAAAGGATATGTACCACCATTTAATAGCTTATTTGGACTAAGCACCTGATCCATATCCTGAATAATCTTGAAGAAATAAGTCTTTTAAAACATGCTTAGGAGGCTCTATGGCTACAAGCTATGTCACATTAGCTCCAGCTTGTGCCTTCACTTCTCTTCAGGAGTTTCTTCACTTCTCTGCACCACCTCCTTTCCTCCTCGAGAGCCATTGGCTCTCTGGAACTCCCACTCATATGTCATGTGGACCCACATTGTACAGCCGGCGTGGGTACACAACGTACATGCTTAGGAATACCAGAGACTCGGATTACATAACTGTTTCTTGGGAGGAAAGGTGTGAATAATTACCGGTGGACACCACCAGCTGGAGCAGCTGTGTTGTAGACTGTAGCCGTAGAGCCTCATTGGCATATTTTAAAATTAAAACATTGAAATTTCAAAATTTCCTTTAACCGCTTACCAACATGTGATGTAGTATTACGTCACAAGCCAACTGCGGGTGCATAGAGAGGGCTCACGGGCTGAGCCCTCTCCATAGCCGGTAAGTCTTTGCTGCATATTTCATCAAAGACTTACCAGGAACACCCGCGATCAGTGCTAGTACCAATCACGGGTGTTTTCCCGCCGATCACCACCGACTGGAGGTGAGGCTTGCCAAGGATCGCCGCTCACTGTGACATCATTGGGGACCGTCAATCCATCATCATGACAACCTAGGGATAAAGTATCCTAGGGAGTTTGAAAAATAGTAAAAGTAAAAATAAAAAAAATTATAATAAAAAACATAAAAATTAAAATCACCCCCTCTTTCCCTAGAACTGATATAAATATAAACTGTAAAAATCATAAGGTATCACCATGTCCAAAAATAACATTTTTTCACTGCATGTAACCCCGTAGCAGAAAATATCACCCAAAGTCAAAAATGAAATTTTTTTGGCAAAAAATATAAAAAATTCTATAAAAAGTGATCAAAAGGTCATACAGTCCTAAAAATGATAACGTTGAAAACATCATTGAAAAGTCGCAAAAAATGACAACAACTAAAGCTCTGTACACCAAAGGATAAAAAAAGTTATTAGCGCCAGAAGATGGCAAAATCCAAAAAATTTTTTTTTGTACAGGAGGTTTTAATTTTTGTAAATGTATGAAAACATTATACAAATTTGGTATCCCTGTAATCATACAGACCCAAAGAATAAAGTAGTCATGTCATTTGGGGTGCAGAGTGAAATCTGTAAAATCCAAGCCCACAAGAATACGGCGCAAATGCGTTTTTTCACCAATTTCACAGCATTTGGAATTTTTTTTTTATGAGCATCTACTGGGGATTGACTCTTTGCATCAAGGGTTTCTAATTTTACCTGATGAAGACTACAATCCATAGCCGAAGCGCATTGCACAAGTGTTTTATGAGCAATAAACGCATTGGAAATTTTCAGGATGTGTGCCACTGTGACAGCTATTTAGAAGGGGATTATGCGATTGGATTTTGGCGCATCGGCGACAGAAATCCTGGGGCGGGCTGTCCGACTGATTCGGACTGAGCACGGGATTTAATATTCAAATTGTGTTGCAACTAGAGATGAGCGAGTATACTCGTCCGAGTATACTGCTCGGTCGAGTATTAGCATACTTGGACCGGCTCGTTACTCGGACGAGTATTTCCCCTGCTCGCAATTGAGCATTAAATTAAGTGAAGAACAATGTTTTTATTGTTTAATAAAATATTACAGATGTTTCCTGATGTTTTGCTTGTAAGAACACATTGAAATAACACTATTCTTCACTTTCCAGGTCTGAGCGTGTGTCTCCGGCTAAGTTCGGAGATGTTCGGAACATCTGGAATGTGAAGAATATTGTTCTTTCAATGTGTTCTGCACTTAAACGGTCCTGTATTCACTGTTTTTAATGCTTTAATTCTATTCTTCACATTGCAGGTGTGCGCGCGTGTCTTCCAATAGGTTCGGAGATACGCGCGCACCTCTGAAAAGTGAAGAATAGAATTAAAACATTAAAAACAGTGAATACAGGACCATTTAAGTGCAGAACACATTGAATGAACACTATTCTTCACATTCCAGATGTTCGTGCACATCTCCTAACTTAGCGGGAGACACGCGCAAACACCTGCATAGTGAAGAATAGTGTTATTTCAATGTGTTCTAACAAGCAAAACATCAGGAAACATCTGGAATATTTAATTAAGCACTGTTCTTTTACTGTTCTGTTTAAGCAAAAAAATGCTCGGGTCTCCCATTGACTTCAATGGGGGTTGTTATTCGAGACGAGCACTCGAGCATTTGGAAAAGTTCATCTCGAATAACGAGCACCCAAGCATTTTACTGCTCGCTCATCTCTAGTCGCAACCAATGCACTTACATACACCGGGAAGAAGATGGTGAACTTCGGCAGAACTGAGCAGGGTAGCGACATATGTAGGAAATCGGGCGTATGATCTTGGTGAATCGCGTGAACTTCGCCGGCTGGGTAAGTAAATGTGCCCCACTATCTGTACCACCGGAGCCGGCGCCTATTTTATTCTGCGGCTATTTATTCCGTTATGCCGCTCTTTCTTCTTCAGTTATAATTTAGTAACATCCAAAATTGTTTCAATAATTGCACATTTTCATGTAAATTGTAAAGCATTTTAAAATAACTTTGTTGCTGATGTATAATTATGAAAGTGGCCTTTAAGTTCATGCATAGAAAAGATCCATTACCATAGGCTTGATTTTTTGATGGGGGGGTGACACACATATTTTTTACAATAGTTTTCACTTTCTGTAAATGTCCTTTGAGCACCTCTGCATCTGTGCTGACATCCAGATATGCTGCGCTATTATTATTTTCTCTTTCACAGAGAGCAATTCTCTGTTTTATTTTGATCTACGCTGGACTAAGTGACGAGGAACATAATAGTAATTGTCATGTTCTAAATAACATAAAATAAAGCCCTTGCTCTAAAAGCAGCAAATGTCTCAGAATTGGAAAAGCAAATATGGACACACCAAATGTTAGCAATTTTTGTTGGCCTTGATAGGAACTGTTTGATCCCCATTCATCTGCTGGTCTGCATCAGCCATAAAACACAACAAATGTTTTATGTATAAAAATAAACCTTTCCAAGGTTTCTTTTAGCTCCACACAACTTCAAAATGTCGAAATAAGTTATAATTACTCAAGAGAGATTCATGTAACTGAAATATCCTGCGTTCCACCATGACCCACTGTCCCCACTTACAGTACCATGGACCATTTATAATGGTGTGCCTGAGGGACTCTGTGTAAGGCCCGTTCCACACTTGCGAGTGAACTCACATCAGTGTGTGCTGCCTGCATCTCCCGGGCTGAATGCTGCAAACCGGAACTGGACTTAGCATGTTAGTTCTGTTCCAGTTTGCAGCGTTCGGTCCGGGAGATGGAGTAGCATGTGGTAACATGATTTAGTCAAGTCCTAAAGAATATCTACCATCAAAATAAAACCAGGGACACTTACTCAAAGATCCAGGCACTGTGACTGTGGTAATCTTCTTATATTTGTTATCCATGGCTTCTTTCTAGAATCAACTTTTAAAATTATGTTAATGAGCCTGAGGGACTGCAGTAGCTGCTCTGTGATTTGGCTCTACAGATTGTTATGGTGTCTTTGCCCCCAACCCAAGCCCAGATATTACAGTAGGATGTGCTCTATTCACAAGTTCTGAGGGAGCAAGGAATTAGACAGTGTACCAGTCTGTAAAGCCACAGAGTGTCAGAGAGGCTCTAATTCCCCTTGGGGGTCCATACACAGTTCCATAGCTCCAATTTATCTGCTCTTGATCATTATCTTCAGACTGGAGCTCCTAATGTTAACTGTAGCCTCTGTTCCTCATATTACTATGCATCCATAATAAAGATTGTTTAGGATAATTCTTAAAAAACTCCCTTAAATAATTTCAGTTATTTTGTCATTTTTTGTCATCCTTTGAATAAAAATGGGAATTAAAAATCATCTGTAAGGTACAGTAAAAGTCCTGCTGAAAGCTGACATCTGTCTTTAAATGAAGCGTAAAGAATTTGTGGCAAATAGACCAATTTCACTGGGATTATCGAGTGACTAGACTTGTGGGTATTATGTACAGTAATTCAAGTATTCCGCTCCAGCTGTAAAAGCAATTAAGATGACTTTCAAAGATTGGCATATCCACCTCTTTTTAGCACACTTCACACTACTTTTAGAAAGAAGCATGAGCTTTTAACAGGTTCATTGAACAGCAATCAAAAGTGGCAAGGCCAACCAAAGGGACAACCAGCTCAACAGATTAGTTTTTGATTGGCTGCTGCGCTTGACTCACACTAGTGATGTGACAGTCCTGAAGCAGGAGGACACGAGTAAATTAATTTTTTTTTTTTTTTGTCCAAAGGGTGTTGTGATACATTAACCTTATCTAGTTCAACATTCAGTTTCCCACTGAAAATGTGTCACCATTTAACCAATGTCCTTTAATGAAGAAAATGTATCAGAAGTGTCTGAGAGCAGGTCTGTTCTAGTTGCCTATGGCAACCAATCAGAGCTCAGCTTTCATTTTCCCGTAGCTGTGTATAAAATTATTGATTGGTTTCCATAGGCAAATAGAACAGTATTACCAGACACACTTCTGATAAATCTCCCCCATTATATCAGTGTACTAGTAACAGACTAAGACAGTGGGCATCATTTACTAAGGGACCAATTCACGTTTTCCTGACGTGTAACACGAATATGTCCGATTTGCACTGATTTTTCCTGAATTGCCCTGGGATTTTGGCCCACGCGATGTTATACCCTGCTATCACCTGCTGTACTGAGATCTCTACATGTTATACCCTGCTATCACCTGCTATACAGAGATCTCTACATGTTATACCCTGCTATCACCTGCTGTACAGAGATAACTGCATGTTATACAGTGTTATACCCTGCTATCACCTGCTGTACAGAGATCTCTACATGTTATACCCTGCTATCACCTGCTGTACAGAGATATCTGCATGTTATACCCTGCTATCACCTGCTGTACAGAGATCTCTACATGTTATACCCGGCTATCACCTGCTGTACAGAGATCTCTGCAAGTTATACCCTGCTATCACCTGCTGTACAGAGATCTCTACATGTTATACCCTGCTGTCACCTGCTGTACAAAGATCTCTGCATGTTATACCCTGCTATCACCTGCTGTACAGAGATCTCTGCATGTTGTACCCTGCTATCACCTGCTGTACAGAGATCTCTGCATGTTATACCCTGCTATCACCTGCTGTACAGAGATCTCTGCATGTTATACCCTGCTATCACCTGCGGTACAGAGATCTCTGCATGTTATACCCTGCTATCACCTGCTGTACAGAGATCTCTGCATGTTATACCCTGCTATCACCTGCTGTACTGAGATCTCTACATGTTATACCCTGCAATCACCTGCTGTACAGAGATCTCTACATGTTATACCCTGCTATCACCTGCTGTACAGAGATCTCTACATATTATACACTGCTATCACCTGCTCTATAGTGATATCTGCATGTTATACCCTGCTATCATCTGCTGTACAGAGATCTCTGCATGTTATTCCCTGCTATCACCTGCTGTACAGAGAATTTAGCATGTTACTTAATGATATTCTCTTTTGAACTCTAGATGTGGCACAGTATTATACTTTATTAACATTTAAAATAAAACAAAATGTACCTGCGCCAAACAAACTAACAAGTAAACAATCTCCTCTATATCACCATAAAAACCTTATAATATATATGTTATAACCTTATATTTAAGTTGGGGTGCAGGTCACCACCTTTGTTACCAGCGACATCAGCCTATTGTCCAGTGTTGCGCTGACTCATTCTTGTTCTTTATTAACATTTGGCTACTTATGCAGTTCCTGAGCTATCTGATGATTGTGGGCACCAGGCTGTATGCAGATCTGTGGATCTGCATTCACCAATTGTCATCTTCATTGTGCAACCTCACAACAGGTCTCAGATGCTGAACAACTTCTGAGACAATGTAAGCTGAAAGCTCAGATGTAATATCTACCTGCTGAGGTGTGTAATATTTACCTGCTGAATGCTACCATTACTGACGGAAGCTATATGAAAAGTCAGCCTGCATTATTTGTTTATGCAGTACAGAGTCTGTGAGTTATATCTGTGTAGGGTATATCATATGTGTATAATCTGCTGTAAGGGGGACTGAGCATATGTCTAGTCTTCTCTATCAGGTCTGTCATGGAGGTACCTGAGATCTGTATACTGTACACTGGTAAATAAGGCTTTCCTATGCCTGGGATACTCAGACAGTATTGTAGGATTGGTAATCCAATGAGATAGCGCACTCAGAGTGGAATTAGCATATAGATTTTAATAGAAGTCTAAAAGCACAACGCGTTTCGGGGTCCAAGAGACCCCTTTATCAAGTGAACAGAGACTGAGAAGGTACATAAAAAACATATAGGGTAGGGAGAACAAAATTTAAAATTTTTTTTAAAAAATAGTACGATTATATTTCGTTTGGTTCGATTATGAGAAATAGATCTATATGCAATAAAATAAAATATATCAGATTCTTATATAAGGTAGTTTTAAATAAATAAATAAATAAATAAGTAAATATAAGTTCCTAATGGTTTGAACGAAACCCTAGAAAGCAGCAATTTTTAACATAATTTCTAATATCATTAGATAATTTTAGCACCACATAACCCTTTATTTCCTTCACTACATTAATCTGTGCTATATCTAATTAATGATCGTCCCTTTCAAGCATTCCAGTGATCAGTCCCCATCCATATATCCATTTTTGTACTAACCTAAATTTACCGTGTAGATATGAACTTTCTACACACAAGCGCCCAATATCCATCGTCACCTCTACGGCCGATAGTACCGCTCATATACGAACCTCCCGTGCGCATGCGCCTAATTATTTGTCGCAACCTCTCTGGCCGACATCTTTTTGGATACCAAGAGTGCACAAGAAAATTTGGCGCGCGCCACTCCCCAACGAAAAGAGATAAAAAACCGACTTACCCCGCCACATCTCTAAAGAGATCGGAGTATCTGAACCCTTTCTCCACCATAGGTAAGCCCAAAAAGACCCCTCACAGCCGGTCACCCCTTAATACAAATATCGCTTATTTGAAAGGTATACCCTCCGGATATAAATATAAATATTAATTTATGTAGATTTATGTATTTATATTCTTTATTTTTCATATGTTCACATATATTTACTTATTTATTTATTTAAAACTACCTTATATAAGAATCTGATATATTTTATTTTATTTTATTGCATATAGATCTATTTCTCATAATCGAACCAAACGAAATATAATCGTACTATTTGCAATGTTTTTTAAAAAAAAAATTTTTAAATTTTTTTACATTTTGTTCTCCCTACCCTATATGTTTTTTATGTACCTTCTCAGTCTCTGTTCACTTGATAAAGGGGTCTCTTGGACCCCGAAACGCGTTGTGCTTTTAGACTTCTATTAAAATCTATATGCTAATTCCACTCTGAGTGCGCCATCTCATTGGATTACCAATCCTACAATACTGTCAAGAAAATCCTAGCTGGCTTGGCCAAACCACACAGGAGTCTATCCACCAAGAGGCTGCACCAGACCCTCCGTGACCCTACACGCTATTTCATAGTGTTGTGCCTATCCTAGCACAACACCACACGGTGAGCTCAATATCTACCACTTCCTCAACTCTATCTCTAAAACGGTGTGACACTATTAGCGCTCTTTGTTTCCCTGTCCACTCTTTGCCACACTCTTCTCACTAAACTTCCTTGGGATACTCAGAGTCTGGGCCCTGGGTAAAATGGTGTAATAAGGAGACTGATACCTCCGTATATAAATTTTGTCCATGTGCATATTTTCCATAATCTGCTTTAGAGAGAGTAAAACTCTTATATTCAGGCAGCATAACTCCTTATACAGTGATGTAAGCTGCGTCCATCAAGCCCAGCAGTGTTGTTTCATGCATATGGCTTGTTATATACCTGTACACCTCATACTAATGTGTTCCTTGAAGTCCTATTCTGAGCGGCTATCACTGACCCCTATGAGATGTGGAAAGACGAGGATAACTAGGCAGAGGGTATGTCATCATCCATTGCCTATTGAGTATGAGTCTAATATTTGTTTCTCCTGTGTTTTTTCCAGAGAATCTAGTGATCCATGAAGGTCTCAGGCCGAAGCCTTCCTATTATGAATCAACAAGATGAAGGCATATCATCTCTCAGGGAGAAAATACTGGGAAATAAATCTGATGACCAATAGAAGATATTCCTACTGAAGGATGAGAATAAACTGTAATCACCAATGGGACAAAGATGATTCTATTTCCCAGTCGCTTATGTTGAAGTCTTCCCTAATCATCAGCCCCTGACTATACACCTTCAGCTTCAACAGATCAAACCTGCTAAACAGTGTAACTCTGGTCCAGGATTCTATATATGGATCTACTAGGCCTCGTGGGTGATAAAAATAGATTTTGTAAGATTAAGGGAAAGTCAGCTTTCTCTCTGAAGAGATGATTCTTCTCCCATACAGGAGATGGATGCGGTTCTGAAAAGTTTTGTCTCCTATCTCCTTTTTATCATCAAGAGATCATCTGAAGCCATGGCTCAAATGTAACAGGAGGAGCTCTATGTATCAAGCTCTGGAATAAGGACACTCTCACAAAAGCCATTTTGAATCTGTACCTTATAAATAACTGATTTCATCCCATTGGCTCTGGGAAAATGGTAGAGGTGCAGGCAACAGTATTCCTCAAGAAGGAAAAGGCCATTTACCACAAAACTAAGAGGTCAAGATGAACTACGATTTAGAAGACAATTCTTCTAGTTGGCCAAAGACCTCCTTCCAACCAAACAGATCCCGATCAGTAACTTGCTCTCTGTATGTCTCTACTTTTGAAGAATTGCGCCATGTCATCTATTGACTGATCAGACAGCTATCCTCATAATTTCATCGTACCTCCATGCCAGAAGTACCTCCAGGATAGCGTTTCAGTGCTGCATTGCCAGTCCCATTGTTCACTATCTGAACTATCTGTTCACTAAATCATTGGAGCCCTCAATACTAATATATATATATATAAACACATACAAATGTCTGCAGTGAAAATGAAAGGCTTCATACATGGATGAGTGGTTACTTCCACAGAAGTTCTGTATCTTCACCTTCAAATTATTCTAGGAACATTTGAAGAACTAGTTTCCTGTCAAGAAATCATAGCTTACCTTAGGAGAAGTGTTGATATTAACCTGAATAGTCAAGAATAAAAGACATGTATGAACTTCAGGAAATAATCTTTCCCAAAATAATGGGAGCACTGGGGTAAGTGCCTGTTACCATAGAGGTGGCTTCAAGGGTAAAAGCCCATAGATGAATTCATCTGGAGGATACTGTATGTTCTCTATAGAAGGAATTAGAATTCTTGTGATGTATGAAATAATGATGTCTCTCTCTCCCTCATATTAGAACCAATCTGTAGTGAGGGAACCAGTCTCAAAAATTCATATCAGGAACTCTGATTCAACATCCTCCTACATTTACCGGAGTATTGCCTTCTTGGTTTGGGTTGCCCATGTAGGTGATAACTAGGTTCTGAAGTCATGGTTTCCTAAGGAGACAAATCTATCAGACTAGCTCTTCAATACTTTCAGACTGTCATAATGTGCTGCTGCTGCCAGACAACTTATTATCCTACACAAGTAAAAAGGTACTGAAAGTCCCCAGAGAATGCAGGGAAATAATAGTCAGAGCACAAAGGGATCTTCAGCTGATTGAGATTCGTGGTACCCGCAGTCACCTTGTGTCCATAAGACTCCCTTCCTTTGCTGTGAACTTCTAAAGAAGAAACCTTAAGCCGGCCATTTAGTGTCCAATACCCTCCGGGGTCTGATTCTCATGACTTTGGCACAAACAAGGTTGCTCATGACCCAAGCCAAGGAGAGAAAATATTTCTTTATACAATACAAGGATATTGTGTGTGCTCCTGCCTTATATAGTTGGAGTCAGCAAAGACATTGATTGATTCATTGTCTACTACTGCTTTTCTCCTGTTCTCTTCTGAGTTCTACCTAGGGGAACTATTCCATGTGTGTGCTACCTCACATGCCTCAAGGAAAAGGAAATTTTGGTAAAAAAAAAATTCCGCCATAATACTGCTCCCTTTCTACAAGACTATAACTACTTTAATACTGCTCCCTATGTACAAGAATGTTTAGTATAAATGGTAAATAAAATATAACTTATACTTCAGATAATTAAAATTATTTATAACAAGGACTATACCTGTCTAAAACCAAAAAACCATAATGTTGCTGTACCGTCAACTGGCACTCTAAACAAAATCAATGAAAGAGTTGGAATGACCCACTGATCACATGAGAAAGTGATGCTCTAGGACTTGAGTCTTCATACAGGACCACCGCCTCAGTTATGCCATGAACAAGACATTGCCTACACTGTTGTTCATACAGTACATGTAAGGTGGCTTTTTGACACTTATATTATTCCCCTGATGAGCCAAAAAAGGCGAAACATGGCATATCAGGATGTGCCATACCTACTGTATATTTATGTACATACTTTAATCCATGACTCACAGGTCTTTCACAGGGACAATGTTAGCAGGGGAAGTTTCCAGTCGGAGTGGCAGTCATTTAGGGCTGCATCTCCGAGCTTAGAAACATGAGGTGTAAAGTCTAATGTCTGCATAGGGTGCATTAGGGAAAGTAATTTATTTATGGACTTAATGCACTCTTTCAATCTTGACAGCTTGACTTTACATCCACAAACCTAGTCTCTACACACTATTCCTCCTATTGTCTTCTCATCTGTAGTCAAAAATCAAACATATTGGCCGTGAGGACACCAAAAGTCACGTATGACTACACTAAAAGAGACAGAAAAGGAGAAGGTGCGCTTCCTGCATACAACTACTACAGCAACTTCTATGGTGAGCCCCCTTGTTGTTAGGACTCTTTCATTGATTTTGTTTAGAGTGCCAGTTGACGGTTAAGCATCATTATGGTTTTTTAATTTCAGACAGTGTGGGAGTGTGGGAGATCCTTAGTAAATGAGCCCCATTGACACCAAAGTACAGTCCAAAATAGGATTTGTGTGCGTTTATTCAAGTAGCAGTTATAAACAGCCTTCACATTAAGGCATCAAACATAAATAAAATCCTACCCATCTGGGTGCTAGCTAAACAGATAGTTCCCCTAACTCACCACTAACTTATAAAGTCACCTGTAAGGACATTGCTTGTTCCAGGTACAGAAGTCAGGGCTGCCTGCGCTCTGTCAGACCTCCTTTTCAGAGCCAACTCTCTCAGCTCTGCTCAGCAGCTATATGCAGCCTGATTAGGCTGCTACCACTACCTGTGTCCAAGGTGCTGAGCAACACAAAACCTGACCTGGCCCAATATGGATGTGGAATGGATCTCCCCACTATCAGCCTGTGAATCCATTCGAAATAAATACAGCTCAGGAGAGGTTTAAACAACTGCTCCAACAAATAACTTGTTCGAGCCATAATTCCCAGATTTACCGTGTTTGCAACTGGACAAACACAACCTCCGCATTAAGGCCTTAAAAAGAAAACCCAGGAGAAACAAATAGCCCATCCACAGTTAACCCCTTCAGTGCCTTACAACAGGCATAGTACTTGTTGTGTCTAATCCATTTGTCCTCTGTTTCACTAAGTTTTATAAATAATTTTAATTATCTGAAGTAAAAGTTATATTTTTACCATTTATACTAAATCCTCTACAGAACAAGGTGAATTTTTCATGATTATTTGATATTACTTTGTACTTTCTATGTACAAGAATATGACTACTATAATACTGCCCCATATGTACAAGAATATAACTACTATAATACTGCCCCCTATGTACAAGAATATAACTATTATAATACTGCCCCCCTATGTACAAGAATATAACTACTATAATACTACCACACTAACCCCCTATGTACGAGTATAACTACTATAATACTCT
This sequence comes from Engystomops pustulosus, assembly GCA_019512145.1. NCBI lineage: Eukaryota > Metazoa > Chordata > Amphibia > Anura > Leptodactylidae > Engystomops > Engystomops pustulosus. The sequence goes on along the minus strand of CM033647.1, from coordinate 54,568,863 downwards.
ATGTACAATATCACTTATCGCCGTCAAGGAACCGCGAAATAACATATAAGGAAGGATGTTTGCTCTTGACTACCAACAATAGCCACGCATGCGCAGTAGGGGCAGTCGGCTCCGATCATAACTGAGGACTTTTAAAACCGCGTCACTAATGAGAACACATGTGGGAGCTTTATCTCGGCCCTATACTTAACTTGTTATACACTGTTTGCACAATAGATTTGCACCTTTGAATGTTACACAACAGCTTTTTCTGTATTTTTTAAATAATATATATATGAATTTATATGGCATTTGTACTTTTAATCCTTGTTCACCGTCACTAAAGGAAAATGATGTCATCACTAGTTTCCCTAAAATATATTTGTTATGGTCAGTTTTTTTATGCTTGAAAAAGATTCGCATTAGAATCGAAACGTCACTTTTTTATGCCTTGATGATGCACCACTAAGACTTCTTCATATTCTATTCCTCGTGCTGTGCTTCCCCTCCTCTCCAATATGCGGTTTGGAAGTTCTGAACGCCTGGACTTCTGGCTGCGGGCAACAAACCCCTGGAGGGATTAGTGTGGATTGCTGTCCTCTCTCTTGATTTTCTCTACTATAATACTGCCCCCTATATACAAGAATATGACTACTATAATACTACTGCCCCTACGATACAAGAATATAGACTACTCATAAATACTCCCCCCTATGTACAAATTATAACTACTATAATACTGGCTCCTATGTACAAGATAAACTACTTAATACTGCCCCCTATGTCAGGAATATAACTACTATAATACTGCTCCTATTTACAGAATATAACTACTATAATACTGCCCCCTATTTACAGGAATAAAACTACTATAATCACTGCCCCCTATATACAAGAATAGGACTACTATAATACACTGCCCCCTTATGTACAAGAATATAACTACTTATACTACTCCTCCATATTTTCAAGAATGACTACTAAATGGCAAAAAAGAAGGATTCCATCGGCTCAGGCAGAGATAGGTAAATTCAGCAAATATTTATTGAAGAAAAAACATTGTTAAAAGTGATCACAGGAAAAAGGACAGGTAACACGTTTCTGACCCCATTCAGGACTAAGGACCCATGAATGGGGTCTGAAACACGTTACCTGTCCTTTTTCCTGTGATCACTTTTAACAATGTTTTTTCTTCAATAAATATTTGCTGATTTTACCTGTCTCTGCCTGATGCCGATGGAATCCTTCTTTTTTTGCCATTACCACTAGTCCCCGGGATTGGACCGGGGTCCCCCATCATTGCACGGCCTCTTACATGGAGCTACTGACTGGGTGAGCAGACACTTCCTCTATTTTCATGTGTTTTATGCATGACTACTATAATACTACCCCCTATGTACAAAAATGTATCTACTATAATATGGCTTCTATGTACAGGAATAAACTACTATAATACTTTTCCTATATACAAGAACATAGCTAATATAAAACTGTCACCAATGTACAAGAATATAACTACTATAATATTGCCCCCCATGTACAAGAATATAACTACTATAATATTGTTCCTATGTACAATAACAACTATATACTGCAAACTGCCCCCTATGTACAGGAATATAACTCTTATAATTCTGCCCCATTTGTTCAAGAATATAAGTACTATAATACAAGAATAAAACTACTATTATACTACCTCATATGTACAAGAATAGAACTACTATAATACTACTCCTATGCACAAGAATATAACTACTGTACTATAATACTGCCCCATGTACAAGAAAATAACTACAATAATAGTGCTGCATATGTTCAAGAATATAGATTATAATGACGGCCCTATGTTTAAGAATATAAGTACATAATACTGAAGCTGCCGTTGTTGTCAGAATAATACACTCACTATAATACATGTCTCCTATGTACATAGATATATCACTAGATACTATCTTCTTCATGGACAAAAATATAACGCTGTATAGAATGAGGGTAACACAACCTATGGTCAAAGAATATAACTATTATCATACTACGGCCGCCAACGGAATATGTAAAGAATATACTACTATAATCTGACTGCCCTCATGTACAAAGAATAAACTGGAGAGAAAAGGAAGGGAGGGGGCGTATAATGCGTCTGAAAAAGAAACGCACAAGTGATAGAAACAGTGACAAATAACTACTGATATACTGCACGGCCTGCGATGACATCACCAAGGAATGGTAGACGATACTATAATACGGCCCTGTGCCGACGGCGTAGGTTTACAGACAGTAACAAACTTACGTATATACTGGGGGAAAGGTAAGTACGGGCGCGGGGCAAAAAAAAGGCAACACGACATGTGGACAAGAATTAAAACTACGAGTAGAATACTAAGAACAACGGAAGGGGTGAACGGGGAAGCGTCGCGCCCGTATGTGTACAAGAGGGAGAATCTAGACTAGCATAAGGAATATGCTGGCCAGACGACTAGAGGTTACAGTAATATAACCTAACTGGATTAAACTGCTGCACCCCTTGACGAAAAAGAGGTCAAGTGAATACACTACTAAGGAGTTAACGGAACCGACATAATGTACAAGAACATCAGAAAATCGGTATATAACTCCGCCTGGGATGTAACTCAAGCGTATAAGAACATGCGATAATACTGCCAACAAAAAACATTAATCAACTATTTGTCTTCGACAAGGTCACGGGCGAGAGTGGTATTTACTGTAGTGACGATGGGGAGATACATAACAGAGGTATAGGATTAGTAAAGTGGATCGGTGTGACATTTGGGAAAAGAGGGCTTGTGGAGGAGAGGTTCATAGTTGCGTGGAATCTGGGGTCCTGTGACAATCACAAAAATCAAGACAATGAATGGTGTGCCGACCCATGGAATATTGTAATCTGTTTATTTCAAACATGCTTCTAAGCTGTGGAGGAAGCTTGGTTGCTAGTTTTAGTTACATTATAGGGGGCGAATACACGCCAAGGTATACATTTGTAGAGAGAACATTATTACTGAATGATAACCGCATGCTGATGTAAAGTGTAAACGCGTGGTAATAAGGGAAACAATTGATGATCGCTGGGTAAAATGTCAACACGTGTCGTCTTGCCAGTGACTTTTTGGTAAACACCATGTTTTAACTAATCTGTAAACTCTTACAGTCACTACATTTGAGTTAAGTGTCTTGTGTGTGAATCAAGGGATATGTTTTGTTTGTGCGGGAAATGCATGGAAATGTCGATATATCCAATATGCTCTATGATTGGACAAGATGCGTCAAAGCAGTAAGAGCAATAAGGGGAGTGCGGGGGGATAGATAAGCAGATTCGGTGTCAAAGGGTTGGGAGGTGGTGGGCAAATGTTTTGTCAGGATGTCGGAAACAAACTGATGGATAGGCTAGTAAATTGTAAAAGTGGGACGGAGTACAACCGCGAAGGGCGGGGGAAGAGCCATGGCAGACAACTTAACAGAACAACTTGTGTAAATGAAAATACATAGATAGTCAGTAGACATGGGGTACATGGTGGATAAATAGGTGTAGACGATCTAGGCCACTTATATAGAAAAGCCTGTCGCCACTGCCCACTGCTGCCGTCGGAAGGAGTAGAAATGTGAATCATGGGCGGAGGCACAACAACCGACCCAGTGGTGACGCGGCTAGTAAAGTGGAGACATACATTTATACCGTGGAGTAACCATACTATACGTGTTGAGTAGGTCAGTGGCGATCAAGATGATAGTGTAACAAAAAAACAAAAGGGTTTGAGATACAACTCACATAGTAAATTAGACCTCAGCCGAGATGGGACCCTGTGGTCGATCATGACTCGAGGCGGTGGGCGCGTAAGTAAGCGAAGATGCGGGTGTCTGGTTCATGATTGTGTGGGTAATGGATGCAGAGGAGGAGGCACTCTTCGTTCTTCTAAAACGTAACCCACCCTTCTAACCCTCCCGCCTACAGGTGCCGAGAGCCCTGACGCCACCAAGCTTGCTCTGCACTTAGTTGTGCACGAGCGTAAAAGTGGTGGCGGAGGGAAGGCTGTGGGGGAGGGACGGGCATTGGAGCGCAAGTAGGATGTGTCCTATTAAGGAGGACGGATGCGTACGATAAGTATGAAATGGGTTTAGGGGTCGTAAGCTGGCAATACCCGGATGCACGCGAGCTAGGGGCCTGCATGCTGGGTGGTCGGAGCTTATGTTTCAAATTTATTGTTATCAGTGAAGGAATCCAAGAACTGGAATAATTGCTGAGTTAAAACGAACTTTTAAATGTAAATATTAAATGAATACAGACAATCTGCGCACCAAGCGCACGGGGGGACAGTGTGGGAAGCGCGATACAATAGGAAGTGGACAGGGGGGAGGTCAAAAAGACCGGTGACTTCACGCGAAGGGGAAAAGAACGGCCGGTATGCGACATAGATGGGGTAACGCACGAAATCAATAAGCTTCACCACTATGGGTAGCAGTGAATAACAAAAAGAAATAAAGTGGTTAAACCTGCAATACAGCGGATTATGACAGATCAACGAAAATAAGACTCCGCAGACCAAGGGCTGCACCGACATAACAGGCTGAATGACAGTCGGGTATGGGGGTGTATCGGGCATTACGCACCGTACAGATGTGGGCATGGACGACGAGCGTCAACAGTATGAGTATCAGGAGTTTCCTTAGAGGGTACATACAGGGCCCGGGTAATAGAGGTGTGGTTAAGGAACGTAAGTTATATGAACGCGGATATTATCAAGGACACACGTGATGGGAAAGATAATCAAGCGCCTGAGGGAGACCTAGACAGATGAGTCTACAACACATGCACGTCGGTGGCCGAAGGGACTTGGAATGCTCGGGGAATCTGAGCATTAGGGTACTGCTCCGAGAGACGGGGGGAAGAGACATCTGTGGTCTGCAGGAGGGGAGAAGAGCGTCGGTAACTGTACCTCAGCGGTGGCTCGAGATCGTCCAGCAGTTAATTAAAATAAGAAAGTCAGGCAATGTGAAGAACATGTGGAAAATACAAATACAAACCAGTGGTAATGCAAACAGAAGAGTGCATACTAATTATGGTATAAAGAGGAAGCATGCGTGCGAGAACACAGTGTGCAGAAAATATGTGTTAACCGGGGAGTGTCGGCCTGGAACGTCTGGGAGAACTGACTTGTAGAGTAGAACACATCGCGGGAACATGACGACGTCGAAGCAACAAATAGCCTGTGAAGAACAAATACAAGATAGTAATGTAGTAAAGGAACACGAGTTGCAGGGAGAGTAGTTTGTCACAATACATCAGGGCAGAGTGGTCTGATCGTCACTCATATATATTGTTTCTATCACAGTGCTCATTTTGTTTCGCGCCGTGCCGCGCGTATCTCCACAAACAAGGTATGACAGGACAAGATGTCGCGAACCATCGTGATAATACTATGCGGCACGATAGTATGGCGCACTGGTGTTTTGAAGTCTTAAATGATCCTTTGGTTTCACTGTGGTCACTGGTCACTGTAAGATGTTGTAGTGCTATTCGAGCATAGACAGCTGGTTTTCTTACAGCTGCTTAACGGTGTCAACAGAAAGTAATATTAACAGCACGGGTACAATCAAGGTAGAAGGAATAGTTCGCAGATTGGTTGAGCAAATTCAGAATACATTAATTTTTTCAGTACAAATCACACGATTTTAATTGCCATGACCATGGTCCCTTTGAAAATGCCGGGTCTCCCATTGCCTTCAGGGGGCTCGTATACTCACGGCACTCAGAGCCATCTGGAAATGGTTTCGGGCTCGGTAACGAGCACGGGGCAAACGGGGAACGGGGCGTAGCATTTAGTGTCTCGCTCATCTCTAGTAACAACCCAATCATTGGAATAGGAGCCTCTAGGTGCTCCTTGTGAATTGAATAATGGTTGATCACATGTGGCCACCTCTCTAGTCACCCTAGATTTTCACATTTGGTGCCCACATCTATTGGGTATTTTTGAAATATGTTGGATATTGTATAAATCCCTGTGATAGGATTGCTCCTTCAAGACTCATTTGCTGGAAATGGATAAGAATGTTTACTATGTAAGGCGCTGTGATTTAATTAGGAAATTCACTGTAATTCTTTCAATTTAATCAGAAGGAAAGTGCCAAAATAGGGAGAGGGAAAGTGGAACCTGGGGAATAGGAGCACAGATCGTCTGTCTTATCTCATTTGGTAAATATATGCATTATGTCCAATCAAAGTGTCACAGGCTCAGTCACAGCACACAAAAATGTGAACAAAGAGAGGAGTTGCTTTGATATATGCAGTGTGAAAAGGTTCACATGTCACTAATCCTGCAGACATTCTATTACAGGAATTAATAGCTTTAGAACTCATTTTCTGTTAGATCTATCCTAATCATTGAAGAGGGAAGCAATATCATTTGGTGGAAGATTCAAGGATAGCTGCGGTTCACAAACTTTCATTTAACCTTGTTGCTGATGGTGAAGTTTTAAAGAGATATTAAATAATGCCAATCCCCTCCCCCCAAAATGGCTCCAATCATCATTAGATTTTATTTAGAGGGCCACTGATACTATACTATTTTACTTAACTTTTACACATTAATACATTATCATTAAGAAAATGTAGCTTATTTTTCATCAAGTAAAAAATCTAAGCTTATTTTAAAGTCTAAATCTCTTTAACCCTTAACGACTTGGCCTTTTTTAGTTTTTTCCCTTCCATTTTTCACTAACCACATTCATAGTGACGGTATTTAATATTCCATGCTGTGTACTGGGAAGCGAGAAAAAAATTCCAAATGCAGTGAAAATGGTGAAAAAACACATTTGCAAAGTTTTCTTGTGGGCTTGGAATTTACTGCTTTCACTGTGCGCACCAAATGACATGTCTACTCTATTCTTTGGGTCACTACAATTACGTGGATACCAAATTTGTATAGGTTTTATAATGGTTTCATACATTTAAAAAAATTAAAACCTCCTGTACAAAATTTTTTGGGGGGATTTTGCCATCTTCTGGCGCCAATAACTTTTTCATACTTTGGTATAAGGAACTGTGGGTGGTGTAATTTTTTGCGACTTTTGTTGGGTTTTTTATTGCTATAATTTTTAGGACTGTGAGACCTTTTGATCACTTTTTATAAATTTTTTTATATTTTTCAAAATGGCAAAAAAATGTCATTTTCGACTTTGGACGTTACGTGGTTTAACACAGTGAAAAACTGTTATTATATTTTGATAGATCCGACATTTTCAGACGCGGCAATTTCTAATGGCAGTATGGCAGTATATGGGGATTTTACTCCCCATACATTACAATGTGCTGATAGCACATTGTAATGAATGGGTTAAAACGAGACAGCTTCGGGCTGATAGAACATTGTAATGAATGGATTAAAACGAGACAGCTTCGGGCCTCGTGAGACCCGAAGCTCTCATGGCAACCGATCGCCGCTCCCCGTGACGTCATTGGGGAGCTTCGATCCACGGCAAGATGGGGGCGCCCATGTGCCGCCATCTTTTTGAAGCCGCCGGCAGCATTGCTAGCACCGATCGCGGGTATTACCGGTAAGCCTTTGCTGCAATATGCACCAAAGACTTACCGGCTATGGAGAGGGCTTGTACTAGTACTAGTATGGCGTGCGTCGGGAAGGGGGTAAATTTATGTGAAAAGATAATGTATATGTCCATTAACATCTATTATACACCAGCAATGCGCTCATTATCCTGCTCTTGTAGCTCATAAGTACATACATTACATTTCATATTTTAGACTGATCCTGGGTTACATGCTGTTTTATACTTTAGAGCTGCACTCACTAGTCTACTGATGGAGTAATTGGGGGTGATTTTTCATACACTAATGTAATGAAATAAATACAAAAATTACAAAACTGATTGGCTAGGGCACAGTACATAATATACCATCAGTATAAACAGAATACCACAAAAATATATCAGTCAGAAGTATATATATATATATATATAAATCTTATCTATTGATACACTGATAAAACCTCATATGTACAGAACAAAAAAGATGGACCACAACAAAATAAAAGTGTGTGTGTGTACAGAATAATGGCACTTGTGTAAAACATCAGCTCATCCAACAAAAAAGGACACTTTGCACATTTGCTAAAACTATAAAAGTTAAAAATAAATCACTATTTTTCATAATTAATTAGTGCCAGGAGGTAGGTCACACAATCATATAAGTAAGCGATAATCAGTTAAATCAAATTTGTGTCAAAATTTGATTCCACCCGAATTGAATCATGGCGAATCAGGTTAAAAAACAGGTATTTCCTGGCTGCAGAGAGCCTGTAGGGTGTTGTAGAACATTGTGCCATGCTTAAATATGCATAGGGACCGTGGTTTGGTCTTCAAACAATGCTGTGTTTTAGTATGAAGCGGGAACGCAGCCTTACAAGGTAACATCTGTGCCAATCCAACAGTATTGCTACAGCCAAAAAAAACAGGAGTTGATCCAAAACAGAGAGGACCAGTAAATAGGATATTTGCATGTCCTCTGTATTCTGTATCCACTCCTGCTCAATCCTGCTGTATTCACTCAATCCTGAAGCTTTTCATTCCAGATGAAAAAAAGGGGAAAACCAAACATAGAGGCAACACCATAGTGGTGGTAGAGTGGTGGAGGGTGAAAACAGCATTATGGAAATCACAGGGTGTTCTAGGGAGACAGCAGTCAGTTGGCAGCAGCATTAATAGGCCACAGAGTGGTACAAGGACAAATTCTGGAGGTGGCAGCAACATGTTAGGCCACAGTGTGGCACAATGACAGAGTGTGGAGGTGGCGGCAGCAGCAGCAGGAGGTCAGAGTGGCGCAATGACAAATTCTGGAGGTGGCAGCAACATGGTGTGCCACAGAGTGGCACAATGACAAAGTGTGGCGGTGGGTGGCAGCAGTAGCAGCAGCATGAGGCCAGAGAGAGACACAATGACAAATTATGATGGTGGCAGCAACATGGTAGGCCACAGAGGCTGCAGGAGGTCAGAGAGTGGCACAATCACAGTGTGTGTAGGTGGTTGCCAGCAGCAGCAGCAGGAGGTCAGAAAGTGGCACAGTGACAGAGTGAGGAGGTGGGTGACAATTCCAGTCCCTGGTAAAGATAGTGGGAGGCAGATGGAGCAACTGGCAGCAGATGTGTGGCATCAGTTAGGTGGCAGCCTCAGAATAGTGGCTTTTATAGGTAGTGCACAGAAGTTTGGAAGGAATGTCCTGTGCTGACCCACACTGCTGCCGGGCACGCCACTCTTCAAGTGGCAGAAAACTGGTGCACATACCTTGGATGTCAGAAAACTTTCGCACCTGCCCTGCATGTCAGAAAACTGACGCACCTGCCCTGCATGTCTGAAAACTGGCATACCTGCCCTGTATGTAAGAATACTGGCGCACCTGCTCTGTATGTCAGAATACTGGCGCACCTGCCCTGTATGATAAAAAGCTAAAATCCACCATTAAATTTGTTCTGCAATTTCTCCCGAGTGCAGAGTCCCCCCTTATATGGCCGTTACTTGTTTTATGGGCGCAGGGCAAGGTGCAGAAGGGAATGAGCGCCCTGCAGCTGCCAGGATTTTAGTTTCCTCATTGGCCCCTTTTGTAAGCTATAAAATTTTTGCTTTTTCGTTATTGGGGCCATGTGACGGCATTTTTTTTGTGGGATGAGAAGCTTTTTCCAGTGTTACCATTTTGGGATTGGTATCCACTATTGTTGAAAATTTTGAACTTTTTTTTTGAGGGTAGGAGTAGAAAATAATCAATTCTGTACTGGATTTTTTCCTTTTATTTCGTGTTCACCGTATAGCCTAATAATTATGTTATCTTTATTCTATGGGTCGATACGATTACGGGAATACCATATCTGTATATTTTTTCTTACGTTTTACTAAATTTGCCAAATAAAACACTAATATGGGAAAAATCTATCATTTTTGCATTGCCGTCTTCCAAGTGGCATAACATTTTTACTTTTTTTTTCGGAGCTGGTTGATGGAGATGTTGTACTTTGCATCAGTATCCTTCTGGAGTACATATGGTTTTTTGATTACTTTTTATTGCATTTTTTGTGGGATTCAATAGGTAAAAATCATAATTTTGGGCAGGTTTTTAAGTTTTTTCTAACCGCGTTCATCATGCAGGCTCAATAATTATTTTGTTTTATTTTACAGATTGTTATGGACACGGTGGTACTATATATGTGGGGTTTGTGTTGTGACTTAGACTTTTTTTAGCGTTATATATCTCTATATATGTTATGGGGCTTATGGGTGTTTTTAGTGATTTAATACTTTATTTTTATTGAAAAACTTTTTTTTTACTTTTTTTTTTATTACTTCCACCATGGGACATGAAAAAGCATTCATTTGATTGCTTGTTCATGATGATACTCTGCAATACTCATGTATTGCAGGTATTAGCTGACACTCTGCCTGTAAGATGACGTCACAGATGCCATGTTACTGGCAGTGCCTGCAGGCATCTCTGGGGTCCCAATCTGACCCCAGAGATGCCATAGTAACGATCGGTGCTGCCCCCAAAGGCATGTTAAATGCTGCGGTTGCGCTGACCGCGGCATTTAACGGGTTTAACACCTGCGATCAGAGCCCCCTCCAACCACGGGTGTTATGAGGTGCCGGCTGTAACTAATAGCCGGCACCCCAGTGTGTTTCCCGATGCCGGTTCAGCTCAGATCTTGAGCGTTTAACATTGCGATAAACATTTACTAAAGACAGTGCAAACTAAATTATATCTGCACTATGCCTCAACTTTTCTTTGGTGCACCTTTAACATGGGGCATGCAACACATTTCTGATGGACTTTTCATGATAAATGTGGCGCTTGGTCCAACTGTGCACTGAAACACCCATTTCGGGGAAGAAGTTTGTGTCGCATGAAGAATAGTACACCTCACTATAGGCTTGCATGCTAAACAAATTCAAGCATACCCATTCAAGTAGTTTGCACGGAAAAGAATGTGCAAAGTTTGCCAGAAAACTTTAGCAATAACCTTAGTAAATGGGGGCCATTGAATTTATAAAACGCAATGTTAATGGTATGTTAACACAATGCTTAGGGTGCTTTCACATGTTCTGTTTACATTGTGTTAACAAAATGTTAAGATCACTTTTACGTAAGTGTGTTGTTAACAAAATGTTTACACAGTGTAAATGAAATTGTGTTTGGAATGGGTTAACAAAGGCAACGCGTGACCCAGTGATTACGTTGTGTTAACACTAAGTTTACATAAACACAATTTTACCCCAATGCAAAAGGGCAAGTGTCCTTTTCACAGCTGTTAGATTATGTTTTAACACGCAATGTAAATGTGTGACTACACCCTGAACAGGATCTACATCAAAATGAAAAAGAAAGCATTTCAAAGACAGGAGGGTAGCTGCGTATTTACTGATTATGTAGGGGACTATTATTGACAGAATAGACAGAATGACAGAAATTATGATATTATTTTAAGAGTTATTTATTTGGCTTCTTCATTATAGCCCCCTCCCCTATTATGGGGTGTCTCCTCAGCTTTTTCTTTATCCCTAAATTCATCCTACATTCCCTAGAATGACTTGTAAATAGCAGGGACTGAGCAGCTCCTTTATGTGAATAAAATTCATAGATTACTAAAAGTTTATAGAATTCAGTGCTATAGCTTTAAGTGCTCACTTGGGGATGAGATAGTATATTAAGCTCAACCTTTACATCTGCAAAGCACAAACAAAACTGCAGGAGAAATCGTGCACTGGGGCTTGCAAATAATTTGGAGTTACTGCGAGAGACAATAAAAAGACAATATCAGGAAGCAGCAAACTATTCACAAGGGACATGTGAGGAGCGTCAGCAAGAAAGAGGTAATACAGGTGAGAGACGCTGAGATGTGCCCAGAATTACCAGTGGATGTGAACACGTAGGGAAGATGATATCTGCCAAGTAGGGTTATTTTAAAGGGATAGTCTGCCTTTAATATATTTAGAAAATAAAGATAACTAATAGAAACAGGGTTAAATTCTGCTTCAAGTCCAACCTGGTTCCTTAGCATTCAATGCCTTCACTTAATTTCTATTTCAATCTCAAGATATTCGAGAGGCTAACTATTTTCTATAGATCCACTACTTGACAATCAGCATAAGAAAATGTCGTTGTTACAATGGGGGTCATTTACTAAGGGCCCAAATTGCGTTTTTCCCCCGGGTTACCCGAATATTACCGTTTTTCGCCAATTTTCCCTGAATTGCCCCAGGTTTTTGGCGCACGCGATCAGATTGTGGTCCATTGGCGCCGGCATGCATGCAATGGAAATCGGGGGGTGTGGCCATCAGAAAACCTGACGGATTTGGAAAAACCGCCATATTTTTTTTTTTAAAATGTAGTTTGACACGCGCTTACCTGCACCCAGCAACGGATCGTGAACTCCAGTGAACTTCGACGGACCTCAGCGCAGCAGCGACACCTGGTGGACATCGGGCGCACTACCTTAGTGAATCGCCGGAAGACTCAAATCCTCCACAGCGAACGCGCCACTGGATCGCGACAGGACTGGGTAAGTAAATCTGCCCCAATGTGTTCCAACTAACCAGGCTCACCACCATATATATTTTAGAGAATTTAGATTAAAACCTTTCTGTATGCTAACTAGTGTTAATGGGCTCCTCACTTAACGGAAAAGGAAATTGCTCATTGGTTATGAATGTGTGACATGCACCTCGACTGACCATTAAGCGCTTTCCTCTGTAGTAAGGTTAAGAGGTAGGGTACAGAGCTTGCCTAAGGTCCAATCTGCAGTGAGAATTGAGTAGCAGTGGAAGAAGGAAGACCTCCAGACCAGCCAATGAGTTTGAGATGAGTCTCTTTTAAGAGGGAGGGAGAAGGTCAGAGAAATCCTGCAGCTCTTTCTCCCTCTCCCAGCACCTGCCATACACTCCAACAAAGCGTCCTACAGGTTGTGACCCCCTCCCCACACATGGTTCCTGCAATAATTTTCTCCTCCCAAACTCACATCTTCTCTGAGCTATGTGTATTTGGTACCTCCTAGTGCCCCTTCCTTCTCAGATATTAATCCCATTATTAATAGGTTTAGCAGAGTTTCCCCAGGATCATAGATCGACTTGCTGATCCATGGGAGGGCAATTACAGAGACCACTACTAGTCACGGGAATGCATACCTGCATTGAACAGAGTGTCGATTCATGGATCCAAAGTGTCAGTCCATTTATTCCTTAGAGCCGAAAACACATGCCCCTTGTTGCTTCATTTATAATAGAGGAACTCAGGTCTAACCACCATCCACTCACCAATTCCTTTAATAGTTATAGCAGAGTTCATTCCAATATTTATTCCACTAACAGAATTTGCTTCATTTTTAAGCTTTCAAAATTTTATTTTTAGACTCTTTAAGAATGCCAATCTTACATTGTAACTCCAGACCAAGATTGTGCAATCCTACAGTGCATAATGCAAACAGAAAAATGTAGTAGGCAGCACTGTATAAAGAAGTGATGTGGGTGCCAGAAACCAATTTATTTATTTGCCCATATATGTACAATAGACCAGGCCAGATAGATAAATAGACAGAATAAATAGATATGAGGAAATTGGCAAATCTAACATGGGGCCCCACCTACCCTCCCATGACTAGTGGGTTAGTTATTGGGCACTTCATGGTAGATATTGCTTCCTCTGAACTCCTAGCACCATCATTGTTTCCGGTTTTCTCTGTTTCTGACAGTTTTGCATATGAGTCCCAAAGTTGGAGTATTTTCTAAAGTTTCTGCTTTAGATTCCAAGCCTTCAAAATGTAAAACAATCATGTTCTCTTCAATACGCAGCTGCGGCTCGGAGACCTTGCTAAGCTGCTGTGGGAGCTGCAGATTAATCATTCTTTGTTATGTTAATAGTCTGAAGTTCTGCTTTGGAGACACATTTTACCTTTATTTGGCAATGTCAGCTATTTTCCACTTATACTGCACACCTCAATTCTAATTAATAGAGGAAAACTCACTGCAATGGCTAAATATTCTTGGTTTATACTTCAGATTCTAACAACATGGCAATGGCTAGTAGAGCTCACCTCTTTCTACCACAGCACTGTTTTGTTTTAGTGTTACCATTATTTCTTCCATTCTTTCTAAAGGAAATCAACCATGTAAAGAAACCAAAAAATAAATCTATTAATGCTCACTCCTCTCCACGTCACCTTGATTGGTAAGCTTAACACAATGAGGTCACCTAATAAAGAAAGTTCTAATTAGCAGCATAGAGCAGAGGGACAAGATGTCTGGCACTCCGGGCTAATTATGCACACCCCCGCACCATGCTGGAAGAGAAAGGTGACATCCCACAAAAGTCACAAATTCATGCCGCTTGCATAATGTCACCTCGCTCTCCCATGCTCCCAGCATGGGAGATGGAGGTGGTGAGGGCGTGCATAATTAGCAGCCCAGAGCACCGGACATCTTGTTCCTGTGCTCCATGCTGTTAATTATAACTTTCTTTTCTAGGTGATCCTGGCGTGTAAAGATTAGCGATGAACAGTGCTGGGATCAAGGTGAAGAGGAGTGAGGGTGAGTATTAACAGGATTTTTAAATGTTTTTTAGGTGGTTGGTTTCCTTTAAATGCTGGCACCAACATTTTCCCTAGGATTGTCGTTGCCTGATGGTGTCACAAGAACTCTCCTTCATTGCCAATTAATTAATTAGTAGTGCAATTTATTAAATTTTATTTATAAAATTCTATATCACATTAATTACATTCTAATCACGTGAAAGGTTTATGCCAGAAGAATGAATTAACATTGGCAGGGTATCTTGGGAGATCTGATATTGAGGATCTATCTTTAGGATTGTTTCTCAATAACATACTGATGGGATGGCCCTTTAAGTTGTAAGATGTGCTTCATTTGACTAATAACATTGGTAAAAGTTAACCACAGACTCATTAGGTGTTTTCTGTGTATTTTACAGAATGTGTTTGTGCCATATTGAATGAGTATTCAGGGCAAGCAATATGACATTGGGGCATGGAGAGCCAGTCATTAGTGAGGTAAGCTGTGTCAGTGATATGTACAGGTATGGATCCTAATTGATTAGAAAATGTTGCCATGGTGCATTGTGTAATCACAGAGTAACAAATAAAGAGGGAAAGGTTAATGTGTTCTCTATTGATTTGGGATTGGCCTTTGTCCAGATCAGATGAGAAGACCACTTTGCTATTTGTTGTATATGCAGATATGAAGTCACTTTATCCCATCAACAATAGACATGTACAATTGCACAATTCTCTTTCCTGATCGACCAAACCTAAATTGTTTTAAAAATTGTAAATCAGCATGAGTTATTCCAGACTTCCATGTATTCCTACTAGTGTATAAAAGGAGTCATCTTTATAATTCTGAAAATATACTGATCCTATTTCTAGGAGGCCTCAGTAATAGCAGGAGTTTTTAATTCTAATGTAATTGTATCTGCATGTATAAGGTGCTCTCTATATTGTCTCACAGCACAGGAGACAGGTATTGATATCCCCACTCTGCGCCACTCCCCCACCCCCACATGAAGTGGAGGTGGCATGGGGGGTGGGTCTCAGAAAATGGGTGTACAAGCCAAGTTAAATGCTGTCATACAGTAAAAGTATGCAAAATCATAATGAAATAGTAAGTTAGTTTGTACTGGGGTGTAACTTGAGGGGGTGCAGAGGGTGTGGTCGCAACTGGGCCCAAGAGGCTTAGGGGGCCCATAAGGTGTCAATTTCCCATATGAGGAGACTAGTATTATAAACCATACACTCACCGGCCACTTTATTAGGTACACCTGTCCAACTGCTCGTTAACACTTAATTTCTAATCAGCCAATCACATGGCGGCAACTCAGTGCATTTAGGCATGTAGACATGGTCAAGACAATCTCCTGCAGTTCAAACTGAGCATCAGTATGGGGAAGAAAGGTGATTTGAGTGCCTTTGAACATGGCATGGTTGTTGGTGCCAGAAGGGCTGGTCTGAGTATTTCAGAAACTGCTGATCTACTGGGATTTTCACGCACAACCATCTCTAGGGTTTACAGAGAATGGTCCCAAAAAGAAAAAACATCCAGTGAGTGGCAGTTCTGTGGGCGGAAATGCCTTGTTGATGCCAGAGGTCAGAGGAGAATGGGCAGACTGGTTCGAGCTGATAGAAAGGCAACAGTGACTCAAATCGCCACCCGTTACAACCAAAGTAGGCAGAAGAGCATCTCTGAATGCACAGTACGTCGAACTTTGAGGCAGATGGGCTACAGCAGCAGAAGACCACACCGGGTGCCACTCCTTTCAGCTAAGAACAGGAAACTGAGGCTACAATTTGCACAAGCTCATCGAAATTGGACAGTAGAAGATTGGAAAAACGTTGCCTGGTCTGATGAGTCTCGATTTCTGCTGCGACATTCGGATGGTAGGGTCAGAATTTGGCGTCAACAACATGAAAGCATGGATCCATCCTGCCTTGTATCAACGGTTCAGGCTGGTGGTGGTGGTGTCATGGTGTGGGGAATATTTTCTTGGCACTCTTTGGGCCCCTTGGTACCAATTGAGCATTGTTGCAACGCCACAGCCTACCTGAGTATTGTTGCTGACCATGTCCATCCCTTTATGACCACAATGTACCCAACATCTGATGGCTACTTTCAGCAGGATAATGCGCCATGTCATAAAGCTGGAATCATCTCAGACTGGTTTCTTGAACATGACAATGAGTTCACTGTACTCAAATGGCCTCCACAGTCACCAGATCTCAATCTAATAGAGCATCTTTGGGATGTGGTGGAACGGGAGATTCGCATCATGGATGTGCAGCCGACAAATCTGTGGCAACTGTGTGATGTCATCACGTCACCAAAATCTCTGAGGAATGCTTCCAGCACCTTGTTGAATCTATGCCACGAAGAATTCAGGCAGTTCTGAAGGCAAAAGGGGTCCAACCCGTTACTAGCATGGTGTACCTAATAAAGTGGCCGGTGAGTGTAGATTATAGTCGGGGCACAGACTTTGAACTGGGGCCCATCAACTTCAAGTTACACCACTAAGTTTGTATATACGGAGCAGATAGATAGATAGATAAAATAGGAATTACCTGACTAAACGTACGATTTGCTTCCTCCACAGCCTTTTCTGTTGTGATATTTGTGATGATAACACATTCTTTCGTTCTTCAGACGTGGATTACAATTTATCTGTTGTCATCTTGATGCTATAAATCCTCTTGCTTGGAAATATTTGATGATTGCCAGAGTATTTCCCTATCATACACTCTAGATCGTTTTGTGGCAAGGTCACATTGTTTTTTTATTTCTAAAGGTCAAACTGACAAAAGAGAAGATCAGAAGAGAATCAATGAATCTTACAAGTCTCAGGAGCCTAATAAATTCATGTGACATTGGTGATCATGACTCTAAATTATTCCAGCTCTGTAACTTCATTTTCGCTCGGTCAGAGTGAATCTAAAGAACTTTTTACTGATTGTCAAGAGTGGAAACTTTCGAAAGCAAAATCTAGAGGTGACTACAAATTAAGTCATAGGGTTGGCCCAATGCAAAATCTGTGAATTTAAAGGTGTCATATTGTTCTTATTGTATGTTCAAATGAACCTTTGTCCCCCAAATTAGATCCTTGGTGGAGTCCTGACTTTATATAATTAAATGTGTGACAAGACAGGAACATCAAGACTGTATGCTTAATATGCTCAGCTCATCCTGCTCTATAACATGTTGTCTGCAGATAGGAGACTATGAACTATCGGCTGAGCTCTGACTGCTCTATAACAAGCTGTCTGCAAATTATACTGCATTTTCATGGTTTTGGATTATATTTAAAGGCTTGACATTTCAAAAATTTGAATTGTATCTTTGGGGTTGTTGCCTCTTATTGCTACAACGTAATATTGAGGTCTCTGCTTATTTATTTCCTGCTTACTTATTGACATGACACATGGGCTCCCCATTGTAAAGAGGGAGAATGAACGAGTTTCACTTTACTCCTCACAAAACTCAATCACTAATTTGGGATAAGGAAAACTGGAACATAGATCCCCTTTCCTGGTAACTTCTGTGCTGTCTACTGTCAATTGTCAGGAATGGAATAACTGAACTGGCCAATAACAAAGACACAGACAACACTTGTTGTATTTGAAAGACCCCACTCAAATATCTTTATTAATGTACTTTCCAATAATTGTAGTTTTTTTAAGGTGGATACAAGGAAGATAAGCAGATGCTACTACTTTTTACATAATAATTAGACATGGTAGATTACATAATTACACTTGATAGCATATTGGTAATATATGCTGTTGTTTGGAAATCTGTAAAAGTTTATTTCTCTAATACTGGACCCAAAATGGATAGGAATGCAGAACATTTGTAGCCTTTATTTGCATAACAACAATTAGGCATAAAAAGTCAAAATGAAAAATGTAATTTAAAAATATTGTCAAGATTATTAAAATTAATAGATTCTTTTCGCTTGAAAATTAAATGTTGAAGTGTGATTCAGCATGCCCTACAGGTCATTTTATATGTAAAGTGTGCAATTATTGCTAAATTGTGTTCAGCAGGGTTCCTTTAAATGTTCAATCTGCTTATACAGGACCCAATAATAAAAGCTTAGAAAAAAGGACAAAAAATAAAAAATAAATGATTATAAAGTCTTACCATTTAGTTGTGAGCACTTGCTGTGTATACATAGTTTTTTCCTTACTTAACTTCAAAATTCTATTAAAAATGTAATTGGCATGCAGAGTATCCATGTTGAGAAATTGTGGCTATTACATTAAAGGTGTTTTCCAGTTTCATCAGAAAAACCTACATGCAGGCCCCCAATTCCTTGTTTTTACCACCTACTAGTGTCAGTGTTGGATTAACCCATAACAGGGCTGCTCTCCATTGAGTGGCTGCAGCAGTCACATGACGGCTGATACTCATGGGCCAGCTAGAGGTGGCGAAAAAGGAATGGTGAGTGCTAATAATAATTATAATCATTATTTATATAGCGCCATCAAATTCTGCAGCACTTTACAAATTATAGGGGACATATAGAAATACAATACTGCACTAGAGATTACAAACAGTCATACACAGTCTATGAGGATGCCAAGTTGTCAGACTGGCATTGACATGAAACTAAAGACCTAACCTAAGTCTCAGGGACCCTTTACACCAGTGTAGAAGAAATAATGTTGTACAGCATTCAGTTTTGCATCAGAATGTATTCCTTTTCTTCATGCACATGAATGATACTGATGAATGTGACCTGTATTCTATGAAAATGGAACAGGGAAAGATTGACTGCACTAGAATGGTGAAGGCACTTGAGGGTGCATGTCTGAAGAGGAAGTCACATGTCTGAAAAAA